>JAZKJV010001707.1:0-540528 GCA_037367405.1 Ottelia alismoides
TGATCCTCTAGGGTCCATACACCATTCTTATGCATGGAGTCAATTTCTGACTTCATTGCTAGCATCCATCTATCCATGTCTTGATCCGCGAGTGCTTCATCAAATGAAGTAGGATCAATGTCAGTTTCACCTGACACATGGAATCCATACCTTTCAGGTGGTGCAACAACCCTCGAACTCCTTCGAAGAGGTATGGGTGTTTCATCTTTATTTATCTCTTCTGTTTCTGGTCTAGGAAGTTCAGAATCCTCAGGGATTCAAAGAATTCCTCTACTTCATTGTTGTCTTGACCTTTATGGAAATCATTCTCCAGAAACTTCACATCTCTAGAAACAAAAACCTTTTGGGTCTCAGGGTCATAAAGTTGGTATCCAATACCATCTTTAACATACCCAATGAAGTAGCACTCACGAGAGCGAGATTCTAGCTTACTTGCGTCTACGTTCTTCGCATAGACCAAGCAACCCCAAACCCTCAAGTGATTAACACTAGGTTTGGTTCCATACCATAGCTCATGAGGAGTCTTAGGCACGGATTTGCTAGGAATCTTATTCAGGATATATATTGCAGTCTCTACTGCATATCCCCAGAAACTAAGAGGTAAATTTGCTTTATTCATCATTGATCGGACCATGTCCATGATGGTCCTGTTGCGTCTTTCAGCAACACCATTTAGTTGGGGAGTTCCAGGAGGAGTGAGATTGGAAACAATTCCATTCTCCTTGAGGTATTCCTTGAATTCATCTGATAGGTACTCGCCACCTCGATCAGATCGAATCCGTTTAATCTTCCTATCGGTTTGGTTCTCAACCAAAGCCTTGAATTCTTTGAACTTTTCAAAGGTTTCAGACTTATGACGTAATAGGAAGATAAACCCGTATCGCAAATGGTCATCGATAAACGTCAAATAATATCGGTATCCATTTCGAGTCGCGGTACTGAAGGGACCACATACATCGGTATGTATTAGGTCAATAATACCTTCGCATCTCGTAACCTTGTTACGGAAAGGCGTCCTAGTCATTTTGCCTTGTATGCAATGTTTGCAAGTGGGCAGAGGTTGAACCTGTAGAAAATCTAGAGGTCCATCCTTTATCAATCTATTGATCCTATCAACAGACAAATGACCAAGCCTTTGATGCCATATCTCATTTGAGATATTTTTATCCTCTCTGGATCTTTTAGGGTTTTTATTAGTGGTTGTCACATTCATAATACATTTATCAATGCACAATTCATAGAGTCCACCAGAAGTCAAAATACCATCCGCAATATATTTATCATAACGACTTATGACTAATTTATTACAGAAAAGGAAAGAATATCCGCTTCTAACAAGCTTAGATACAGATATCAAGTTCCTTCTGACTTCGGGTACATAAAGACATTCTTTAAGTATAAGGACTCTCCCACTAGATAATGATAGTCTACAAGTCCCGACGGCTACTGCTGCAACACTTGCATCAGATCCCATCTGAATGACTATCTCCCCTTCCTCAAGGTTCCTAGTTTCCTGAAACAAATGCAACAAATTGCATACATGAACAGAAGCACCAGAATCTACAACCCAACTTCCTTCTCGTCCAACGAGAAAGCTAGTTTCAATGATGAAAGTAGATTTCATACCTGCTGGGGCTTTACCTTTGTCTGAGGACTTCAGGTAATCTGGGCAGTTACGTTTCCAGTGCCCCGGCTTCTTGCAGTGATGACAGACGTCGGTTTTCTTCGACGCCATGAGAGTGGATGCATTGGAAGAAGAGGCGACACTTTGTCCCTTCTTCTTTCTCTTCTGGGCCGGGCCCTTCCGAGAACCATGCTTCCGACCGCGCTTCCCTTTGACCTGTGCAACCATTGCACTGCCACTGGGACCATCCTTCTTCATTACGTCCTCTGCGGACTTTAATGAAGCAAGGAGAGCAGCATTTGTCAATTCCAACTTGTTCATGTGGAATGACACTACAAAGTTATTAAAAGACTTGGGCAATGACAGCAGAATGAAGTCAGCTTGCATGTCTGCATCCATCGTTGCCCCAAGAGTCTCCAGCTCCGACAAGTACCCAAACATTTTGAGTACATGTTCACGGACCGAAGTCCCTTCCTGCATTCTACAACGAATGAGGTCTTTCATAACATTGTACCGCTGAGTGCGGTTAATGTCACCCAAACATATCTTTAAGATTCTGCATTATTTCCTGACAGGTATTCATCTCCACATGTTGCTTTTGCAGCACATTGGAGAGAGAACCTAGGATATAGCACCTAGCCAAGACATGATCTTCATCATACTTGTCATTAAATGCTTTTTCTTCCTTGGACTTAGGTTCTCAAGCTTGTCCTCGGATAGCACATAACTAATGCGCTCAGCAGAGAGAACAAGCTCCAAATTTCGGATCCAATCCGAGTAATTCGGGCCGGTCAATTGGTTGACCTCAAGAAGCCTACTAAGTGGGTTCAAAGACTTCATTTTCTGAAATTAAGAATGCACTATATTAGAATATAGAAATATATATTCAAATTTATGATATTTGATTAAGGTATTTTAAATCAAATTATTCTTGCATTGTCGACTTTGAAAGTTCATTCCCTTAATCACTTTCAAAGTAAGAGATATACTTACCGCTATATCTTTAGCAAGAATTGGGATCTACTCTTTATCATTGTCACATCCCAATAATATGAGAATCTGTGACTCCAATAAAGAAAAGCAGGAACTCATTCCATTTTGCAAGTCCAACTTGCAATTTCCCAATTCGGTCTTTAACACCCGAGCCCACCACCCCTAAGGCGATGTTGACCCGTTGTTAATTGAACCAACCGTCAACAGGAATAGTACTCGCTATGCGCAATCCAATATCGCCCCAATAATATGAGGATCCGATATTGGGGTCACTACGCATACGGCCTTACTCTTTCGAGAAGCAAAGAGCCCGATCCAGATGCGCTTGCACACGGGAGCTGTCACTTCGGGCAGGCGTCTCCCATATGCAATCCCTGGCGACGAAACTCTTCGCCTTGACGGGAGACCATGGATGTCACTTATGTGATCCTCCATCTTCATATTCAAATTTTAATTAATTATCGTGAATCACATTCACATAATTAATTCTTCCAAGGGAATTAATAACTCTAATCATATCAGAGTATTTCAATTGGACATAATCAATTTAATCATATTAAATTAATTATCAATCCAATTCAAACAATCAAACTTGATTATTTTACTTGAATACATATATGGTAATATCTCAAAATACGTATTAATTCGAATTTTAATAATTAGAAAAATACATCTTAATCCCTCGGACATTATCCCGGCCCTACCCGCTGTCATGGCCAGTACCGACGAGAGTGGGACGGACCACATACGTTGCAACCCGCAACCCCAATGCTCTCCGACTAGGCACCATATCCGCCTCGGGAAAGGATAATGCCAAATTGGTTAATTTGTACTTGAGATGATCATCGGTTTTTCAACCGAAATTGTACCATATAGTAATAATCAAAACATTTTTGATTATAAGGAAATTTGCTAGACAAATTCCCAAATCCTATTCAAGCATCAAGTTTGAAGATTGTTGTTTCCAATTTATGATTTAGATCACATCTTAATCAATTAATTGGTTGGGGCCATGTCAATTAGGCAAATAATCATGTCTCAATATTTCACAAATATTATTCAAGATTATTTCACGAAATTAACAATTAATTTCACTAATTGACAATCACTTGGTTCTAGATTAGGAATGCAATTTCAGTATAGACCCCTATTCACTAAAATTGGCATATCTCAATCAATTAAATCCAAATTAAGCAAACTCAATTTTCATAGATTGCTAACTTGATTTACAACAGAACCTAAGTGGATTTGCATGCATTTCGAGGCAGATGATAACAGTAATTAACTCTTTAATCATGTTAAAATCTATTGTTCCCGCAACAGTGCATACATGTCCATTAAAATAACCATAACTAGAGCATACGAAATCCGATTTACGCAAACTCAGTTCCTATGGTTTCCTTATTTAATGGGGAACAAAATCCAAGTTTAAATTCGTGTTTAAACAATTTAAACAGTGCCGAATTTATTTACTAAACAGATCTGCGAAATCAAATGCGATGAAAACTTTCGCGACCTAAACGAACCCAAGTCGTCCTCGGTTTTTCGAATCATATTCGAAACCATCGACCTAAGGCTCTGATACCACTTGAAGGATATGGATAAATCCTCAAGCGCATCACGGAAGCGTGATCGTCGTATCGAATACGACGAAGAACGACTAGTCGTACTAGTTGTTCGGAGCAGCGGAATTTTAAAATTTTTTAAACCGATGAAACCACATGATCCGAGAACCATTCTCAAATCGTTTCATCTATAACCGCATCAAGTATAATGCAATACCTCTTGAAGCGTGGTTGATCGAGTCTCTACGAAAAGAGACCTCCTGTCTCAAGTCCGATCGTCGGAGTAACGGCTTGCGAGCGCGGAGATGAGTCGCGGTGTCCTCGCAATCCAAGTTGATCCAAGCGCGGTTGCTCCTGATCTCGTCGCACGAGATCAAACGTCTCCTTCGTGAGTGAAGCACTCCAAGAAGACAAAGAACCGCAGAGAGTCGAAGCGGCATCACGATGGCGCGGGCGACGACGTTTCTCTCCACCAAGGTGGACGGCCACCAAGAAGAGAGGGAGAGAGGGCTGTCGTGTATATGAGAAAGAGAGAGAGAGTTTGTGCTACAATAGCATGTGTCAAAAGAGAGCCAAGTATGCCTCTCTATTTATAGGGTTTTGGGATCCATGGATCTCAATCCATGGGACACATAAAATCAATGGATGAGATTGATTTATGTTCATCCAATGGCTGAGATTGTTGTTGTCAAAAGCAACAAATTTAGGTCAAAATATATTTGATAAAATCAAATATAATTTGCTCCTAAATTAACCCAACAAATAAGGAGAGAAGACACATGGAGATTTCATCTCCATGTGCCTTCCATGTAGGCGCACACCCACTCCAATTAGGAGTGGTGTGCCGTCCACCTTGGATTGCATGGAGATTGCAATCTCCATGTAATCTCTCTTTATTTATTTGCAACAAAATAATTTGGGTTTTATTTCTCAAAAAATAATTCACAATTATCTTTGAGAAAATTGCAATCTTGCCATGGAAAAATTGTGAATCATATTCACAACCCAAAACAACATGTAATTCATATTGTTAATTAATTACACAATGTGTATCCAATACACATCATAATTAATCAACATATATAAATTATAATTAACTCTCTCTAATACATTATAAATCACATTTATAATATATTATAAATAATTGGATATCTCTATCCACATTATTCTTATCCAAACTAATTAAATCACATTTAATCATATTGGATAATTTCTCATACATCATGATAATTAAAACACTTTTAATTATCAAATTCTCTTTGCTTAGATCTTATGGAATTGTTCTTAAACCATTTAAGAACAATGCTATTTCTCCTCAGATACTTGGAGATAAGGACAGGGCGATTGTATTGTTCCACGTATAGTGACTTGGATGTTGAGATCGTATCTCAAATCCAGATCCTATGGACCTCCCATTGATGCTTGATCAAATCAAGACCGTAGACTTAATCTTCTCATTGCATCTGAATCTTATTCAGATCAATGTCCAGTTCATGGACTAAGATTAGGTCACTTCTCTAATGAGAGGAGTCACTAAAATCCAATCCTGTTTCATCACTCCCTCGGAATGGAAGCGTCATGGTTATACAATCGTATATGATCAAATCACCCTTCAGGTATTCCCAATACCTGCACATCCTACATACTGGAAGACTCATGATCATCCTGAAGATAAAGATCACTTTTATGCTGTCATCTTCAGGGTTAGATCATTAAGTTTCTCAATCTTGGTCATCGGGATATGGTATAGATCATATGCTTTCACAAAACATATATCTTACCTTCAAATTCATGTCATGCTTCCAAAGCACGACGACCATGCATGGAATTTGTTCAGTCCCAATACCTCATGAGTGAGCTCATGTCTCCCGGTTCACAAGTGAACCTGTATGATCCCTTTGAGAGATCGTATTACTCATATGTCCTTACATGCACACCTGCTCGCCGGTATATAGACCTTGATTAGGTCATCAACCTATTGGTCTGCCAAATGTACATACTCAAACATATAGCAATACATCTGTCTCTAGTCAGAGGATGCATGCCTATGTTGTGACAGTATTCAACGTAGGTCTTTGGTTATCTCGATCTCGTCAAGTCAACCCATTGACTTAACTAACCTGACACCTCTGAATCATTATTCCCATGCAGAGGACCTGCATCAAGAGGTCAGTCAGATATCAGTCATATGAGATAGGATTGCCATCTCCCACTCAGACTGGAGATCATCACTTAATGATCATTTGATGATGCTTGATGAGTCCTCTATCTAACTCCTTAGATATTCATCCAAGCATCAGCCTCTATGATCCATCCAATGAATCAACAGCTGTATGATCATCAAGTTGGCCATGGTACATAACCCTTATTGTACAGAGGGACCCTATAGTGCATTCATTCATTAATCTCAGAAAGGGGAGTGAAAAATAATCAATAATGTTCATTGATAATTTATTCATTACAATAACATTTATTGTAGAAATGGTTCGCCCGGGGCTCACATTGCTAACATGTACATGGATCAAGGTTGAATTATTAAACTTTCCTTCATTAAATTGAAATATGGAGCTCGATCAGATCTTTGGATTATTAATGTGTCGGAACCTTATTTGGACTTAAGCTTAAAACTCAACAGCCTCTAAGTTCCACCAATCTATGGGCAAGACTCCTCAATAAACCAGATCAGAACAAGTCTACATACACAAACTCTAATGACCATGAATCTTTCCATGCGGTGTAAGTGATATGTGGCTCCCCACCTCAGAAGTAACAAAGAAACAACCTCCCTCAACCTGGTAACTCTAATGCCTCGGTCCAGCAACTCTTTCCTCGAGAAGCGGGGTATTCCCTTCTAAGTTCAAGTGCAACCGGCTCAAGAAGAGGGGGAAGAAATATAGACTTTTGGAAGCTTAGCCAGTGTAGCTAAGTCTCCCGCTGCAAGCTTCATGAGATGTAACATGGATACCATAAGCTTTTGCTTTATTTGACTATATACACTCCGGTGGGGTTATTAAATTTTCAATCCGACCCACCATTTTTTTGGAGTTCTTTTGCATTTTGCATTTTTTTGGTGGACTTCTATACAACATATCTACATGGTGCAGCATATTTACAAGAAATTTTCCTCTTGAGCCAGTAGACTATCCCTCTTTTGAAGCTTTATTGCAACCCACAGCTTCTGTCTTTAGCCTTCATCGCCACTAGACCAAGTTGAGACGCACTTCCTTCACTAGAAGAAGAAGAGAGGTTCCGCCTAGAAGTACTACCCTCATATGCTACCCCAAGCTAAAGGAAACTGCCTCCTCACCACCTCATCTGTGGAGAGCCATGTGTAAAGTGCAGGTGCAAGTCAAGCCATTGTCTCTAAGAGTCATGCGTGTGTTGTTAAGTGCTCTACTTAGGCTCATCAAGATGACATATGCTCATAGCCTAGCGGACTCAAAG
Source organism: Ottelia alismoides (assembly GCA_037367405.1). Taxonomy (NCBI): domain Eukaryota; kingdom Viridiplantae; phylum Streptophyta; class Magnoliopsida; order Alismatales; family Hydrocharitaceae; genus Ottelia; species Ottelia alismoides. The sequence goes on from JAZKJV010001707.1 coordinate 7,627, forward strand.
AATTAAGTCCTTATGGACCTGAAGAGCCTTAACCCTAAGTCCTACAAGGTTCCTCTTAAAGTTAGGTGGATTAAGATCTTATTCAAGCTCCATTTCTCATTTAATTCCAGGCTTAGTTTAAATGTCAACTCTCATCCGGGAAAAACTATATACATATATGTACACACGATGCTATTTACAAATATTTTACAATCATGCAAAATTTTTGAAAAATGTTTTGAAACCATGGATGAATGATGCATGAGGTGCAAGTTTTGCAAAAAGATATTTACACATATTTACACAAGATTTTTGCAAACTTTTGATTTTCAAAACATTTTGGAAAAATTTTGTACTATATACATAATTTTGATACAAAAACATTTACACAAGCTTTACACAAAAGATTTTTGAAATCTTTGTTACAAAAATACTTTGTACACTAGCTATGTATGTGCAAGATAAGAGAAGTTTATGTACATGAAAAATTTTTAATTTTTTGTGATTTTTAGCCATTTTATTTATTAACACACTCACACAAAGTACGAGTTATGGCTAAAGTATATATGAAATATATACACACCCCCCCTATACTTAGCTCGAACGATGTCCTCAGAATGATCAAGAGCGATGAAGAAGACATAACTCGTGCTTAGTAAAAAGGGGAGTGAAAAGGAATGGCTAAGTACAGAAACGAATAAATGAATAGAATGAGAGGGACTCGGTGGTTTCCCCCGATACTTAGGATTAACTAATCCTAAGTATAGCAGGCTGTACATGAAGGGAAATCCGAGTGAAGAAGATACAGAGTCTGCCCCCCCTATACTTAGGGTAAAATATCCCTAAGTATAGGTAGCAAAATAGGAGCAGAACGAATGAAAAGAATACCCGCAGGTCCTACATCCCCCCTATACTTAGGGTAAAGTACACCCTAAGTATAGCATAATCATAAGATGAGAAAAGGGATGTGGGATTAAAGAATAGAATGATATGGACAACTGGATCTATACAGGCGGAGGAACAGTGAAAATCAGGCGTGAGATGCAAAAGATGTGAGTCACGAGACCACATCTCACGCAAAATGAATAGGGGCAACAATAACGTCCCCGCCGGCTCATGATCTAGAAATGGCTTGAGCCGCTGGCCGTTCACTCTAAAGGTACTCTCAGAAGACAACTCGGATATATCAATGCTACCATTGTCGTGTACCTTTCTGACCAAGTAGGGTCCCTTCCATTTGCTCTGCAGCTTCCCTGAAAACAAACGAAGCCTCGCATCAAACAGCCATACTCTCTATCCAATCTCAAAATGCTTGTGGCTGTGTGAGAATCATGCCACTCCTTTGACTTTCTCCTTATAATGTAGGCTGCTTGAGAAAGCTGTATCTCTAAGCTCCTCCAGGGCAGCTAACTCTGCCCTCCTCTGGTCTCCTACACCATCTGGATCCATCAAAATATCAGTAACTGCCCAAAGTGACTTGTGCCTCAGCTCAACAGGTAAATGGCACGGCTTGCCATATACGAGGCGAAAGGGAGATGTGCCCAAAGATGTCTTGAAAGACGTCCTATATGCCCACAAGACCGAGTCCAAAAGCTGTGACCGATCCTTTCGGTCAGGGCGGACGACTTTCTGCAGAATAGTCTTGATCTCCCTATTTGACACCTCAGCTAGACCATTCGTCTGTGGATGGTAAGGTTGGCAACACGATGGTCTATACTGAACTCGCTAGCAAGGGCCTTCACCTGGTCGTTGATGAAGTGAGATCCCCATCAGAAATCAGAACTCGTGGAACCCCGAACCGCGTGATGATATGCTTCCTCAAAAATCTGCAAACTGTCCTCGCATCAGCGGCTCGGGCGGGGATAGCCTCAACCCAACGACTCACATAATCAACGGCCAACAGAATGTACTCAAATCCCTGACTCTTAGGGAATGGACCCATGAAATCGATGCCCCATGCATCAAAAACCTCACAGAAGTGAATGGGCTGCATCGACATCATATCACGCTGTCCACAAGTGCCCATCTTCTGACAGTCAGTACACCTCTTCACGAACTCATCAGAGTCCTTGAAGAGGGTAGGCCACCACAAGCCGGATTGGAGCACTTTCTGTGCCGTTCTCCTCCCAGAATGATGTCCTCCTGCCTCAAGCTTGTGGCAGTACGTGAGGACGCTATGGTGTTCCTCCTGAGGAATACACCGACGCCAGATGCTATCCCCTCCTTCGTGGTAAAGGATGGGATCCTCCCAATGGTAGGACTTGGCCCTCGCAAGGAAGGTCTCAAGCCTCTGCCTGGGCCAATCCTGTGGGACTTTCCCAGCAACGAGAAAGTTCACAATATCGGCATACCACGGGAGTGAGGCGATAGCAAGGATCGCCTCATCTGGGAAGGTATCTTGAATAGGATCAATCTGCTCAGACTCCTCAGGCTGCTCTAAACGGGAGAGGTGATCCGCCACCACATTCTTGACTCCAGGCTTATCCTTGATCTCAATGTCGAACTCCTGGAGTAGAAGGATCCATCTAGTCAGTCTGGCCTTGGCATCCTTCTTTGCCATGAGGTACCTGATGGCGGTGTGATCTGTAAACAAAGTCACTCTAGATCCAATGATATACGATCTGAACTTATCCAGGGCAAACACTACGGCTAGCATCTCCTTCTCTGTGACCGTATAATTCCGCTGGGCGGAATCCAATGTGCGGCTAGCGTAGTGTATGGCAAACGGAACTCCATCCCTCCTCTGTCCCAGCACTGCCCCTACGGCAAAATCGGAGGCGTCCGTCATGATCTCGAATGGGGAGAGACCAATCAGGCGGCTGGAGAACAGGAGCCTCAATAACACACTGCTGGAGAGTCGCAAAGGACGAGAGACACTTGTCATCGACAAGGAACTCGGTGTCTTTCGTCAAGAGGTCAGTCAATGGTCGGGCAATCTTGCTGAAATCCTGAATAAATCTCCTATAAAATCCAACGTGCCCCAGGAATGACCGCAGCTGCCTCAGATTGGACGGTGGTGCGAGTTTCCTAATGACATCAACCTTGGCCGGATCAACCTCCATGCCCCTGTTGGAGATGATGTGCCAAGCACCGTCCCTTGAGTCACCATGAAGTGACTCTTCTCCCAAGATAGAACCAAATGATACTCAATACATCGCTGGAGTACTCGGTCTAGGCAGTCAAGACAGGAGTCGAATCCATCGCCGTAAACCGAGAAATCGTCCATGAAGACCTCTAAACACTCCCCTACCATGTCCGAAAAGATCGACAGCATGCACCTCTGAAAAGTCGCAGGGGCGTTGCATAGCCCAAATGGCATGCGTCGAAAAGCATATGTGCCGAAGGGACAGGTAAAGGTGGTCTTCTCCTGATCCTCAGGAGCGATGGCCACTTGATTGTAGCCCGAGTACCCATCCAAGAAGCAATAATGGCTCTTCCCTGCCAGTCTCTCAATGATCTGGTCAATAAAAGGCAGGGGGAAATGGTCCTTCTTGGTGGCCTGGTTGAGTCTCCTGTAGTCAACACAAACCCTCCAAGAGGTGGGTACTCGTGTAGCGATCTCCTCTCCCGACTCACTGATCACAGTCGTGATGCCCGTCTTCTTGGGCACCACATGCAAGGGGCTGATCCACTTGGAGTCGGAAATGGGATAAATAAAATATGCACTCCACCATTTCGATATTTCCTTCATCACGACCTCTCTCAGGTTGGAGTTTAGTCGTCGCTGGAACTCACGTGACGGCTTCGCCCCCTCCTCGAGATAGATATGGTGGGAGCACACTGCTGGACTAATCCCATGGAGATCCGCTACGCTCCATCCGATCGCCTTGCGGTTCTTTTCAAGAACCCCCATCAAACGGGATTCTTGCTCTCCAGTCAACTCGGCGGAGATGATGACTGGGTACATCTCAGGATCGCCCGCAAGGAATCGATACTTCAGCGAAGTAGGGAGCGGCTTCAGCTCTGGAATGCTAGGTGCTGGCAAATCTGGCTGCGGAAGGAAATGAGTGAAAGCTGCTAGGTCTGCCAAACTGCCTGGGAAAGTGAAAGCGTACTCTCGCAAACTGGATCGGGAGAGAGGCTGCTCAACTGCACTGTCTCTGATCGGCTCTGCATCTACCTCCTCCTCATCTATAGGCTCAGGTGGACTCAGGTCTGGCATCTGATCATAGCAATCGGCCCAATCAGACTCTGAATCCGAGGGATTCTGTATCAATCGCGGTGGCATCAGTACCCCCTGAAAACAAGGTGGCCTCAGCACCACCATCACTGAACATCGTGTCGCGATCAAGGACCAGCTCTGCTGCCTCTATGGTATCCTGAACCAGGGCTGTGCTCTCCAGGACTCTCCCCTGCTATCATCTCGGCATCAGCTGTATCTGAATATGAGAGGATGGTCTGTGCTGCAGGATCTGCCCAAGCTGCCTCATCGTCTGTGATCACAAAATCACAGTCCTGGTGGATGTCTGGCTCTGTGTCTGTCAGCTGCTCTGAATCTGTACTCGCATCTGAGCGGGTTCTCTCTCTAGATCTGTAGTCCTCGACCGTCTCTATTTGTATACTCTCGCCCTCGACGCGAAAGTACACCTTCTCGCTATCATGATCAGTCACCGCCTTGGCTGTGGCCAAAAACGGACGACCAAGGATGATGGGGGTATCGGCCACTGACTCAGGGATCTCCATGTCCAACACTACGAAGTCCACGGGGAATTTCAGACCCTAAATCGTGACGATAACATCTCGTAATAACCCCTTCGGCCTCTTGACAGATCGATCAGCGAACTGAAGGACTGTCCTGCTCTGTCGAAGAGTGCCCAACTCGAAGCGGTCGAGAAGGGCTGCCGGAAGAAGGTTGATCGACGATCCGCTATCTAGTAGAGTACGATCGAACCTCTGCTCACTGATCTGGCATCTGACATACGGGGCCCCTGAATCTGGCCTCTTGGCTGGCAGGCGGTTCTGGATCGCAAAACACGTGGCTTTGGTCAGCACGTGAATCTCTGAAGTGTGGTTCCTCCTCCTCCTCCTGACTGTAGTCCTGTCTCTCAAAGAACGCTGGAGAAGGGGGATGTGCTGCAAAGCCTCCTGGAGGGTCAGCTGGATGTGGAATCGATCGATCATGCTCTGGCTGAACTCCTCAAGCTCTCTCTTTTTCGGATTTTCTTTTTTCTTCCCCTTCCCCATCTGAAGGGCTCTAGGGAAGGGGATCACAGGGTCCTTCTCATATGAAGGACTAGGAAAAGGCCTAGATGGTTCGATGATCGGATCCACACATACATCATGCACCACAGTGGGACCAGAAGAAACTAAACCTTTTCCTTTATTCAAACCAAAGTTCTGAGATACATCAAGGCGAGGAAAGACAACATCTCTCTCAACACAAACATCGGTGGCCTCAGTACAACCACGGGCTGGCTCTGCTGCTGCTGCTGGTAGACGTCTCGAGGCATCAGTACCGCGGGCTGGCTCGGCTCTACTGGTGGCGTCAGTACCATCTCCTCGAACTGGTGAAGCGGCGGCCTCAGTACCGTCGGTGGAATCAACATCCTTGGTGGCTTCAGTGCCACCGTCATCATCTGGAGCGGCCTCAGTACCGCTCTCCTCCTCCTCATGTGGCGCCTCTGATGTATCCTCGTGGTGAAGCTCAGATGAGGCGCCGCTGCCTGTTGGGGTCTGATGAATCTGTGATTCATCACATCAAAAGTCAAAAATAGAGCCTTGTTCCCGAGAAAATAGAGGCATATTTCCCTTTATCTTGCATAAATAGCATTCATGCATGCATCCATAATTCATGCATTTTAGGAGCTCATCTGCATTTAAATAAGAAGCCAAAAATCACCTGTAAAAGACCTCTTCATCAAATAACTCCTTCTCTATAATATATGTATATACTCCTTAAGAATATAGGGAAGAAAGCCACAAATCACCCTTGTAAAAGAGCCTAAATACCCTGAGCACCCTTGTACATTAAAACACACATAAAGCCCGCATACAAACTCCTACTTAGGTCTACTCACTCTTAGAATACTACATATCAAAAGACCTTCAAAATGAGACTAATTTCATTGAAATTGGAGCTTGTATGAGGAACTTGGGTTTTTGGGTCATTTTGTATACTACATATGTATATTTATGTAACTTTGTATTTATGTATCATATTTGACCTCATCTCCGTCTTTGGTCAACATGAAACTTGTAGATCTCATCAAGATCTACAACTTTCATGTTTTGAGTTTTTCCAAATTCGGCCTCCTCCTCTTTCTACACGTGTCTTTCCCTTCGACCACTCACAGCAGGCCACGTGGCGCCCTCTGATTGCGCCACGCGGCCCGCTGCCCTTTGTCTGCTCCGCCCGCGCCCTCCACCGTTGGATCGCACCTCAGATCCAACGGCCCAGGCCTGACCACGTCCGCTCTCTTCTACAGCCATCAGATCCACCCCGCATTCCATCTGGACCGTTCCTTAGCGCCGCATCCTCAACGAGCCACGTGGCGACCTCTAGGCCGCCCGATCGCGCCCCCGATCCCTTCATCACAACCGCTCGTCTTCCAGCGGATCGTGACCCTCAGATCAATCACCTAGACCCGATCCTAGCCGCCCGCTCGCACTTCGCCCGCGTCACGCCACGTGTCACCCTCATAGCCCTTCATCTGGGCACTCCAGATCTAATCTCACCCGCCCGCTTCGCGCCTCCATCTGGCCGTTGGATCACAAGATCCAACGGCCAGGACTTCGTCCCCTACCTCGGGCAGCCCCTCTCTCCCACGATCTCCGCCTTGCGGGAGGGGCCGCCCCTTTCTATTCTCGGCCGCACTCCAGCCCCCCTCGCCGGCCACTGACTCTCCCACGATCTTCCCCACTCTTCCCTCTCCCTCGCCAACACCCTCGAACATCACCATCTCCGCCACACTCGCTCCACCACCTCCATGAAACTCGCCACTCACCCAGCTCTGCCGCCACCTTCGACCTATAAATACACCCTCTCCGACCACATTCAAGCCCATCCGCCACTCCAGGAAAGAACCCCGAGCTCCAAGCTTCCTCTTGGTGACAGCAAGCGGCCGAATTGTTGAGCGACGAAGGACCTTCTTCTCCGGCGAGATCCACGGTGCACAGCCGTGCCGCAGCCGCCCTCCGCGTAGCTGCACGAGCTCGAGGCTTACCGACCTCTGGAGCGACGACCCCTGGAGCTCAAAACCGAGCCCCAAACCCCAGGTAACCTCCTTCATCCCCTCTCCGATCATCCTCTTCTTTTCTTCCGATCTTCTCCGATTTTATTCGCCTTCCACGGACATCTCCACACCTCCTCGACATCCCGACGAGCTCCGCGACGGTGCTAGCATCCTCGCGGGCTTCTCCACTTCGCCATTCACCGCACTTCGACCATCGTCGACTAGCAGCTCCGCCGCTTGTCCGGAGCCACCTCGCCCGATCACCTCAAGCACCCGCAGGCCTCACCGACCACGCCATCCTCTCCACGATCGTATCAGCACGCTTCGGCTATCCACATAACCCTTGCAGGTACCCGATCATCATTGGCCGGAGCTTCATCGGATCCTTCTTCGAGCTTCATCGACCAGGTGCTCCAGCCCTCCTCCAGCCAATCCGAGACCACCGGAGGCTTCGCCGTCCTCATCCGCTGCTTCCGAGCTAGCTGGGAGCTGACAGAGCTCACTGACGGAGCTCAGCGAGGCAGGCGGAGGTCAGCCCCCTTCACCGGAGCACAGGCCCCTCCTCCGCAGGCGGCGGAGGAGCGTTGAAGGAGAAACAGCAGCCACCGTTCGATCTTCTGATCGAACGGCCCTCGTCCCGCCACGCGTCTCTTCACCGCCTTCGTCCTCGACCGTCGATCGCACCAAGGATCGGACGCTCCACCCGCTGCCACGCGTCTTCACCTACCACCCTTGGATCCATCCAGATCCAAGGGCCCTCAGGCCGCCACGTCGCCCGATCCGAGCCTCGGCACCCAAGCCTAGGCTCGGGTCCCCCGAAGCAGATCCGAGGCTAACCCGAGCCTCCAGAAGCCCCGACCCTCGATCCGAGCCTCCGACGCCTCCGAGCCTAGGCCGCCCCACGTGAGGAGCACGTGCGGCCTGGGTAAATTGCACCGACACCCCTGGAGGTTTCCAAAATTGCAGAAAGGTCCCTGTGAAGCAGACATCACGTGAGGCGCACGTGATTCGTGGAGAATTTGCATTCAAGTCCTGCATAGTCTTGGTAATTGCACTTTAGTCCCTGTCAGCATGTTTATTTCTTGAACATTTATTTTTCAGTATTGCATTTAGACCCCTATGTTTGCACGTGTCCATAGCATGCATTTTTGATTATTTTTGAATTTTAAAAGTTGCATATTGTTGAGAACTTTGTCCTCTACCTGTTAGCACACGTGTTGTATTTTTGTTGGTTTTCTTGATTTATTAATGAATTAATTGGTTGATTTGAGTCATATTTTGCCCAGAGATGCCATTTGATTTTTAGTAAATTATCTGTGCCTTCAAAAATCACCAAAAAAATCACAGTAGCTTAAGGACATTGTTTTTAACATCCCATAAAAATTTCACATCATTTGCACGCATAACGAGGCCTGAATAAATAGTTTAGTGATTTCCTTTGATTAATTTTAATTAATTCATTTCACAACATTTTTTTAGTTCTGTCAATTTTCCTAGGTTCCTGATCATTAGACCTTCCTAGGATAATTTTAGTTCCGAGAAATATTGTGTTTTGATATTTATTAAAAATTAAACATTGAAAATCACACTGTTTGTTTAGTTAATTCATAGAATATTCATTTTGAGTCAAAAAATTCCAAAAAAATTAGTGTAGGTCATTTTCATCATAAGCAACCTTCTGGCCAATTTTCATAATTTTTGGACTGAATTTGATATATCAATTAAATCTAACTTGAAATTGGCTAAGGATTGTCTGCATTGTCTACATAGTAATTAAAAAGACCAAAAAAAAAAAAAAAAAATCGTTCCCCGAATCTCGAGCACTTGTGAATTGATGTAATCAACCTAAGGAGACAGATGCCTCCCTGAGATCGACCTTGGACTTCACCAAGTAAAAAAAAACTACATCACTTAACATTAATAGCTAAGTGATTTTTGATTAATCCCTCGTATCCGACTGCAACGAATATCATTAATTGATTTGGACATTAATTTGACCGGATTAACTAAGGGTGCGGGAGGCTTATCAAAATGGCGCCGTTGCCGGGGAAGCTATCTGAACAAGAACGAACACGCCGTATGGAAGATCCTGGAGCAGATGGCAGAAACCGGCAGGTCACAGGCCACAAGGGCCTATCAGTTGTCTCCCTCGATTCTATCCAACGAGACAACTAAAAGGACTGTTGCTGATCTGACAGAGGACCTCATCCCCAGCATGGGGATGATTGCAGACAAGCTCACCATGGTCGAACAGATCCACAAGCGAGTCGCGGAGATGGAGTCTCTTTCGAGCCTTCCCAAGAAGGTGGAGGAACTCTCTGAAAAGGTAGCCAAGATGAAGCTACCCACCCCTTCTGCACCACCTGTACCTGTACATCGAGTTCATCTTGTACAGGAACAGGCACCGGGGTCTCAAAGCAGCTGGGATCAGACTTACACCCAGCAGAACCATCAAGCACCCCCACCAGTTGAGACAGCATACGAGGAGCCTCCGCCCGTCTACGAGATCAACGGGCTCTGGTATAGCCGTGACCCACTAGTCCGGCAAATTGAGATGGGGAAGGATCAGGCACACCGCCCAACCCCAGTATACCAGGAGACCAGACCCGTCACAATCCCGCGATACCAGTCCAGGCCAGACCAGGGGTACCAGCCGCAGCAGCGAACCTACCAGCAGGGGCCAGCACCACCCCATCAGCAGCAGTATCGGCACGGCCAGCAGGGCCAGTTCAGGACGGCATCCACGCAGCAGCCAGCCCAGCCCACCGAGTTGGAGTCCCTCACCTTGGCGATCCAGACCCTGTCTGATAGGGTCCAGCAGATGCAGAACGATTACTTGGACATGAGAACCGACATCAATCGGGTCTCTCGTGCTCAAGACCAACAAACGGCGCCAAGGACTCCACTTCCCGCACAGGTTCAGGCCAACCCGAACAGCATACACCAAGGCCAGAACCGACCTAGAGATCAGGTAGACTATTCAGATAATTATTTATCTGAACATGAGATCCTTTCGTATGATAATGTTAACCATATGTCCCTCAGGAGCGGAAGGACCGTGACCATACCTGATCGGGCACGGGCACAACAGGAAGGAACCTCCGAAGTTCGACCTGAGGAGAATTCGGAGGAGGAGGAAGAGGAGCATCACCACCACCACCGCAAGCAGAAGAAGAGGACATCTGAGTCCTCGAAGCAGCACCCCCGCATCCACCTGGAGTCCGACGGCACCGATGAGCCCGCACCTCCATCTGAGGAGGACCAGTCAGAAGAAGCGGAAGACGCATCACCGGTTTCGCCCAAGCATTTTCCCTTTCGTCAGAGTCAGCATCAGAGTCTGTACAAAAGTCCGAGTCAGAGTCCTGTCCAGAACTCAGTTTCAGTTTCTAATGAAAATATTTCAGTTCCAGATCCTGAGTTAATAATCCCTTTCCCCCAAGCTCTTAAGGGTGGGAAGAAGAAAAACACAAAAATCCAAAAAGATGACCCTGAGATGGCTGAATTTTGTAACAAACATATCAAGGTCACAATCCCTTTCGACAAGTTCGTGGAAATGACCCCTGCATTCCAGAAATACCTTAAGGTGCGATGCACACCTACTAGGGTTAGCAGGAAGACCAAAAGCCGTGTTGAGAAACACGTTCTATCAGTAGCCACGACTTGTGCAATAAAGAACTCGTTTCCTCGGAAACGAAGAGACATGGGTGCACACTATGTAGTGAGTCATGTTGATGACATCGCGTTTGCACGCACTCTCCTTGACAATGGTTCCTCGATCAATTTGATGCCCACAGCCCTCTATGAGCGGCTTGATCTCGGACCTCTTAGGAAATCTAGAGCTATTCTGCAGTTTGCAGATAAATCCACTAAGAGGTCCCAAGGAGAATTAAGGAACATTGTGATCAAAGTCGAGGGTCAGGAATACCTGGTGGACTTCACTGTCCTTGATATGGAGACCCCTCGTAATTGGAGAGATTCCCAGATTATCTTGGGTAGGCCCTTCCTTAGAACAGCAGGGGCCTTATTCGATTATAAGAATGGGAAGATTCAGTTCCAAACTCCAGGCGGAGATGAGGAACTAGAGATGAAGCAGACCAGATGGCAGAGACCGGACTCCGAATCCAGCACCGAGTACTCTTCGATCGAAACAGACAGTGCACATGTAGACTTAGTTGGGCCATGGAGACAGAACCCAGCCAGCACCGATATGTCCATCTCCTTTGAAGATGATCCAGTACATGAGTCAGTCTGCGAGATCATTAGGAACGAGTACAGCTCTGAGCCTGCATCACCCTACATCTTCGATGACATAGAGGCCCAAGAGGGCCTGTCAGTCCTTACATCCTTAGGACAATCGGAAGATGAGGAAGACGAGTCGGACGAGGCGTTTGCCGATTGCATGGAGACCTTTGACGATCCGACTCCAGAGCCAAGCTTGGTGGCAGCCACTGCAGATCAAGATCCAGCCACTTCCAACACCGAACCAGATCGGATTGAGCCAGACTTCTTAGATGATCATACCATCCCTGAGCTCAAACCCTTACCCACAACCCTTAAGTATGCCTTCCTTGCGGGCGCAGCCAAGAAATTTCCGGTCATTATCAGTTCGCAATTGACCGAGGAGCAGGAATCTCGCTTGCTAGAGATCCTGGAGAAGAACCGCAAGGCAATAGGCTGGAGCATTTCCGATCTCCACGGGATAAATCCCGCTCTGTGTTCGCACCATATATATTTGGAGAATGAAGCCAAACCCTCTCGTGAATTCCAACGTCGGTTGAATCCAAATCTACGAGAGGTTGTCAAGAAAGAGATAGAAAAATGGTGCGACGCGGGTTTTATCTACCCAATCTCCGACTCTAAGTGGGTGGCCCCAATCCATGTTGTCCCGAAAAAGTCGGGAATTCAGACGACCACCAACGAGGACGGAGAGGAGATCGTGACGAGAGTACCCACGTCGTGGCGCGTCTGTGTGGATTACAGACGCCTGAATGCCGCGACGAAGAAGGATCATTTCCCCCTACCGTTCATTGATCAGATCTTAGAGAGACTAGCAGGGAAAGAATTCTTCTGCTTCCTTGATGGGTTCTCGGGCTACAATCAAGTAGCCATAGCTCCAGAGGACCAGGAAAAGACCACGTTCACATGCCCCTTTGGTACCTATGCTTTCAGGCGCATGCCTTTTGGGTTATGCAATGCTCCAGGTACTTTTCAAAGGTGCATGATTGCTGTATTCGCCGAAATGGTCGGCGAATTCCTGGAAGTCTTCATGGATGACTTTTCGGTCCACGGCGACTCTTTTGATTCCTGCCTTAGGAATCTGGACCGAGTCCTCAAAAGATGTTGTGAGGTCAATCTGGTGCTCTCCTGGGAGAAAAGTCACTTTATGGTGACGGAGGGCATAGTGTTGGGGCACGTCATCTCCAAGAGAGGAATGGAGGTTGACCCTGCCAAGGTGGATGTGATCAGACGACTCCAGCCACCAACCAACGTACGGCAGTTGCGGTCGTTCCTCGGGCATGTCGGATTTTATCGGAGGTTCATCAAAGATTTTTCTAAAATTGCCCGACCGCTAACTGAGCTTTTAGGCAAAGACGCGGAGTTTATTGTCGATCACAAGTGTCTTGCGGCCTTTAAGCTATTACAAGGAATGATTATGGACGCACCCATTTTACAAGCCCCAGATTGGTCTCTCCCTTTTGAGATCATGACGGATGCATCAGATTATGCTGTTGGGGCTGTATTGGGACAAAGAAGAGATGGCGTCCCGTTTGCAATCCACTACGCAAGCAAAGTGCTTGATTCTGCTCAGCGTAACTATACAGTTACCGAAAAGGAAATGCTGGCGGTAGTGTTTGCCTTGGACAAATTCAGATCGCATTTAATCGGATCCAAGGTGACTGTGTTCACAGACCACACGGCACTACGATATTTGATGGAGAAGAAGGACGCGAAGGCGCGTCTTCTTCGTTGGATTCTACTTATCCAGGAATTTGATTTGGACATCCGTGATAAACCTGGAAAGAAGAACGTAGTAGCTGATCATCTCTCTCGTCTCGAAAATATTAATACTTCCGAGGTTTCCCCAATTCGAGACTCCTTCCCTGACGAGTCGATTTTTGTTATCGACTCACTCCCATGGTATGCCAATATCGTGAACTATCTTGTCTCCAAGAAGGTTCCCGAGGATTGGCCCAAGAGCCAAATTGACCGACTAAAGTCGGATGCTAGACACTACCATTGGGAGGATCCGATCCTTTTCTTTGAAGGACCGGATTGCGTCTGGAGACGTTGTATTCCTCAGGAGGAATACCAGAGTGTCCTTTCTTTATGCCATAGCTTAGAGGCAGGAGGACACCACTCCGGGAAGAGGACCGCATGGAAGGTGCTTCAGTGTGGCTTTTACTGGCCGACTCTGTTTCGCGATGCCACCACCTTCGCGAAGTCGTGCCCAGTATGCCAGAGAATGGGAGGAACCGTTGGTTCCAAGGATGAGATGCCGATGCAGCCGGTCATCATTTGTGATGTCTTTGACGCCTGGGGCATCGACTTCATGGGCCCATTCCCTGTCAGCCACGGATTTGAATACATCCTTCTTGCGGTGGATTATCTGTCAAGATGGGTGGAGGCTATCCCGACCCGAGCCGCAGACAGCAGGACTGTCTGTAAGTTTATCAGAGAGCACATAATCTCTAGGTTCGGGATCCCCAAAATGATGATATCAGATGGGGGTAGCCACTTTGTGAATCGGGAGGTGAAGAAACTCCTGAAGGATTACGGCATCGAACACCGTGTCGCTAGTCCTTACCACCCACAAACCAATGGTATGGCTGAGGTGTCAAATAGGGAGGTAAAAACAATACTGCAAAAGCTCGTCCGCCCAGACAGGAAGGACTGGTCTCAGATCTTGGATCAGGTCCTCTGGGCGTATAGGACGGCTTACAAGACACCGTTAGGTACCTCCCCATTCCGAATGGTATTCGGAAAGCCGTGCCATTTGCCCGCAGAGTTAGTGCATAAATCAGAATGGGCAATAAAGAAGGTCAACTGGAACACACACCTGGGCCAAAAACAGAGAGACATGGATCTGAATGAGCTTGTGGAAGTCAGAAACCGCGCATACGACAACAGTGTGGTGTACAAGGACAAGGTGAAGCGTTGGCACGATAGATTTATCAGACGAAAGACCTTTGTTCCTGGACAGAAGGTATGGTTGTTCAATGCCAGGCTGAAGACCTTCCAAGGCAAGCTGAAATCCAAGTGGACGGGACCATTTGTAGTCCGAACGGTGCATGATAGTGGATGTGTCGAGATCTCAGATCTCGCGGATGACGCACCGACATTCCTGGTTAATGGGCAGCTGTTGAAGCACTTCGTTGAATCTAATGAACAGTTAGTCCATGTGGAGGAGATTGTATTCATGCGCGAGACAGATACAGCAGATACATCTCAAGCCGTGCATGAGACCTTGCAGCAATGAACTCCAGCCATCAGCAGCATCTTCAGAAGATTCAGACCGACTCATTTGTACATATATCATCATTCCTGTATATCCTTTCCTCTACCTCCACGATTCTAGTAACCCATCCCCACATCATCGAATCATTATCTCGGACTATACTTAGGATGACCAGATCCTAAGTATAGGGGGAAGGGGTCACCCGAGTCGTTTCACTGTACATTCTCCAGATCACATCGGTCCTCATACGCATTTCTTACCAATACTTAGGCTGACCTAAGCCTAAGTATAGGGGGGACCGATGCCCATATTGTATATTCATCCATTCCCATCTTTCCTCGTCCGCCCCATTTTTGATCTTCTTCTACACTTAGGCCGCCAGAGCCTAAGTATAGGGGGGCAAGACGACTTCTATACTTTCTATTCCTCTTTGGCTCTCCTATGCTTAGCACGAGCTATGTCTTTTTCCTCGCTCTCTGTGCTCTGAGGACATAGCACACGCTAAGTATAGGGGGGCGTGTATATATTACATATATACTTTACCCATAGCTCGTACTTTCGCATATTTTTGTATATATATATTTGCAATAATTATGGGTGGGTAAAAATTGAAAAAAAAAAAATTGTACACTTGTATACTACTTGTAAACCTTTTGTAAAAATTAAAAAAAAATTAATAATAAATTAATGTACAAATTATATCAACTAAAGATTGTTGTAAATAATAATAAAAAAAAAGATTGTTGTATACCAGAAAAATAAAACAAAAAGGCTTCTTATTTACTCTTGCATATTATCTTGCATTTTCAAAAAAAAAAAAAAAAAAAAAAAAAAAAAAAGTCTTGCATTTCATTCATAGCATGTCATCTGCACATCATCTGCATATCTTGCATATGCAAAGTGAAAAGCTAGTGGGTTCTGAACCAAGTTATGAGTAGATATTGAGGATGGACTTGATTTGACCTTAACCCATCTAATTTCAGAGGGACCTTATAGGA
Organism: Ottelia alismoides; assembly: GCA_037367405.1. Taxonomy (NCBI): domain Eukaryota; kingdom Viridiplantae; phylum Streptophyta; class Magnoliopsida; order Alismatales; family Hydrocharitaceae; genus Ottelia; species Ottelia alismoides. The sequence goes on from JAZKJV010001707.1 coordinate 23,232, forward strand.
ACTGGAATTAAGATTTTTCAGGTCAAGTGACTTAATTCTTTGAGTCCGCAAGTCTATGTTCACATGTCATCTTGATTAGTCTAAGTAGAATATTTCGTGCATACGCAGGATTCTCTTAGATAATGACCTAACTTGGACAAGCACAATGCACGTAGCTCTTCATTGATGAGGTGGTGAGGAGGTAGAATCCTTTAGCTTGGAGTAGCACACGGGTGGAAACATCCGTCCTCCTCTAGGGAGGGTAGTGCATCTCAACCTAGTCTAGTGGTGTTGACATCTAAGGACGGGATGCTGTGGGTTGCAATAATGCTTCAAAAGAGGGATAGTCTACTGGCTCAAGAGGAAAAACTCCTGATGTACATGCTGCACATTGTATATAGTGAAAAAAAAAAAAAAAAAATTGCAAGAAAACTCCAAAAAAATCAGACAGGTCCAAGTCAAAGAAAAAAAATTTTTACCTGTCGGAGTACGAAGAAATGCAGCTGGATGACTTGGCTACACTGGTCAGGCATCCCGGGATAGGTGGCTACACTGGCCACCGTCCATTCTTTTCTCTACCCCCTCCTCTTGAGTTGGTCGCACTTGAACTTAGAAGGGAATACCCCGCTCCTCGAGGAAAGAGTTACTGGACCGGGTTATTGAGTTACCTTGTTAGAGGAGGCTGGTTCCGAGTCATTTCTGATGTGGAGAGCTATATCTCACTTACACAGTACAAGTAAGAATCATAGTCATCAGAAATTTGCGTTTGAGGATTTGTTCTGACCTGGCTATTGAGGCGTCTTGAATAGAAGACTTGTGGAACTTGAAGTCTGTTAGCTCTTAAGTTCAGGTCCAAATAAGGTTCCGCCACACAATTAATCCAAAGGTCGAGTCAGGCTCCATTTTTAACTTTTGTTCATGACCTTGGTATGGAACCCAAAATCATTTCACTCTCGCATTTCATTTAGTTGCTCGGGGACGAGCAAGGTTTAAGTATAGGGGGTTGATGAATCTGTGATTCATCACATCAAAAGTCAAAAATAGAGCCTTGTTCCCGAGAAAATAGAGGCATATTTCCCTTTATCTTGCATAAATAGCATTCATGCATGCATCCATAATTCATGCATTTTAGGAGCTCATCTGCATTTAAATAAGAAGCCAAAAATCACCTGTAAAAGACCTCTTCATCAAATAACTCCTTCTCTATAATATATGTATATACTCCTTAAGAATATAGGGAAGAAAGCCACAAATCACCCTTGTAAAAGAGCCTAAATACCCTGAGCACCCTTGTACATTAAAACACACATAAAGCCCGCATACAAACTCCTACTTAGGTCTACTCACTCTTAGAATACTACATATCAAAAGACCTTCAAAATGAGACTAATTTCATTGAAATTGGAGCTTGTATGAGGAACTTGGGTTTTTGGGTCATTTTGTATACTACATATGTATATTTATGTAACTTTGTATTTATGTATCATATTTGACCTCATCTCCGTCTTTGGTCAACATGAAACTTGTAGATCTCATCAAGATCTACAACTTTCATGTTTTGAGTTTTTCCAAATTCGGCCTCCTCCTCTTTCTACACGTGTCTTTCCCTTCGACCACTCACAGCAGGCCACGTGGCGCCCTCTGATTGCGCCACGCGGCCCGCTGCCCTTTGTCTGCTCCGCCCGCGCCCTCCACCGTTGGATCGCACCTCAGATCCAACGGCCCAGGCCTGACCACGTCCGCTCTCTTCTACAGCCATCAGATCCACCCCGCATTCCATCTGGACCGTTCCTTAGCGCCGCATCCTCAACGAGCCACGTGGCGACCTCTAGGCCGCCCGATCGCGCCCCCGATCCCTTCATCACAACCGCTCGTCTTCCAGCGGATCGTGACCCTCAGATCAATCACCTAGACCCGATCCTAGCCGCCCGCTCGCACTTCGCCCGCGTCACGCCACGTGTCACCCTCATAGCCCTTCATCTGGGCACTCCAGATCTAATCTCACCCGCCCGCTTCGCGCCTCCATCTGGCCGTTGGATCACAAGATCCAACGGCCAGGACTTCGTCCCCTACCTCGGGCAGCCCCTCTCTCCCACGATCTCCGCCTTGCGGGAGGGGCCGCCCCTTTCTATTCTCGGCCGCACTCCAGCCCCCCTCGCCGGCCACTGACTCTCCCACGATCTTCCCCACTCTTCCCTCTCCCTCGCCAACACCCTCGAACATCACCATCTCCGCCACACTCGCTCCACCACCTCCATGAAACTCGCCACTCACCCAGCTCTGCCGCCACCTTCGACCTATAAATACACCCTCTCCGACCACATTCAAGCCCATCCGCCACTCCAGGAAAGAACCCCGAGCTCCAAGCTTCCTCTTGGTGACAGCAAGCGGCCGAATTGTTGAGCGACGAAGGACCTTCTTCTCCGGCGAGATCCACGGTGCACAGCCGTGCCGCAGCCGCCCTCCGCGTAGCTGCACGAGCTCGAGGCTTACCGACCTCTGGAGCGACGACCCCTGGAGCTCAAAACCGAGCCCCAAACCCCAGGTAACCTCCTTCATCCCCTCTCCGATCATCCTCTTCTTTTCTTCCGATCTTCTCCGATTTTATTCGCCTTCCACGGACATCTCCACACCTCCTCGACATCCCGACGAGCTCCGCGACGGTGCTAGCATCCTCGCGGGCTTCTCCACTTCGCCATTCACCGCACTTCGACCATCGTCGACTAGCAGCTCCGCCGCTTGTCCGGAGCCACCTCGCCCGATCACCTCAAGCACCCGCAGGCCTCACCGACCACGCCATCCTCTCCACGATCGTATCAGCACGCTTCGGCTATCCACATAACCCTTGCAGGTACCCGATCATCATTGGCCGGAGCTTCATCGGATCCTTCTTCGAGCTTCATCGACCAGGTGCTCCAGCCCTCCTCCAGCCAATCCGAGACCACCGGAGGCTTCGCCGTCCTCATCCGCTGCTTCCGAGCTAGCTGGGAGCTGACAGAGCTCACTGACGGAGCTCAGCGAGGCAGGCGGAGGTCAGCCCCCTTCACCGGAGCACAGGCCCCTCCTCCGCAGGCGGCGGAGGAGCGTTGAAGGAGAAACAGCAGCCACCGTTCGATCTTCTGATCGAACGGCCCTCGTCCCGCCACGCGTCTCTTCACCGCCTTCGTCCTCGACCGTCGATCGCACCAAGGATCGGACGCTCCACCCGCTGCCACGCGTCTTCACCTACCACCCTTGGATCCATCCAGATCCAAGGGCCCTCAGGCCGCCACGTCGCCCGATCCGAGCCTCGGCACCCAAGCCTAGGCTCGGGTCCCCCGAAGCAGATCCGAGGCTAACCCGAGCCTCCAGAAGCCCCGACCCTCGATCCGAGCCTCCGACGCCTCCGAGCCTAGGCCGCCCCACGTGAGGAGCACGTGCGGCCTGGGTAAATTGCACCGACACCCCTGGAGGTTTCCAAAATTGCAGAAAGGTCCCTGTGAAGCAGACATCACGTGAGGCGCACGTGATTCGTGGAGAATTTGCATTCAAGTCCTGCATAGTCTTGGTAATTGCACTTTAGTCCCTGTCAGCATGTTTATTTCTTGAACATTTATTTTTCAGTATTGCATTTAGACCCCTATGTTTGCACGTGTCCATAGCATGCATTTTTGATTATTTTTGAATTTTAAAAGTTGCATATTGTTGAGAACTTTGTCCTCTACCTGTTAGCACACGTGTTGTATTTTTGTTGGTTTTCTTGATTTATTAATGAATTAATTGGTTGATTTGAGTCATATTTTGCCCAGAGATGCCATTTGATTTTTAGTAAATTATCTGTGCCTTCAAAAATCACCAAAAAAATCACAGTAGCTTAAGGACATTGTTTTTAACATCCCATAAAAATTTCACATCATTTGCACGCATAACGAGGCCTGAATAAATAGTTTAGTGATTTCCTTTGATTAATTTTAATTAATTCATTTCACAACATTTTTTTAGTTCTGTCAATTTTCCTAGGTTCCTGATCATTAGACCTTCCTAGGATAATTTTAGTTCCGAGAAATATTGTGTTTTGATATTTATTAAAAATTAAACATTGAAAATCACACTGTTTGTTTAGTTAATTCATAGAATATTCATTTTGAGTCAAAAAATTCCAAAAAAATTAGTGTAGGTCATTTTCATCATAAGCAACCTTCTGGCCAATTTTCATAATTTTTGGACTGAATTTGATATATCAATTAAATCTAACTTGAAATTGGCTAAGGATTGTCTGCATTGTCTACATAGTAATTAAAAAGACCAAAAAAAAAAAAAAAAAATCGTTCCCCGAATCTCGAGCACTTGTGAATTGATGTAATCAACCTAAGGAGACAGATGCCTCCCTGAGATCGACCTTGGACTTCACCAAGTAAAAAAAAACTACATCACTTAACATTAATAGCTAAGTGATTTTTGATTAATCCCTCGTATCCGACTGCAACGAATATCATTAATTGATTTGGACATTAATTTGACCGGATTAACTAAGGGTGCGGGAGGCTTATCAGGGTCCTACCGCTCCTAAGTGTGACAAAATCAGCATCAAATAGATCCGAAGATGTATCAACAAATGGGTCACTAGGAGTGGCGAACTCAGTGTGTACTACCTGCTCAGATTTCCTCTTGAGGTTGTTCGGATTCGGCTCAATCTGGGCTGGAATGGCGGCCTTCCCTCTCACCAAGTCCCGCATCTCCTGGCGGAACTCGTCCATCTCCCGTCTGAATGTGGCCTGCTGGTCCGTGAGGAGGCGGGCGATGTCATCCAAAGCAGGGCTCTCGTGGGGGCCTGACGGGTAGCCTCTCTGGTGCTGAGGCTGCTGGAGCTGCTGCTGGTGGTGAGAGGGATATGAGGAAGGGTGTTGCTGCTGAACTGGGTGAGCCTGCTGCTCACGTCTCCACGACTGTCCCTACTGCTGATAGGGATGCGGACCGAAGGATGATGGCTGGTGCTGCTGGTATGCTGGGGGCTGCTGCTGCTGCTGCTGGTGATCTCTCTGCTGGGAGTACTGCCCTCCCTGACTTGACGGCTGCTGCTGGGGCTGGGCACCACCATTCCCCCACCTGAATCCGGGATGGTCTCGTCGGATCCCAGGCTGGGGGCGGTCATACCAAATCCCGTTGACATCCATCAACGGCTCTGCATCGAAGGGGTCTGGCGGCAGTACTGCCAGAGGCTGATCCGGCTGGTAGACCACCATCTGCATGTCTGGAGATGGTGGGGACTGGTAGGTAGGCTGCGGCTGCTGGTACGGCTCCACCTATACAAGGTGAACCTGTCTAGGCTGCTGTGAGGAGCTGGAGCGCTGGGATGAGCTGCTGCTGCCACCAGTATCGCCTCGCGACAGAAGACGGGGCTGTGAAGCCGTCTGTGCCTCCTGGAGACACATGAGCTGGGTCTTCATGTCGCTCAGAACCTGTGCCATCTGTTCCATCTGAGTGATGCTCTGGCACTGCTTCTTCTCAATCAGCTCCATGCGGTCCAACTTCTCGCTGATAATGCCCATGTCCGCAGCGGATGACTCTGCCTGTGCTGCTGCGACTGCGGACGAACTGGATGGACCTGCATCTACCCGTGCTATCCGCTGGTACTGCACGGGTCCTGGCTGCTGTGGCTGGGGTCTCTGAGTATACAACCTGGTCTGGGACATCACCATGTAGTTTTCGGCCATCTCCTCGTAGATGGCCCAGACCTGGTCGTGGTTCTTGGCAAAGTAGGACCCGCCGCAAGAAGCGTTCACCAGACCCTGAAGCTCTGGCGTCAACCCGCTGAAAAAGCTCTGAACTAGGTTCGGCTTGGAGATGTTGTGGTGCGAGCATCTATCTAGGAGCTCTCGAAACCTCTCCCATGCCTCGTGAAACTGCTCGTTGGGGAACATGGAGAAGTTGCTGATCAGGGACCTCGCTGCATTCGTCCGCCCGAGTGGATAGTACTTGTTCAAGTACTCGGTGCGGAGCTGCTCCCAGGTGTAGACAAACTTCCCTAGATGCTTCAGCCAGGTGGCTGCTCTATCTGCCAGTGAAAAAGGAAAGTCTATCATCCGAATCGTGTCCTGATCCACGTGGCGATCATGGACAGTGCTGCAGATCATCAGGAACTCCTAGAGGTGGAGGTGGGGCTCCTCAGTGGCAAGTCCGTGGAAACGGGGCAGCAACTGCAAGGTGTTCGGGGGGAACTTGAAGTCCCCCACAATCGCTGGCACTACTACCCAGTGATGCATCAGAGTCGATCCGGGGTTGTGCAACTCCCGCATCGGTCGTGGTGGTCCTCCTGCCGCGGCGGCTGCCGCTGCGGCGGCGGCGGCTGCTGCTGCTGCTGCGGCTGCTGCGGCTGCGGCTTCTGCATCAGGTATCTCCTCAGGCTCGCTCTGCTGGTCTTGCTCTGCTCTGAGCCTCTCCAACTCTCGCCTCGTCTCTATCATGAATGCCCCCTGATCACGTAACTGCTGCTGAACTATCTCGAGTGATGCGATCAGGGTGGAGTTGATCGCCCCCTGGTCCAGTACAAAATGCTGGTCTCCTCGTGGACCTCCGGGGTGATCGTCTGAACTGCCGGCCATGGCGACGTCTGCAAAATCAAATGAGCCCAACTCAGGTGCTGTCAAATATGCTAATCTCTCCTCGGGCTCATGTCTCTCAGTACCAAAAGAAAGGGGGTCGAGGGGGAACAGGGAGGAGTCGTACTCGGGCTCGGAGAGCTGGTCTCGGCTCTCACGGGCCAACCTAGATGATCGGGTAGACGTGCCCGAAAGCGGTGCAGCCAGAGGCTGCCTAAGAGACCGTCTACCCATCATCTTGATCTGGCGAGTAAGGCGGATGAGATCTGGAGTCAACTATGATCACAAACAAACCCCCGGTTCACCAACACAACGCGAGCTGAAGACCGTGAAAGTTCGATCAAATTATCTTGTCTATTTTATTTTGGTGAACACACAAAATATCAGAGCGCTTACGTGACCTGTTAGGATATCCGATGCTATCCCAACCAACTGGCCCGCACTGAAGAGTCGGTAATCAGTCGGGACTAGCACCGGGAGGCTCTACCTAGGGTGCGGGTCACTCTCTCGCGCATCCAAACCATACAATGAGGAGGTTGCTCTCCCCAAGACAAAATTTTTAGGGTGAGCGGTTTTTAAGGTCAATAGTCTTAGCCAGTCCCAATTTTATGGTTTTTCTTTTTAATATTTTTCAAATAAAAACAAGCGGCCTAACGAATTTTTCGGTTCTCCTGATTATTTAATCCAAAACAGGGGGGAGAAGTCGAAAAAGCTGATGCGCGAGAAATCAATGATGCATGCTGAGATAGAAATGCGTACCTTGTCTCCAGCACTCTACATGCAAGTGATCCGCGCAGAATTTAAAGACAGAAAGGAAACTACCTATATGATGCAACGGGAAAGCCGAGTCCTAAACGAGCAATTTCTAGCGAAGAACCGTCTAACTCAGTCACTCTCCCTCGATCCAAAGAGTCCGGTCTAGACCCACCCCTCCTATTCTCGACAAGTCGAGTTCAGGAGTAGCGCTTGACGGGGCAGGCTCGCGGCGCGTAGGCTCTCAGGAAAGCGACTAAGTTATTTTTATTATTGATTTATTAGTAGGTCCAATTAACGTTCTATAGGAACAGATAATCAATTAGGTGTGTGGATCCTACTAACTACGGCACAATCACCAGAAATTCCTAAGTCTAAGGGCTCGAGCAAAAACCGCGTAAACACCGGAAAAGGCAGAAAGAAAATAAAATAAAACCGCGAAAAACCGCGAAAAACCGCCCAAGTCCTAAGGGTCCCCCGAGCACACCGGTGCTCGGCGAAACAGACCCGCTACGGCAAGTCCACAAAAGTTCAAGTCTGAGTCCCTGTATTATTACAACAATGATGAAATAAAAATCCTTGCCCACTCAACTCTCTCTCGCTCTCTCCTGCGGCTCCGTGCAGAAGGGAGCCGCCTCCGAGTCTCGCGGTTGCGTCGGCTTCTCGAAATCTGCCGCCTCGATCCTCGGGCCCTCGCAAGAAACAGAGACAAGTGGTCAGTCCAATATTATTGTCAGAAAATATGATAACAATATATATACAAAAATCTATACAAAAAGCCGCGAAAATCAAAAAGCCGTGGAAAAGCTCAAAAAGCGACTACTAAGCCGTGCTCCCCGGCAACGGCGCCATTCTGATGACACTAAACCCGAGCGACTAAGGTATAAGGTACAGAAAATAGGGTCGTTGCGACCTCGGTCACTCAGAAGTGTCAATCAAGAAAAATGAACCACTACTGAAAATAAAATCAAACAAGCACGAAGGAAGCGGTCCTGCTATGAGATTAACCTGGTATAGCACCCAGGGTCGAACTCAAGGAGCACGGGTTGGCCGAAGGCCTACAAAGTAGTAAAAATGAATAAAATAAAAGACAAAATATTTTTTAGTGGTTTTTAATGATTTTTATATTTTTTTGGGATTTTTAATATGTGAAGAAAATAAAAGAAAACAAAAACAATCACACTTTAGCAAATTATTTCATGCATCAAAAATCAAGCAAAAATGCAAAAAAAAATATTTTTATGTTTTTCTTATGTTTTTTAATGTTTTTGGTGAATTTTTGGAATTTTTATGATGTATATTTTATTTTCTAAAAATCAAACAGTAGCAAAAATGCAAGGTACTGTCCAGCCAGGCCCAAAATCCCTAGATAAAATATCTAAGGACTTAAAAGGGCCTGGAGGTATTTTTCCTGTAAACTAGATAAAACAAGGAAAATTTGAGTACCAAAATTATTGTTTTTGGGTTTTTAGGTTATTTAATAGAATTTTTAGGTGTTTTTAAGTTTTTATGGTTTTTAAGCAGTGAAAAATAGCCAAAATTGGCTAGAAAATCAAGGAACACAAAATAAACAGTACCTAATTTTTATAGAATTTTTAAAGGAGTTTTTATATTTTTTTGGGGTTTTTAACTCTAGACAGTAGCAAAAATGTAGGTTTTTGAATTTTTAAAAATAGCAAATAAACTCATAAATGTCCTCAAAAATTCTCAAAAATCCTACACCATGGCAGGAGCCATGTGTCAAATTTTCATCGAATTTGGAGGTGATTTGATATTTTATTCAAAAATCACAAGAGGGTACTGTGCACAAGGACTGAAATGCAAATACCCAAAGTTCTGGGGGTCCCGGTGCAAAATACCCAGCAAAACACGTGCGAGGCGCGTGCCTAGGGCACTCAGGGACCTCTATGTAATAAAAATAAGGTCCGGGGACTAATTGGTAACACGTACCAAAAGTCCGAGGGCCTTAGTTGCAATTTACCCTAAAATAAACGCACATGCGGAATAAAACCATTCACAGGGGTATAAATGCAATTATTAAAAAGGTTTCATTCATTTCATAACAGCCAGAACAACAAGGGCATAGACTGCAAATAACCCAAGAAAACACGTGACGAAGCACGTGGCTCACAATAGGCAGGGGTGTAAATGCAAATAAACTAAAGCTCAGGGTCCATTGTGCAATTTAACCTAAAACTAAACGTCTCTAAATATTTACAGGACTAATGCGAAATAAGATAAAGATAAGGGCCTAAGGGTAAATTACCCTTTATTAACCGGAGCTGATGGATGGCCGCCACGTGGCGATCGGATGGTCGAGGTGGAGGCGGCTCTCAACGCTGCTGCTGCTCTGGTCGATCCAACGGTCCAGGCTAGGACACGTGAGGATCTAACGGCCTGGATCTATTGCCTCAGATCTGACGTCCACGTGCTCTCCAGGAACCAACGGTTCAGATCGGACCTGGAGCGAGGAGGCGCGATCAACGGCTCTCGAGGATGCTGGAAGAACTGATGGCCGGCGAACTTCGCCGGCCTCGTGAAGACGCTTCAGGCCTCCTCTGCTGCGCCTGACTATCGGAGGAGCTCCGGCGTGAAGGTGCACAGCTGCTGATGGTCTCCGATGTCCCAACCGAGCTCGGGGGAGCTCCGACGAGGGTGGCGGAGGTGAAGCTCCTGGGCTGGATGTCGAGAGGCCTCAGATGGCCTCCGCTGAACCTGCAAAACCCCTCAGGAGATTCGCGGGTCGAGGGCAAAGTGCCTCGACCCAGTTAGGCAACGTGGAGGTGATCAGTGCGTCGAGGCGATGGGCTCCGGCGAAGGTGAAAGACGGTGGAGCCCGGTACCCAGCTCCTGTGCGAGCTGGGTTGTGCGAGTGGGTGCAGAAGGTGCGGCGAGGGAAGGCGGAGGTGATGGTCGAGTCCGATGGTCGGGTAGCGGTCGGAACCGGAGTGAATCGAGGGAATACGACGGCGATATGAATTGGGGGAAAATGGAAATTAGATGGAATGGTCAAGCGAAAAGGCTACCTGGGTGAAGGAGTAGACTGTGCTGGAGCTGGGGGTGCTCCCGGTCGTCGCCTCAAGGGGTGTCTCTGCCCGAGGCTCGAGCTCGCTTCAGATGGCGGAGCTACGGCGAGGGTCTCGCCGGATCAGTGGATTCGCCGACCTTCCTCGCTGCAACATGGTGGGGTGGCGAGCTGTCACCTCGCTCTCTCTCTGGAGCTCACTGGAAAGCTGCGCGAATGGCCAAAAGATCCCTAAAATGGGTGGCGGAGCTCGGAATATATACCATGGAAGGTCCGGAAAGAGGCGCGCGGGTAGGGCAATCTGGAGCGCGGATCCCGAGGCTAAGGCTCCGGCGAGGGTGACGGATATGTCGTGCATGGATCTGACCCGGGGTTTAGGTGAGACTCAATCGGGTTTAGGTGCTAAAAATCAGGGAAATCGGGTCGGGCGCCCAAACCCGAGAGAAGTGGTCCTGGGGGGGGGGGGGTAGTTGACCGGGCGGTCAACAATCCCAGGACCAGTAGGAAGCGGCCACGTGGCCGGATTTTGAAATTAAAAATAAGGGTAGAAAATGGCCAAATTTTCAAAAACTCCCAACATGAAATATTTTTCTTTTATTTTTTTCTATTTTTTGGTGATTTTTAATTAATTATTGGAAATAAAAATAGGCTATATACATAATATGTACTAGATATAGGTATATACAATATATAGGCTTTTGATTTTTGATTTTTAATTATTATTTTTATACAATTTTATTCCTATTTTATATTTTATTTATTTACATTATGAAATAAGGAATAAAAGGGTGTTTTTATTTTATTTTTATTATTTATATACATTGGTAAAATAAATAGATATGTACATCTATATACATAGTATATGTACAATGTATTTTTGTATTTTTGATTAATCTTTTCTTTTATTTTGTTTTGATTTCAATTGTTTTTATTTTATTTATTTACAATATATAATATAGACTATTTACAAAAATTATAAAAATTACTTTTGTATGTTTACAAAGCTAAATAGAATATATATATAGGTGTGGTTGATGTACATGATGAAAGGGTATTTTTGGATCTTTTTAATTTTTACTTTTTATTTTGTTTTTATCTTTTATAAATATATACAAGTATTTACAAGCATATTTTTGGGTGAGGAAAATATAGTGTTATTTATTTACACAAATATTTACACATGAGCCCCTATCTCCCTCTACTTTGATTTTTATGCGGTCAGGCCCATGTTGAGCCCTCCCTTGGGTTAGGTTGCTCAATATTTATTCTAAATATTTCCCTCTTTTTTTTTCTTTTTACTCTTTATTCTTTTATTTTTGCACAAAAACATGCTAATTACAGGTTTTTACACAATGCATGCTTTTGGTAATTATTTGTATTTACCCATATCTACATGTATTTGCAAAGGTTTTTGTAGCTAAAATATAAGAATAAAGAGTGATGAATGGGCATTCATCACCGGGGCGATGCCATATGTATCTACTCTTCATTCTATTCCTCACTAATTTGTACTCATCATTTTATTTTTATTTTATTTTCACTCTCTTATGCTTATCCCGAGCTATGGCTTTTCTGCATTTTATGCTCCGAGGACATAACACTCGCTAAATATAGGGGGTATTTATACCCTACATATATTTTACCCATAGCTCGACTTTCACGTGATTCTATATTTTATTTACGGGGTGGGTAACTAACTTCTAAAAAATTGAAAATAGTCTCCTTATCCAATTTTTGCATTAAAAATCTTCAAAAAAAATACCTTGCATTAAACTTTTTTTAAAAAAAGGTCTTGCACACCATGAGTCTTGCATTTCATTCACCACCACATTCATTGACATGTTATTCATCCTTGCATTCTTAGTTAGATGTATTCCTGACACTCACACTTTGACACAGGACTTGTGAAGTTTAAGGACACTTGGTTTCTGAGGTTTTTAGATTTAGAGTTAACCATCCTTAGTCATTAGGAACTATGACTTAATTATTTACACTTACCTAATTTGAAAGATCTGTGTGATATACTGCATACTTAGTCTCAGCCTTTAAGAATATGATTAGCACCTCACACTCATGACTGCAGTTATAATGAGATGAGTTGAGATTTCACTTGAGGAACTGGGATGAGGGATTTGAGTTTGGACCTGATTTTATGATGCTGAGGATGGGATAAAATTGATGAAGGCTTCATGAAACCTGAGTATCAGCACTTTCAGTCATTATGAGAATAAGGTTCTTGTACTAATCTCTTGATATAAACCTATGTACCAGGGTGTGACGAAACTAAATAAATTTTTAATCAATGGACGCCAACTTGGTTAAAGCAATGGAGCTAGCTAACCATCAATGAAATAAATATCTAGAGAAGTTCTCTCATTCAAATACAAAGAAAATTTCTCTCATTACAAATACGAATTCAAAGAGCTTCCACCAAAGGCAAGCGCTCCTAATCTGTTCAAAGTGTCCACTTGGACCAAGTCTATTAGTACAAGGAGTTGAACTAGCCCCCAAAAGAGCTCTCTATCATATAGTGATACAAGTCTGGGTGTTGATGGTACGATATGTACTCAAAAAAGACACACCATGGTGTACTCCTAAGAAAACAAGTGCAGCCGACTTCAAACTCTCTTGACAGCCGCACTTGTCAACAACCTAAAATGCATGCATTGAGTTAATAAGGTGCTCGAGAGGATCCTTGTTCCGATGAAGGGAGAGAAGAAAATTACACAAACCTACTCCCTCCATCAACTAGCCTTCCATCTACACTTTTAAGATTGAGAACTAAAGAGATAGTGGATTGTATGTAAGAACTGATTTATTCCCTATGTGTTGATGATTGGTTCTTAGGAGAGTCTCTTGATTGGAACCTTTGGTGACGTTTTAACTCTACTCTTGTGACTACAGTACACACTTAAATGTCATATCCTTACTATATATGTGAACTAAGAGAGTCTCAGAACAAGAGAAGTTGGATACCTTTTGAGTAAAACTAGGTTCAACTCAGAATTTTAGGATCACTAAAATTGAGAGTCCTTTAACTAATTGAGTATTATATTCCACGTGTACAGTCAAGGGTTGATCTGACTAAGTCATTCATAATCTATTTGCTCGGGGACGAGCATGGTTAAGTGTAGGAGGTTGATGAATCTGTGATTCATCACTCTAATTAGCTTAAGATAGAGCTTCGTACTGAGAATTTAGGTTCATTTGCATGTTAACCTCATAAAATTAACTTTCAAGCACGTTTAAGTAATTTGCATAATTAACATTTCATATTGCATTCATAATCATCCATGCATTTTCACCTAACTTCTTACATTTTTAATTAATTCATTCTAACTACAAAATCACATGGAACAAACTCCATTGTGTACATTATAACTCTAATAAATGAAAAATGCCAAAAAATACTAACTTGTAAAATGACCAATAAAAACCTAACCCTAGATTAAGACTAAGAGCCGTAAAACGTGAATATCTCTCTCATACAGTCTCCTATGAGCCCCTACTCAAATGTGCGTTCAATTAGCTTCACGGTCGAAATTAAATTCAAAAGAATCGAAGTTCATATGTAAAACTTCGGTTTTGGGCCCCTCATTTTATATTGTACATATGTCTCTTTATTTTATTTATCTTATCTTTTTATTTTTCTTAATTATTAAAAATCAAAAAAATAAATTAAGTTGTAAATATTGATTTCATATTTTCTATAATTTTATTTCATTTTTTAAATGACAAAAAATTACAAAAGAAAAAATGAGATATTTTATATCTCTGGGATACCACTAAAAATACTTTTTGTACGAATCATTTATTTTGGTTTTTGGTCCTTCACAAAAGTTGATCTTGTCAAGACGAGCAACTTTCATGTTAAGCACTTTTTGATTTGACCCACTCTATTATCTTCTCTGTTCCCAAAATCCAACGATATGCAACAACTTCCCCTATCTCCAGCTCCCTTATCTGAACATCGTTCTATCACTTCCTTCCAACCACCTAACCATATCCTTCCCTGACAATATTGCAACCTCCAATCACCGACGACCCTCTATTTCCAACCCCTTCAGCCTTATCACCCTCCCCATTTAACTCTAGTGTCTACTCCATGGCTGAGGATCTCGATCTCCTTTCTTCTACCAAGATAAGGAAGAGATAGAGATATAGAGAGATAAAGGAGGGTTGGTGACAGAAACCCTCCCTCGGGCTATGACTATCCTATGAGAGATCCCAGGTGACACAAGCACCTTGTTGCTATCCCTTCAGTTTTAAGACAAGCTTACCATCCACCACCGCATGGCTTGAGCGATGATAAGAGTCAAGTTGTAGCTCCTCCAACCCAAGTGAACCCATCTTGATACCATCCTCTTCTTCTCTCTTCCACTCCTCTTCGTTTTCTTTGTTCATCTTCTCTCGCACCCATCGTCTTCAATCACTGTTCCGACTCACCGCTCCAAACTCTCAACATATTCATTTCACGTTCTGCTTCCTCCGCAACCTGCCACCGTCCTTGCTCCGACCTCCAAAATAGAGCATTCACCTCTGCTCACCAATATTCATCAAGCATCAAGCAGCCACCAGAGCAACCGACCCAGCCGATTCAAATAACTCAATCTCCATGAATCATACGATCAAGAACTCACGAGATCCAAGCTGTTGGTAAACGTCTAAAAGACAACCATCGATCAAATTTCATCAGAAGTAGAGCAGACAACCACGTGCCACAATCCACGCCTAAAGCCTCGGGCTCCACTGAAGCTTCTCGCAGAGCCACGTGGAGGCTTAGGTACATCCATCACCCAAACCTCCATCCGAGCCACACTGACATCACGTACCTCACGTACGCACATGGGGAAAATTGTGCCCTGACCCCTTGAAGCTTCTAGGAATTGCAAAAAGGATCCAACCATGTGCTCAACTTGCTACCCGAAGGGAAAATTACACTGAAGCTCCATTAAGTTCTAGAAGTGACAGCTCTACCCCTGTTTGGGGTAAATTGTGAAGAAATATTGTGACTTTTGCAAATTATAGTCCAAAGGTTTATTTGGCAAATACATATTTATTTTAATTACATGTATGCCCCTGAACATTCATTTGATCATATCTTGAATGTTATTTATCGAAACATGACATTCTTGGTGTCGTTTTGATCCATGATTCATTGTCTTTTATATTAGTCATTGATTTCTACTTTTGAGATAGTATTTGACAATAATTATTTGAGGAGATCATTATATTTTGAGTATTATTATTTTGTTCATTGACTTATTTTCTTAATCACTTGTGATTCATGGGGATTAAATTTGGAAATTAATTATAGTTTTACGAATAATTATTTGTCGTAATCACTGGGGTACATACTAATTGCTTGATTTGACTTGCTCCTGGTTGACTTACTCATTTTGCATAATCATTTTTCATCATATCATTGCATCATATAAAAATAAAAAATAAATAAAAATTGCATTTATTTTATTTATCTCTCTCACATAGCATAGCATTATTTTCTTGCATTAAAAATTATTGTGAGAATTCATGCATGATATTTTCTTTTCACAAGTAATTAGATATCTTTATTAAAATCCATAAAAAAGCTGACAAAGATTAAAAAACACCAAAAATCTTCTTCTCTTTCTGAAAACCTAAATTTCTTAGATTATTTAATTATTACTCTTAGACCCTCATATTACCTCCCGGAGTTCGACCTTAGGACTTACCCAAGTAAAATACATAAATTCGATTGCATTGAGACTTGATTATCTATATCATTTCTCTGACACTAAGATGGAAATCTCACCTTAGTGCCTAAATAATGAATACTCGATTAGAAGACTTATAGTGCTTCCCAATGCTTTCCAAGCGGGATGCAAGTAAGAAAATTTTTAAACATGTACTATATGTGTGAGATGCAAGAATGAATCGTCCTAATAGACAATTGCTAATGTCGTGAAGAACCAAATGCTAAAAACTTACAAATAAACTAGAGTCCAGACTTTGAGGCTCCTCGGTTCCACCATAGTGGGTCTTGCAAGTGTTGTGTGGACACCTCTCGCGGTACACAACTTCAAGTCTAAGCATCCGACAACTAATTTAAACTAAGTCCAAACTAACGAACGTTGAAATCCCTACGTTAATTTTACAGAATCAACGAATGGTGTTATCGAAGTTGTAGTTCGGAAATCTAGCGATTCGTCAACGATTTGCTTTTCCGTCTTCTCCATCTGATTTTGAGCATATAAGGTAAAAATAAAATAAAAAAATCATTAGGCCTTTATCATTGAAAAATACTCAAAAAAATGAAAATCCAAAAAAATTAAAAAGGGACAGCTAATCTCACTTTGACTTAAATAGAGTCTGTAACAAACGTCATTGTTTGGGGTTCATAAAGCCCAGATTGTATTCAAGAACCTTCCAGACAGGGTGAGGCACAACCCTTAAGGAGCATAGCCAAAAACTCGATCTGTGGCTGCCTCAACTATCACTTGGGACAAATGAAGTTCCGACGCTCCTATCATATGTGGATGAATAGGGCCTTTTCGACAACAATGTCCCCACCTTGTGTAAAGAACCGACTTGGCCTAAAGTACTAAGCTTTGGCCACGCCCTCACAGGTGTCTGTCTTATCATCTCGTGTCCGAGTAAGACCTTGCATGCTCACAGGTGATTCTGTTGCGAGTTTGGTCTGAAGTATTTGGGTTCACCATTTTCAGCTTCCCCTCTCTTTTCTTTGGTTGAGTGGTGATGAAACTCCATCTTATCACCTTTATTCTATCATTTTGGCCTTAAAACCTCTAGTAGATTCATGCAAATACCATTAAATTGCATAAATTAACATTCATGCTTTGTTGTACAAATATTGTATGAATGTTTTTAATGCAAAAATTATAGAATAAAGAAAAGAAAAGAATAAGAATAGAATATCAATGATATTTTATGACCATAAACCCCGAGACCTAAGCATCTCGATGACTAGGTTGAAAAGGAATAAAGTAGGGGGAGATAATGGCCAATAATACAACAAAAACCACATTTATTATTCATTATTTATTTATTTTTGGGACCTATCTTATTTTCTACTTTTTCAACCTCAATAAAGAAACATTGTACATGAAATTTGTAGATAATAATATATAGAAAAATATAAAATTGATTTCTTACAAAAAATAATATACAGTGTAAAAGTTACACCCTGAATAAGATTACAAAATCCAACTTCCCAGACCTATATGTCTCAAATAAAAACTCATAATATATCAAAATCATCTTTAATTATATATAACTTTTAATAAGATATTTAATAAATGATGTTTCATATTTTTTGGAGTTAATGTGTAAAAGTTAGATTTTCGACCCCTATTGTATAATATACACAATTAAAACAATCATTTTGTTTATTCTTTATTATTGTTAGAATTTTATATTTTTATATTTTTTTAAATATTATTTATAATATATGTACATATTTAAATTAGAATAAAACCATCAATAAAACATTAAAATAAAATACGTATATAAAATATATAGATTAAATCCTAATATCTATATCAATACAAAAATACACTTATTTATTAAAGTGTATATATTATATCAAAAAAATTTAACACAAATATATTTATGTTTATAAAAATAACTTATAATTTTATAAATTAATAAACCAAAATATACAAAATTAAATAAAATAATCTAAAACATAGATAAATATACCTATACATACACCCTAAAAAGTAACTCGTAATTAAATACCTCTAAAAAATAAATAAAACTTAAAAAATACTTTACAAAATAATAAAAAAATTTATTTTATAATGTAAAATTAATAAAATAATTTATTATTATTTTACAATTTTTTTAAATAATTTCTAGTTTGTTTTTTTTCTAATTGGTCCACATGGACCACCCAGGTTCACCCGACCGTTGACCTCAGTCAACTCTCTCACTGATGCCCTAGTTTATCGGAACCTAGTGTCTGATTTACTTTCTCGACCCGATGATTAAAGCACCATCTCAGGTTGATTCCTTCACCAAATCCACTCCTCGATCCTCCCTCTTGCACGCGAGCATGTATTTCTTGGAAGAGGAGCATTGTATCGCTGCCATCTCCTCGATCTTCTCATCATCTTGACCGTTGTGTACATAAACCTTCCTCTGCCTCCTTCCCATTTTCGAACCTCCTTTCCCCTATCTTGTCCCTCTCTCTAGAGCTCAGGATCGAGGCCCATGACAGGGGCCTTTCTAGCTGCTTGCAACGACGTCAAGCAAGTGATGAGGTGGCTTCCACCACCATCTCCGGCGAGCTCGCCGTCGAGGTCTTCTCTTCCTAGTCCAGGACGGTGAGGAACCCTCTTTTCTTGTTTTTTTAAGTTAGACATAACCCAAGGTTTCATTTTTTCTTTTAATTTCTCCTTTTGGTCACCTAACCTTCACCTTTGTAGTTCGACGGAGCTAGCCTCCGAAGATCCCCATTCCGATGTCACCGCCATCCTCCGACGTACCTACCACCTCACCTCATTTCCCAACGCTTCATTACATCTCAAACATCTTTATACACCCATATCCATCGTGGATCCAAAGACCAGGTCTCCATCTCCGTCACCTCCGTCGGAGCACCTTCTCCTATTTTCATCGAACCAAGCCCCCCGGACCTGTCATTTTCTTGTACTTGTTCCTCCTGTAGGAACAGGTGTGCTAAAGAGCCCTTGGAGGGTCGATTTCGTAGAAACTTGAGGTACATGGAGCCACCGATCCCCCCAACTCCATCAGACCACGTCAACGTTCCGATTACCTTCTGAGACCGCCATCTGTAGCAGAGGTGCCCAAGTTTCATTTTGCCCCTAGCCCGAGCCTTTCAGACAACCGAAGGTGCTTAGAAGAGCTGATCAAAACTCGCCTCAGGCGAATTCATGGTCTGTTCTTTCATACCCTTTGTCGTTAGATCCGCTAGCTGCACCGGTTTGTCAGGAGCTGTCGGATGCATCGTGCATCAGCCATCAGATCATCATCTGGGATCTAATCCCAACCATGACTCACGAACTAGTACCATGCTAGGAGAACGCGGCACACGTAAAGTGAATCCATATCCGTCGTCTGATCCGTGCCTGAAGTTGGGTATTTTACAAGTTGAACCCATCCTATTTTGTATTTTATTATTTAGGACTAAAACTTTCATTTGATGTTGTTTAATTTTTAAAATATTTACAAATAGGCCTAGACATTTTTATAATTGTTATTAGGTCCTTCACCATGTCACCTTGCGTGCCTGTGTGCGTGAGGCATGGGTATTTTGTTGTAGGATCCTCGTTTCTTGTATTTCGTCTCGGACCAAAAACTTTTTAATTATGTTACATTTTTTTGGAAATATTGTAGAAAGTCCCCTGACTTTTCTTTTATTTACATATATGCCATTACCATCATTGAATTTTTGTGGCTTTGTTGTATTTATTTAAAATAGCAAATTCACCCAGAAAAATCCCAAAAAATAGCAATAGGATCATGGTTGGTTGTGTTTTCACACTGTATATTTATCTTTGCATTTTAGGACTTTTGTTATTTATTAAAAATAAAAAATAACCCATTTATTTCCCTATCTACAACATAAAATCCATAAAAAATATAAAATATTTTTTGAAAAATTATAAGAATGTATTTTGATTTTATTTAGTTATTTTACAACTCCAGACTAAAAATACATAAAATATAAAAGAAAATACCTAAAAATTGAAAACCCAAAATCCTTTATAAAAAATCTATAAAACTCTTAAAAAGTCCAAAAATTGTGTTTTCTTTTTTATAATTTTTTACAATATTATTTATAAGTTAAAATTAATTTGGAGAAATTTCGACACTATTTGTTATTTTTTGATATTTCATCTATTTATTAAATCCTTGATTTAGTATAGTTTTTACTTTAAAAGTATAAAAAATTAGAAAAATTTTTCGAAAATATAAAATTAGTAGAAAATATATAAAAACTCAAAAATAGTTTATTTTCTTTTTCTGACTATATTTATTAGTATTTATATCTATATTAGCTTTTATTGTACATATACTCTATATATCTAGCTATAATGTATTTTAAGAAAACTATTATAAAAAACTAAAAATATAAAAATAAAATTTAAAAATGGAAATTAAAAATAAAATACAAAAATATAAAATCAAAAATAAAATATAAAATATTAAAAATTAAAACCCACAAAAAGATATATAGACAGAAGCACGATCATCGTTTGCACTTCACTTGCACAATTGATGAATCTGTGATTCGTCATCTTTATTCATTTATTTTAGCTAAAAATCCCTTATAAAACACCTGCATATAACACTAACTCTATATTCTTACTAACTTGCATCTGTATGTAAATATTGTACACTTCTTACTAATTTTAACCTAAAATAAATAAAGAAAGAAAGAAAAGAAAAATAAAGAAAGGAAAATAAAAAAAGGAAGACTGTATACAAGCTGACCGAACCTCGAGAGAAGGTCAAGACTTGACCTGATCGATCGGAAATAAAGTAGGGGAGATAAGGGTCCTTAAGCAGAAAATCAAAAAAATGTGTGTATGTTGTTGTAAATACTTCTCACTTATTTTGTGTATATCCATATAAAACTAATAGTAATTTATTTGTACCTTAATTGATCTCAAATCAAATAACTTTCAAAACCAAAGTTGTAAATAAAACTATGTCCTAATTAATAAAAATAATTGAACAATTAAATCATGTACATAATAAAAGTAGCCACACTTGGAAAAAGCCACTAAGCACTAATTGAAAAATCAATTCCTGCTCCATGAACTCAAATTAAATCAATCTCACTTCCATTGGATTCTAAATTAAATTATCTTCAAAATGGTTGTGATTTCATAATTTTTTGAATTACGGTTGAAAAGTCAGTTTTCTGAGGTGGTTTGTGCAATTTTCCTATGTATTTTGTAAATATTGTATTTCTATATATTTGTAAATTATTCTTACTAATTATTTTGAAAAGAGAGAGAGAGAGAGCTAATTTCCTCATTTACCCATGTATATAATGTCATATATGTATATAGTATATAGTATATGTATATAGTTGCTATTTTTAATTAAACATCATAAAAAATAAAAAAATAACATTTTTTAAATCAAATAAATAAAGTGACGAAAATTCAAAAAAATTAGATAATTTTATAAATAGTTTTATCTCTTTTATTTTATCTCATGTCATCTTTTCCACCAAAAAAATCAAAAATTCATCTCTTATCTCTTTATCCAAAAAAATCCAAAAATCAAATTTCATTCCATCTTTTCTATTTATGTGGCTCCTTGACCCTCATTCCAACTTGATCAATCTTTAGGGAGAGGAGCCCGATCTCCGAGAAAAATTTCGTCGAGAAAGTTGCCTAGTCTCCAAGTCGTCCGGTGACAGCGAGTCGGCCTTGTCAAGGCGATCACGGTCCTTTTCCGCTCCTAAGGTGAGATCTATCATCATTTTTCTTCTTATTTCATTTAGTTTAATCGTAACTTCATTGTTGCAATTTTATTTTGTAGTCGTTTTTTAGATTCATAGAATCATCATCACGATTTGATCCACCAACGATTCGAGTTTTCATCTCATCTTCCCGATCTCTCCGCCTTCAATTTCTATCTCCCACGATCTATTAACTCTGACCATGCACGGTTGTCGGAGAATCGGATTCAATTTTCCACTTTTGCCGGATTCCCATTCATTTTCCGAGTTGTAAATAAATAAATAAATAAATAAATAAAATTTATTTGTTTATTTTACTCTAACATTTGTTTTACAGGAACATTAAATAGAAAACAACAAAAGAATATTTTCATTTTCTGTTTATTAATTATTTCGAATCTACAAAAAAAAATTTAAAAAAAAAGTTTTTTTATTTACTGTTACATTGTAATAACAAAAATTACAAAAAATTAAAAATAATAATAAAACAAAAAAAATCTTCCAACAGCAGCGGGGACGCCACCCACCGCCACCCACCAACTCCACAGTCGTCTGCATTGATCCGCGTACCACTCCGCCGTGTGCGCGTGCAGGCAACCTCCAGCCCTCCGGTCACCTTCCTCCTTCAGCTATGGTTGTACCACCGCCGCCGCGGGCGGCCTCTCCTTACTCCCGTGATGCCTCCTGCGTGACCTCCGCCTGGAGAACTCCGCCACCTCTGCACGAAATGCCACACGCGAGGCGGCGTTCTCCTCCCAGCAGGGTTGCGCCGCCTTGCGTCGCTGCGATCCCCACCGCGCGAACCCAAGTCCCAGGCGCATGGACGCCTCCAGGCCGACCTCCATCTTCCGCCCTCGGCCGCCTTTGGTCGCGCGCCCCGTGCGGCTCCTCCCGAAACCACGTGCGCGCGGCGCGGCGCCTCTGAGCCGCCATCACTACCCTCCGCGCCATTGCTGAAGACCAATGTCGCCCCACACTGGCCACGTGTCGCGCCTCCTATCGCCGACGCCTCCAGCCGCATCCGCGCCACCTCAAAGCCCTGTGGGCGGCGCCCCCTTGATGCCCCCTCTAAAAAAGAGAAATATATATTTTGGAAAAATTACGTGATGGTCCTCAAAATTTTCAGAAAATTCCAAAAGGTCCCCGTCATCTCCTCAAGCACATGCTGGGCACATGCTTTCTAGGTAAATTGTGAAATTTGCCTTACATTTTATTTCTTATAATTTCATCAGTACAGAACTTTTACGTAAAAATTTATTCCCTGAACTGTAGAATAAAAACTTGTGTGCTCTATTTGCATTGAAATAAATGTTATTTATGATCTAAAAATCTTGCAAAAATTGTGCTCTGCTCCTGATATCATTATCTTCTTAGAATAAAATTTTCATTGCATTTTGCCTTCATTTATTATTATTAAAAAATCCAAAACATGTCATTTTTCCCTATTTGAAATTCCAAAATTCATAAAAATTCAAATATAGTTTTAAAAATTCCAAAATAAATTAGGATAGTGTTATTTAATTGTCTTTTAATTTCTGATCAATTTTCACGCATTAATTATTTATAAAACCCAAAAAATTGAAAACATCAAAAATCTTATAAAAATCACAGAAAATTCTACAAAAATCCAAAAATTGTGATTTCAGTTCCTGTTTGTAGATAATTGCTTCTAGGTTATTTTAAAAATAATTTCCAGGAGTTTTTGGGCACTTAGAATATTTTTAAGTTACAAATTACTCTAGGCTGTGCACATTTTCGTATTTTCTCACTATTTGATTTTTAGAAAAATAAAAAGAGTCTTAAAATTCCTCAAAAATTCTCAAAAACATTTTAGAACTTTTAAAACCTATATGTTTTTTTCTAAATTTTTCTGAGCATTCTTGACAAATTGAAAAATTACAAGAAGAGTTTGTGTGCGTACTTTTGATCTTGTGAATATTGCTTCGTGTTATTTTTGAAAATAAAAAAAAAGATAAAAAATCACAAAAACAAGGATAATTGTCCACTGAGATTCATGTTTTCTTTTAACTATTTCCTGATTAATTGAATTACCCTTGGGAATTGTAGCCTCCCTGATTTCGATCATGTCCGCTATACAGGTTAATAAGTAGCAAAAAAATAAAAAAAAATATTTTTTGTTGTCACGGGATTTTGGGGATAGCAACGACTTATTTATCATCAATTTTTCCGTCCTCGAGAATTCGTGCGCAACAACAATCTATGCATTTATGCTCCTTGTGTTCGACCTCTACACATAATTGCACCAATACACATCCTTGTAGTAGAGTTATAACAAATTTTAACTCTGCATTTTGTTTCATTGCTTGATATTTAATTGTGAGTTAATTGTTGTCTGAAGATTGGATTTCATGTGCGGTCAACACATCGATTTGATCTTTCGCCTTGTGAGATTTCTAGACCCTCCTAAAATCCTCTTCAACAAATTGTTGATTGATTAGGGTTTATTGAACCGTCAACACATCGATTGTATTTTCTCCTTGGGAAACTGTACCACCCTCGAAATTCCCTAGTTATCAAAAGGCGCCATTGTCGGGGAGCAATTGTGATTAGATTGATTTTGATTAATTGTGATTTATTTGTCTTTACTTTTGTTTTATTTATTTTCTCTTTTATTTGATATTATTAAGGGGATCCTCGTAACTTCTTGTATTGGATTAGGCCCAGAAACATTTTATTGCATTTATATATTTTTGGAAATATTGCAACAAGGGCCCTTGTCTATATTTTATTTACATATATGCCCCTGCCAGGTCTTGCATTTTTGTTGATTTGTTCTATTTATTAAATATAACATTTATGCTCAAAAAATTCCCCAAAATACTTGTAGGTTACTGTTGCATCCTAGTTTCACATGTTAATATTTATTAAGAATCATTTTGAGCACCAAAAGGCCCTATTTAACTTAGAAAATACATAACAAATACAAAAAGTTTGTGAAAAAATAAATATATATTGTCTTTATTCTTTTATTTTACAGCTTCAGACCAAAAGTCACTATATATAGAAAAAACTATTAAAAATTAAAAAGCCCCAAAAACCTTTATAAAAATTTATAAAACTTTTAAAAATTCCAAAAAATGTGTTTTCTATTTTATAATTTTCTTTACATTACTTTTTATAATTTAAAACTAACTTGGATAAATTTTGATGTTGTTTGATATTTTTCATCTCCATTTTCGAATTCGTCTATTTTATTAATCTATGTTTTGAGGTGTGTTCGACTTTAAAAATGTATAAAAATTAGCAAAATTTTCTGGAAATCGTAAAAATAGTAAAATTTAATAAAAACCTAAAAAATTTGATTAGTCAATTTACCTTTTTTTATAATTATATCCTTATTACCCTATATTGTATATATAGCCCTGTATATGATTATATATTTATAAAAAGAAAAAGAAATTGAAAATAAAAAAACCTAAAAAGAAAAATATAAAAATAAAAACTAAAAACAAAATACAAGAATATAAAAAAATAAAAAATATTGAAAAGTAAAAACCCATAAAAAACAAATATAGATAAAGGATCACAATCAAATTTTGCACTTCGTTGCACAATCTATCCTTTTCTACTCTCTGAGTTCGACCTCTACATACATGGACACTATACACATCTATTATAGAGTTATAATAAATTTTAACTACACATTTATTGTGCATTTCTTGATATTTAATTGTGGGTTAATTGTTGATTAATTGAGGTTTTTTATGGTTCGTCACAACAAATGTGTCCCTCTTTTGTGAGACATATTTTGACCCGTGCAAAATCTCAGTTATCAAATGGCACCGTTGCTGGGGAGCAACTACAATTATATAGAATTTTTATTGATTGTGATTTATTTGTCTATAGTCTTGTTTATTTATTTTCCTTTTATTTTATATTATTGCGACTTGTCTAATTACCCTCTCCTTGTTGTTATTGCTGCGAGGTACCACGCACCGAGGGAGGCTCTTCTAGGAGCACCTGCGCACCCACGAGAGGTGGTGTCACATTTTTGACCTAGCTGCCAGGAGCAAGCATTAGAGGAGGACTTGGGGGGAATTTTGAATACCAAATTTTGAGCATTTATTTTAGCACTTATTTTTGTAATTCAAGTGAGAGACCGAGATACAATTATTGTAATAATACATGACTCTTAGTTAACTCTACGACATCTCACGAGGTCCATTGCCTGAGGAATTGTTCCCTTGGAGGACTCGTCGGCTTTTTTGCAGTTTTCATCACATTTTTATTTTGTTTTCCGATTTTATTTTCATTATTTTGTGTGATTGTGCCCCAGCTATAGGATTGCTTATCGATAGATTGAGGTCCAAAGCTCTAAAATAATTGCATGTATCTATAGTACGATTTTGGAACTTAGTTGAATATTAAATTGCTCCTCATTTAGACTTGGAATTGAGCGTTCGAGAGGGACTCTACATAGTGCTTGCAGGACATGTTGTGGCGGGCACCGAATAGCTCCCCAAGACCGGACTTTTGGATTCCATATCTGAATGATTAACAATGGTTCTTCACGATAATAGAAGTTTTTCATCTAGGGTGATTTCATCGGTTGCATTGCACATAGATAGGTTTCAACTCTGCTTAGCATCCTTGCATGTAGAGAGCTGGAGGCAAGGTGAGCATTTACGCCTTAGCATTCATCATTGATTTACGTGTTGCATTGCTTTTCCGACTCTCCCCCTCAGATTTTGATCACCTAGATGCTAAAAATAATTGAATCCCTCGATGGGCATATGCATTTTCTATTAAAAATCCAAAAAAAGTGATAACAATAAAAATTGGGACTATCAAATTTACTTGACCCTAAAAGATAAAAAAGAAATTACTTGTCGTGAGGTGAGTAATCCCCTCATTGTCTTTGCATTTACTTGCTCACGTACACACAAAGGTTAGTGCCCAAATATCATAAGTAAACCTAAGTGATTGTACAACTTTTGTGATTTTCTCATAACTCTAAAAAAAAGATAACAAGATCGAACTTTCACGATCTTCACCGAGCTGAGTAGGTGAATTGAGGGGTTTGTTTTGTATGTGTTTGTCCGTGTTTACTTGTGTTAATAATCGATAATCTCTACGCATTCGCGCCTTTTTCTCCTATCTCTTGACTTGACCATCATACTCCCCTGATTATTTTCTTTTGTTTCGAGATGGTTGACTGGAGCGATTTTTATCTAGACTTTGCAAATCCCTCGTACCCTCCAACCGATCCTCCTCCATTTTTCTAGGAGGAATTTGCTCCTGATTTTTGTACATATCCTCTTAACCCACTATTTCAGGAATCGGACTTTAATTTTCACCTACACCCACCATCACCTTCACATTTCAACAATCCACTTTTATTAGAATACCTTGATCCAGAATGTGATTTTTGTCCACACCCACCACCTTCATTCCATGCACCCGATCTTGAGATTTTGGAGTCAGCTTTCATGATGCCATACTTGAGACCTTGAACCAGATGATGGAGCATATGAACTCGATGATGAATGATCTATTTAGCATAAATAAGCGCTAGATTGACGCTCCACCGTTTGAGGGTATAGATTCACTTGAGGATGATCATGAGAGCTTGTAATCACCCAAATACAAAAAACTGAGAAAATTTTGAAAATACAAAAATAATTCGAGAGATACATGATTGACTCAGACTGAGGAGAGGGCTCCACTTTCAGATCATTTACCCATACATCCATTCACACATTGTCCCATCCTTGTCCCTGAGGATAACAGTGTACAAACTGCTCCAAGTTGTCCTTGTGTATATGTTGATTCCGATCTCCTTGCTTGTATGGAGGAGGTCCAAAAAATTTAAAAATGGTAACTAAACTTGAAGTGGTGGTCGCCATTCATGAGATCATTAAAGCCCCACTTCACCAGGCCATGACCCATTTATCTGCTCCTCAACCCAAGAAGAGAAAGCATAGGAGCAGATATGAGTGTCATATCTTGACCATGGCCACTGCCCATGTTATCACACACTGTCCAATTTCCAGGAAAATGAACACTGCTACTCCATTCATTAGTTGTGTTATCTCTAACTACACATGTGATCACACTCTCCTTGATGGTGGTGCTTCGATTAGCATCATACCCTTCTCTTTGGTATAGTCTCTTCACTTAAGGCCTCTTAAGAAAATCAGGATGATAATTCATTTTGCTGATGGATCAATAAAGAGGCTAAAGGGTATTTCCGGAAAATGTTGTCATTTGGATTTAGTGCATGAGCTACATTGTTGATTTTATCATATTGCCCATGGAGACCTCTATTGGGGAGCACTCTCCAATCATCTTGAGACAACCCTTTCTCACTTTTGCGAGAGTTGTTATTTATTATGAATCAAGAGAGATTCGCTTCCGTCCTACTGATGAGAGTGTTGTGATCATCACTGCACCCACCGTCAACTAGAAACCTGCATCTGATGTGACTTCACCAAGCCTAGCTGACCCCGAGGACTGTGACCTTGATGTGACTATCAAATATTTTTGTCGTATGTTGGATTCGACTAAGACCTGAGAATTCCTCTCCAAGGAGGAAGATTCAGAAAGCATAAATCTTGGAGTTCCCTCTTCCAGTATTTGGTGATGTGTTGATGACATCCGCGTGATTTACATGATTGACACTTTAGAGCAAAGGGTAGATATTGATGACATTGATAAGGTCGGATTCGATGTGATTACTTTGAAAAATGAATTTAGGCCTTTTGATGAGACTGATGATCCAGTTCAGAATTTAGAGGACAAATAAGACTCGACTACTTCCATTGATGAGTTCGTTCCTTTTTATTTTGACCTAATTTAGACATCCTAGGCTAGACGTGATCACCCTACTTCCACTGACTGGTTCGTGCATGCTCACTCTGAGAATGATGAGGATACATTTATGATCTATCATGATTGGTTTGTGTCTAATGATAACCCCGATATCGACATGTACCTTGTCAGATCCATTCCTCAGCGGTTTTCTACCTTCTTGATCCTTTGTAGATCCACTTTGTTCTGTATTCGCATTCATTTACTTCCTTCCGTCTCCTGTTTCACTCATCCATCCCATTTTCATGTATGTGCCTTTATTAGGACATAATTTGTCCTAAGTATGGGGGGGTGGACGAGCCAGTGTTCGTTCTTCATTATGTTTTATCACTTTTGTTGTTGCCTATACTTAGGGATCTTTTACCCTAAGTATAGGGGGAGTGATGTGTACATTCTCGTCGATCTTTTCTTATATCTTCAGCTATCTTTTATTCTTTTCTTCCTTTCTTCTTTTCCTTTTCTTTTTTAATTTTCTACCGAAAGGATGCCGCCCTTTTTGTCAATCTTCTATACTTAGGACGTACTTTATCCTAAGTATAGGGGGTGTACACCCCGAGTTCTATAATTCTTTGATCCTATCCATTGTCTCCTCTTCTTGTCTATACTTAGGGATATCTTACCCTACGTATAGGGGGAGACGATCTGAGTACGATCTATTCATTCCCACCCTTGACCCTCCCTACCTTGCACATAGTTTGCTATACTTAGTATTATTTGATCCTAAGTATAGGGGGTAAGATCAACTTCTCATTCGTTTATTCATTTCTTTATTCATTTATTCTTTAGACTTTTCTATACTCAATACGAGTTATATCTTCTCTTTTTCTCTATGATCTATGAGGACATAGCTCAAGCTAAGTACAAGGGGGTCATATATACTCTGTATATACTTTAGCCATAACTCGTACTTTCGTACTTTTAATAATAAATATGGCTCACATACTATATAATATACCTATTAAATTCATTAAAAACACTTAATATAAGATGCATATCATTCCTCAAATTCTTTTTGTATTTACTGATTAATAGATCACGATTGTTTTTTACAAAATGTTTGAAAAATAGTTTGAAAATATTTTTGAAAAATCTTTTGAAAACTATTTGGAAAATGTTTTGTTAAATATTTTCAACCTGCATAAAAATATTTTGTTTGAAAATTTTATTTCCTTTGTGTAAAATAAAAATGTTTGAAAATAGATTTGCAAATAGTTTTAAAAATGGTTGTAAAAATATTTTAAAAAATCTACGTATACTATTTGAAAAACCTTTGCAAAATGAATTTTAAATGTGTGTAAATATTTGTCAAAATTATTTGTAAAATTTATTTTGGACTATAGTTTTCAAAATTATTTTCAAATTATTTTGAGGAATATATACATTGCACTAAAAATATTTATGTACATATCTATAAAAATGATCACTTACCCTTGTAAATTCTTAAAACACTAACGCTTGTAAATATAAAATGCATCCCCGTGTAAATATTTTTACCTAGTTTTTAGCCAAATCTTTTGTATTCAAAAATCACAAAAACATTTGCAAAAACCAAAAATACCAAAAACATTTGAAAAATCTTTTTGAAAAATATCAAAAAGTGCATTTGCATCATCTTTTTCAAAAACCCATAAAAAGTTCAAAATTTGAAAATTGCATCACAAAAATATTTTCTGCATAGCATTTTCATAGCATTCGCATTTTTCTGATTGAGTTTGGTAATTGAACTAGTCTAAATAAATTCTGAAGATTGGAGCTTGGTTGGACATTAAATCTACCTAATCACAGGAACCTTATAGGAGCTGGAATTGAGATACTTCAGGTCTATTTAACTTAATTATTTGAGAATCACAAGACTTGATTCAATGGATTCTTGACTGCCTAAGTAGAGTATTTCGGAGCACACGCATGGCTCTTGTCGATAATGGCCTAACTTAGACACGTGCACCTTTCACTTGGCTCAACTCAGTTGGAGTGGTGAAGGATAGGATTTGCTGGTATGAGACACACACAAGTGGAAACATTTGTCCTCATCTAGGGAGGGAAGTGCACCGAACCCGTCCACTAGCAAAGCCGTCTAAAGACACGAGAGTATGGTTACAACAATGCTTCAAAAGAGGGATAGTCTACTGACTCAAGAGAAAAAATTCCTTATGTAAATGTTGTTATATATATTATTTCAAAAAAAAGAAAAAAGAAAAAAACTCCAAAAAAGTGGACAGGCCTGATTGAAAATAAAATGCCTGTTAGAGTGTATATATTTTTATAGTCAATAAGCAAGCTTGAGATTCAAATTGATATCATGTGAGGCTGCATTTGGATGACTTGACTACACTGGTCATGCATCCTAGGATAGGTATTTGCACTGGCTACCGTCCATTCTTCTCTTCACCCCCTCCTCTTGAGCAGGGTTGTCACTTGAACTTAGAAAGGAGTACCTCGCTCCTCGAGGAAGGAATTGCTGGATTGGGGAATCATTGGGTTGTCATGCTGGAGAAGTCAGTCTCTGTGTCATTTCAGTTGAGGGGAGCCACTATCACATACTGTACAAGTGAGATTCATAGTCATGAGGGTTTGCATATGAATTGAAATATTCTGACCTAGCTATTGAGGAGACTTGAGCAGGGTTTTGGGATCCTTGAAGGTTGTTGTATTTCAAATCCGATTCCTAAGACTTAAGCTCCAAACTTTGATTTCGTGAGGGAAAGGTTGACAATTAAACTTAATCCACTTTCTCTCTTTTTCTTTTCTTTATTTTTATTTTCTGCACTTATTGCATAAGTGTTTGCTAGGGACTAGCAAAGGCAAGTATAGGGGGATGATGAATCTCCATTTCATCACTTTATTCTATTATTTTAGCCTTAAAACCCTAGAAAATGCATGTAAATTCCATTTGCATAAATTAACATCCATGCTTTGTTGTATAAATATTATATAAAGTACAATTTTTAATGCCAAAATTATAGAATAAGGAAAAGAAAAGAATGAAATATCAAAGATATTTTATAATCCTAAACCCTGACTCATAGGCATCTTGATGATTAGGTCGATAAAGAATAAAGTTCAGGGAGATAAGGGCCAATAATACAACAAAAACCTCATTTATTAATTTGTTATTTATTCATTTTTGGGACCTTTTTTTATTTTCTACTTTTTATACCTCAAATAAAGAAACTTTGTAGATGAAAGTTGTAGATAATAATATATAGAAAAATATAAAATTGATTTCATACAAAAATAATATTTGTGTAAAAGTTATACTTGGAATAAGATTCTAAAATCCCAACATCCTAGACCTATATCTCTCAAATAAAAGATGATAGGGAGTATGCACCCAAGTGCATGTAATTTCACATGCACCCGGGCTTATAACTTCTACTTTTTAACTTTTTTCAAAAATAACACCATGTGTATTCATCTATATATCCCTCATGTATGCCATTACAATTTCATCAGAAACAGAGACTCTTTTACCCTCCATCTAGAACATGTAACTTTAACAGTCTTAGAATTGTTGTAAAGGATCTGTTCTAGATGGAGGGAAAAAGAGTCTCTATTTCTGATGAAATTGGAATGACATACAAGAGGGATATATAGATGAATATACATGGTGCTATTTTTGAAAAAAAAAAGTAGAAGTTATAAGCCCGGGTGCATGTAAAATTACATGTGCCTCGGTGCATACTCCCTATCCTCTAAATAAAAACTCAAAATATATCAAAATCACTTTAATTGTTTATTTCTTTTAATAAGCTATTTCATGAAGATGGTACATGGTGCTATTTTTGAAAAAAAAGTAGAAGTTATAAGCCCGGGTGCATGTAAAATTACATGCGCCTCGGTGCATACTCCCTATCCTCTAAATAAAAACTCAAAATATATCAAAATCACTTTAATTGTTTATTCTTTTAATAAGCTATTTAATGAAGATGGTTTCATATTTTTTGGAGTTAAGGTGTGAAAGTTAGGTTTTGGACCCATATTGTATAATACTTGTTTCACATTCATCATTGTATCTTTCTTCGAGCTCGATCTCTCCAATAAATTGGGGTGATTCCCAAGACCATGGTTTAGATTCTGTGAACCACCCTTAGGACTCTTAGCTTCTTCTTCCTCACCTAGATTGGGAAAGCTCTCTTCCTGAATTTTGCTCTTTTTGGATGGAGATTGATTTTACTCCATACTCCTCTCCATCTTCAATAAGATTCAAAATTTACCCTAATTACAAATTATTCTCTCCATGTTGTGCGTGTATACATATTGATCAGGGTGTATTTCCCATTGCAGATCTTGACCCTAATCTTGAGCATGCACAGTCATAGTCAGAATCAGAAATGGATCTGTTAGGAAGAGGAAAGGGACCTCAACACCAAAATACCGAGCAAGATACAGATCAGGGCATCGGTCCCAGTGAGAATGATGTCAACAATCAGCTATTGGCATCCATCCATGCCATCCAACAACAACTTACTGACCAAGCTCTAGTTTAGGTTGCTTTTCTAGATATGTTGAACAATCTGAGGAGTTCACTCTATAGGTGGACCCCATGGAGGGGTAGATGAGAAAGGAAGAGGCCGACCCAAGCCAACATTGAAGTAGTCATACAACCCTGGAGTTGGTCGTATCATCGATCCCATCGATCCACAAACATTTTAAACTAAAGCCACAACTTCTTTTGCTCCTCCCTAGCTTCCATGGGAACGCAAACGAGGATCCCTATATCCATCGATAATAGTTCGGTTGCATCTACAATACGATGCACTACCCCAACATCCTGTTGGGTGTAGTCAAGATGATCGTCTTCCCATTTAGCATTCAGGGTAAATCTCTTTACCGGATAAACCATATGAGGAAGGTTGTGACAACCTAGGGGGACCCGAAATCAACTTTCCTTCACAAGTACATCCTCTCGACCGTCTCAATCTCATGCAGTTAAAGATCGCTATCATCTCTCAGGGATCCCAAGAATGCTTCTATGAAACTTGGGAGAGGTTTAGTGATATGATTGAGAAGTGCCCCCACCATGACATCCCAAGGACCAGCTTGGTCCAACACTTCTTTGGGGGATTGAAAGAAATAAGTCAACATCTGATTGATGTTGCCTGCGGTGGATCCCACTTTAACAAGGATGAGGATGCAGTTTGGCATATCTTTGAGGAGATGGCTGAAGGAGAGGCCATGTTATCCACATCTCATACCATTCAGATCCAACCGCCATCATAGTAGGTTCTCATAAGAACATAAATATAGAGGATACACGAGAAGTTGACAAGTGTGACAACTCTGACCTGACTATCATTGGCAACCATCTATTGAAGGTTACATCATTGAGAAGAGGTTACATGACCTAGAGAATCTTGCCGGATTGAGTAGAGAATGAAGGACTTAGACAAGCTCGATATCATCACTATGCAGCTGGAGATGTTGGTGAACACCATCAGTGCCTACAATACAGTGATCGTCGCACTTGAGCCTTCATATGAGAAGGAGTAGACACATGCCTCATTTGAGTCCCAACCAGCCTCCGGTCCAATACGCATATTACACGCAGTCCCCAGAGCAGCAACAACCACCGCTGCATTTTCAGATGGTCGTCTACCAACCACGTGAGTACCAACATCAGTACCTCGAGTCTTGTTCTCCACCTCCCACGTTAAATCAGAAGGTGAGTGTCATTTGGGGCAATGACCAGCAACTGACCCGTCCTTAGGGACAACTGCAGGGTCAGAACCAGGCCAACCGACCATTTCACCAGCAATAAGGAGGGAGGAACTTTTAGCCCAACATGACCCATCACTAGCAGCCTCCAAAACAAAGCTACAACTGGAGGTAGAATAACTACCAGCAATAGTATAGATACCACCATCAGAACCATCAACACTCGGCTGCTTCGTATCACCACCAATACTCCTCCCACGAGCAATATGCTTCTCTTCCTCCTCCTCCTCACTATTCTCATGGTTACCAACAACAACCTCCCTCCTACCAGCAGAATCAAAGGTCTCACCAGGCTGAGTCTTTTGAGGTTGATCGAGTTAGCCCAGCCCTAGATTGTTTGGCTCAGCTTATTAAGAACATGGCTGAGATGAGCCAAAAGATAGATGACCTGATGACCGCCAAGATTGTTATCATGACTGAGGTTGAAGAGAACCCTAACAACTCCTGTCGCAAGGAGCAAATAGCCTGCAACGTTCAATCATCAGGTAGAAATAATTTCTTTTTATCTAATGTTGTGCATCTAAGAGTGGTTGGACATCCAGCCACCTGCTATAGCTAAGGGGAAGAGCAAAGCGTCCAACGACGAGTCATCAACCAGGCCAGCACCAAGTCTAACACCATTTTTGGGAGCAACACGAACCACATCAAAAATACAAAAATGAAAAAAAAATACAAAAATACAAAAAGATAACAACAATCCTGGTGAAGACGTGCTAACTTTGGAGATGCCAATACCAGACATAGAACTAATGCCAATCGATGTAGCCGAGCCTGTTATTTTTGGTCCACTAGATGTAGATGATTGTATTCTTCTTGCCATCTATATGTACATAAATATATGGATATAAATTCAAATGAAAATATTTTTAATGGTATACATAAGCCTTTTCCTTCTTCCATTAAATTAAAAATAGTAAAAAAATTAAAAAATGCTTTCTCTAATCCTAGCATTGTTGAAATATTGCAAAACATTATACTTGAAATGTCTCTTCTGAAAGTCATGGAATGCATGCCTCAAGAGGTGACAAAGTACAGATAGAGATCGTTCCTGAACCGAAGCCCACATAAGCGATGCCTAAATTCAAGGTGCTTCAATCTCAATGGTCTGAGGACTATGATTTTTTAGTAGATATCGGAGACACAAATTTATTTCTGGATGATAGAGAAACCGTAGAATTCCTCTCCCTTTAGGAATGATAGTAAAGTACATTCCAGCTGACCGATGTCTTTGAAGATGAGGATTTTGTTGAAATACCATCTGAAGAAGAAGAACAATCCCTCTCGTTTGAGCATAAAGATTTCATTGCAGATATATGTGATATCTTGAATAATGAAACTGAAATGCCAGAGGTAGACCAACAACAGTTGAAAGAGCTTACACCTACAGTTGTCGTTGAAGTCACCACTGAAGTTGTTCCTACTCCACCAGAGCTCAAGCCAATACCCTCCAATATGAAGTACGAATTATTTACAGGGGAAATAAACTTGTATCCGGTTATCATCAATTCTCAGCTGGACGAAGATTAAGAATCTCTTTTGATGAAGTTTCTTGAATGCTACTGCAAGGCAATATATTGGAAAATTTTGAATCTCCATGGGATAAATCCTTCACTATGTTGATAAACCCTTCACTAATCACATTTTCCTTGAAGATGACAACAAGCCTTCTCATGAATTCTAGAGAAGATTGAATCCAAACTTCCGGGAAGTGATTTTGAAAGAAATTTAGAAATGGTGTGTGATGAATCCCTGATTTTCACTCTTTATTCTTTTATTTTAGCTATCTATCTTGGCAAAACATCGTGTAAATAAGTGTAAATACAATAAGTTAGCATTTGACATGCATATGTTAACATTGTGTATTTAGCATGTATTTGTGCAAAAATAAAAGAATTAAGGAAAATAAAAAGGACAGAGGTATTCAGAATAAATACAAAGTGACCCGAACCTAAGAGAAGGTCAAGCCTTGACATGATCGCCAAACAAAATAAGTAGAGAGAGAGATGGCCTACTTTATATTGTACATACGACTTATAACTGTAAATAAGTATTTTTGCTAAAATAAAAATAAAATATTCTTTTTTCCTCCTTGTGTATAGTCCTAAAAATAAAACAAAACAAAATAAAAATCAGAAAAAAAATAAAATAAAACAAAATAAAACAAAATCCTCTCTAGTACAAAATATATGTACATATTTGTCACTTTCTATTTAGTATATACATGCAAATAAATAAAAGAATAAAATAAAAATTATTTTATACTCCAAAAGTTATGTTGTAAATAAATAAAATACGAAATTGGGGTATTTGTGTAAAAATAACAAAATAAAAATAATTGTACCAAATACATAGTATAGTATACATGTATATAATATTATATCATGTATATAGATTATATTATTTTTTATAAACATAAATAAAAATCACAGAAAAATAGTTTTAAAAATAATAAACAATTTTCATTTTATACATTTTTTATTTTGAAGTAATTTACTATTTTTTATTAATTTTGTAAATATTTTGAAAAATTGGAATTTTCTGATTGGCCGGGGCTGGGTATTTACCTCCAGTCAACGCCCTCATCTAGGCTTGACCCAACCCGACCCCTCTCGCCGGAGCCAGTTCTCCATTTTTTTCCGATCGGGTCGATCCTCCTTCTGATATGAATCTTCGCCCTTGCCTCCTCCTAAGATCCATCACCTTCGCGGATCCCTAGGAAGGCATCGATCTTCCTAGGGTTGCGCGCTATCGCTTGATTCTTCCACCCCCTGGGAAGCCTATATATCATCTCCTTTAACCTCCTGGTACCGCATCTCGTTCCTCACCCCTTCCTTCACCCTTGGACATCCCTAGCCGAGTGACAACAGTTGGGAGATGCCTCTGGAGAGGAGTTTGGTGGCCTGAATCAGTAGCTCAACTACGTGTGGTCGGCGAGAGTCGCCGTGTTTATCCCCCCTGCCTTTCGCAACGAGGTTGAGGCCACTACCCAGACGACCCTCATCGCCTGACGCTTAGGAACTTGTTCCAACCTGTAGGTAGTACTTATTACAACTTCATTTCTTATTTCCATTGAATCTTTCCACTTTACTCTACTACACGTTCACTTACTCCGACCAGCTGGTCGGAGCCTCGATAGCCATACCCAGCCATTCCGATCGAATCGCCCTCTCACCCATCATCTTGTATCGCACCCTGATCATCCTTAGGCTCGACCACCCGGTTGGGATTGAGGCTTAGATCTCCCTCTATCCCCTTCGCCGGAGATCGGATTCCATCCACCATCGCTTCTTTCCTTCCTGGCTTCAATAACCCTTTCTGGAGCACTGCCCCAAGTCCCAGCTTTCTATTGTTGGTAC
This sequence comes from Ottelia alismoides, assembly GCA_037367405.1. Classification (NCBI taxonomy): domain Eukaryota; kingdom Viridiplantae; phylum Streptophyta; class Magnoliopsida; order Alismatales; family Hydrocharitaceae; genus Ottelia; species Ottelia alismoides. The sequence continues at coordinate 60,912 of JAZKJV010001707.1, forward strand.
CCACACACAACATGAACCTTTGTTGGACCTCCAGCTACTCGGCGGAGCAACTCCAGGTAGAGCTCTCTCTCTCTCTCTCTTGTCCCGGCCATCTGACCATCATCCAACTGATAAGTCTTCGGAATTCGACGCGGAGCACCACACTGGAGGTGCTGGACAAATTGGAGGCTCAATGAGCCCAAAGGATGCGCACCTATCTTTGATCGAAGTTCGTCGTTCACCTTTACTGTTGGATGAGGAACAGAGCACCGGTTTGGATCTGAGCCGCTTGTTGCTGCAGCTTTTGGACTGTTGATCTCGCACACCCTGACACATCTGCGCCACACGTTGCCGACATTCCCTGAGGCATCATATATGGCATTGTAGGTTATCTGCACCGCACATTCCGCCTTCTTCAGAGCTCGCCACGTGCCACCCCACGCCCTTCTCACGTGATTTGGGATACTTCGCATCTTTTATCCTGTATTTTTTATGCTATATTAGTTAGTCCATCCAATAAATAACTTTGTAAGCATAGAAGCTTTGCAGTTGGACCCTTGCTATTTCCCATATTTACACTTTAGTCCTGTCTGAGTAAGCTTACGTACAGTCTCACATGCATAGTGGTGTTTTTGCATGATATACCCTTGCGTTCTTGACTGTTATGTTTTGAATAGAAGTTTTGGATATTTACAGTTATACCCATGTGCGTGTGAACATTCTGCATATGCGTGAATTTATTGGACAAATTGCAAGTTTATCCTTGGACTTTTAATGTCTATTATTAGTTGGCCTTGAAATTTTCGTACATTTCAAGAAGGTCCCTGCATGCTGTATGTTTTGTTTTTAGTCAAATAATTACTAAATCAACTCCAAAAATTCTACACAAATTATAGTAATATTTATGGTAATTTTTGTGACTTAATTTAGTTTTATTTGATATTTTCTAAAAATAAAAAACATCTAAAAACTATTCTGTCTATTTTTTAAAATACATAAAAATTAGAAAATTATCTGAAAAATTCCATAAAAATTTGTATGTGTTTGTTTTCATATGCTCTGTCTTCATTAGTATTTTTGCATAAAAATTCCTTGTAAAACCCCTAAAAATTACAAAAGACTTAAAAACATATAAAAATCATTGAAAATAGGATTTCAGTTGCTGTAGTTAGATATTTTTGTCTTTCTCTTATAAATCATCTCCAGGACATTAAGATATTTTAAGTATTTTTAACTTGTAATTTTGTCTTGGTTGTGCACTATAAGCCCTATTTTCCATTCTTTCATTTTTATAAAATCATACAAAAATCAAAAAAATGCCATAAAATCACCAAAAACATATGCATTTTTGAAAAATACAAAAATATTTTTATTTCCTATTTTTGAGCTTTTGTACTCTTAATAAAAATTGTTAAAACTAGTTTGTAGCCTTGGTTGCTTATTTGTATCCTCATTTTGAAAATATAAAAATTGTAAATTAAAAACCACAAAATACGTTTTTATTTATTTGATTTCTGACTACTTCGTACATTTTCGTGCTCCTTGTGTTCGACCCTGATCGACATACCATGTTAAATAAACAGCGGAGACCGCTAACATTATTTTTGTGCTTGATTGTTTTATTTGAGTGGTCTTGATTTTTATGGATTGATTGTGCCTAGTGATTCAGGTTGCAACAATCTTTGATATTCCTTAACCTGAGCTGCCTGGACGCTCATCAGAATGGCGATGTTACTAGGGAGCACGGCTTAGTAATCTTTTCAGATTTGAGTATATATTTTTATCTCTATCTTCTATGACTATTTTCTGACATTCTTCTGCTTTGATTTTTGTGCGAGAGACTTCCCGAGGAACGTTTCGTCTTTCGATAGGCATAACGACATTGAAGGAGGAGTAAGAGGGCAGAAGGAAATTAGTTATATAAGATTGTGTAGTTTTTTCTTTTTAGCACATTCTATTATTGTTGTAATAATACAGGGACACTCAGAGTTTCTGGACTTGGCCTATCGGGGTTTGTTTCACCGAACAACGGTGTGCTTGGGGGACCTTACCGTGATTTTTTGTCGGTTTTGATTTTGTCGCATTTTATTTTATTTGATTCTCGAAGAATTTGGCCCTTAGATTTAGGAATTTCTTTGATTGTGACGTAAATAATTAAGGCCCAATCCCTAATACATTGCTTGTACCTATAGATTCGTAATTGGACCTTATTAATAACTCAGAATAAAAAGTTAGTTTAATTAGACTCGAGTCCATGCACCGTGAGGAACCACACACAACACTAGCAGGACCCGTTGTGGCAGGCACTGAGTGTTCCCAAGATCGGACTCCGGACTTCATCTAGTTAGCTAGCTATTGTTCTTCGCGCTTAGAAATTGCTCATCTAAGGCTGTTTTCTTCTTGCATCATTAAGATTAGTTTAAATTCTATCTTTAAATTTATGCACGGATCACACTGCATGTAGATTACTGGTGACATATACGCATCTCTTACTTTGCATGCATCATAGTGTTTGATCGAGCATTGGCTTTTTCGACTTGTCCCCCTATTTCTGGACTAAAAATAATCAGGAGATCGAAAATTTTGTTAGGCGTTTGTTTGCTTAAAGAAAAATACCATAAAAAGTGATAACCATAAAAATGGGATTGCTAAACAAACTTGATCTTAAAAGACACCTCACCAAAAAATCTGTCTTGGGAGAGTCATCCCCTCATTGTTTGGTTTGCTTGCACGAGAGAGTGACACGCACATTAGGCTAGAACCACACCTGAACTCTCATTAGATCACTAGTCTTGGGGTTAGTTGTTCTCCAGTGAGGATTGCTTAGGTTTCCTTTAAAGAGAGCCGCGATATCCTTAACAGAGCGAGTTGATAGGGTAGCCGAAAAATGGTCCGCAACTTGTACTGACTGGGAAAGATCTATCTTTGAGATTGGGACAGTCTCCTGGACCATCGGGTACCTAACAACTCGCTTAATCACCTTGCTAAACTGAATCATCACCTAAATAAAATCGACAAGATAAAGGACCGAACCTTCACGGTCATCAGCTCCGCATTGTGTAGGTGAATTGGGGGTTTGACTGACGATCTTGTTTGTTTCCAGATCTCATTCGCACTTCTTCTACATCACAATGATGGGACGGAGGTCCCTTAGGCAGCCTTTGGTTGCACCGCTCTCGAGCACTCCGCCCCATTCATCTAGGCAGGTTCTGGGGAGCCTTGACTTGTTCTCCAAACCCGAGTTTGATTCCACCTTGTTCTCCCTCGACCACCATTCTTCCAGTCTTGAGGTGCCCGAGTAGAGACCAATGCAACTATTTGTTCATATGACGGCACCTGATTTTGGGTCTTTTGCCTTTGTAGAGACCCGCGAGATGGCCAACAATGAAGAGTGCACCGATGGACAACCCCAGGGTTCGACGTAGGTTTTAGATCAGGGTGCCATCAACCATACACTTCTAGACTCCCTAGAGATGATGAAGAGGCAGATTAGAGATCAGGGAGCCTTCATGGTTGAGGTGCACCGAGTGATGGCACATATGCGAGCTGATAGCGGAGAGCTACACTGAGCAGGCGGTGGAGATAGATCTAGTTGCCGGCAATTCTGGGCGATTTCAAACTCCATCCTCAGACCATTAAGCTCTTGCACAAGTTCCATGGGCTTTCCACTGAGGAGCTGCATCTACACCTGTAGGAGTTCGAGATGATCTGCAGTACTGTCCACGACAGATACGTGGATGAGAACACCATCAAGATGATGGCTTTTCCATTCTCCCTGGTCGACAGAGCAGCCTATTGGCTAAAACATTTAGGGATATATGTCACTTCGTGGGAGCAGCTCTAGACTGAGTACTTGAACAAGTACTACCCACTCGGCCAGACGAATGCAGCACGAGCTTTGATCAACAATTTCTCCATGATCCCCAACGAGCAATTCCATGAGACGTGGGATCGATTTTGTTAGCTCATTGATCGATGTCCACATCACGACATCTCCAAGCCCAATGTAGTATAGAACTTCGTTTTTGGGCCGGCACCGGAGCTGTAGGGGCTTGTGAACGCTTCTTGTGGGGGTCCCTACTTTGCCAAGGATGAAGACCTGGTCTGGGCCATCTATGAGGAGATGACTGAAAATTACACAGTGATGTACCAAACCAACCTCTACACTCAGGGGAAGCCCTCACCCCATGTCGTGTCCTATCAGAGGATATCACGAGTTGATGCAGGTCCATCCACCTCTTCAACAACCGCAACACAAGAAGAGTCGTCGACCACTGATATGGGCATTATCAACGAGAAGCTGGACCGCATCGAGATTATTGAGAAGAAGTAGTCCAGGGCATGACTCAGATCGATCAGTTGGCACAGACTTTGAGTGACATGAAGACCCAGATCATGTGTCTCCAGGAGGAACAGAGGCTTCTCTGCCCCATATCAGGTCACGGGCTAATCCTAGCAGTAGCAGCTCGTCCCAACATTCCACCCCGCTTCGCCAGGTTCACACATCTAGGCGGAGCCATACCAGCAGCTGCAGCACCAGTACTCTCAGCCACCGCCTTCTTAGGATACTCAGATGATGGTGTATCAGTAGGATTAGCCACTGCTAGTTTTTCCTCAACCTCCCTACGAGCAGGAGTCGTTGATGGAATTCAACGGGATATGGTACGACCGAAAACATCCCAGGATCCACCGAGACCATTGATGAGCGTCGAATTTTCCTCTTTAATAATCATGAATAATCATAGTATAGGAGGCAAATTCAGTTCAGCAAAAACCACAATCTTTGAATGTTGTAGAGTATTTATACTTGGCAAGTCTATCAAGGTCGAACACAGGGACACATCTACTCACTCTATTAATCAAATTTTGATTAATGAAGCACATGTGTGAATCATTCCCCAATTTCAGGTCTTCAAGAAAATGCAAGATACATTATGCAGATTACAAAGTAATAAAATGATGCATGTAATTTTTAGTTAATTTTTATGCAAGGATAAAGCGATGAATAAACAATTATGCAAGATTAAATGTATGTTGCGATAACCATTATGCCTAAGAAAAAGTACATAAATGAGCAACAAAATACTGTGCGAAACTAGAGTCGAATTGATCACAAAAGTAGAAGCAATCATCTAATCCGGACACCCACATATGAAGCTCAAGGTCTAATCTAACATAAAAAATCGCTTCATTTAAAATTATGTCGGATGAGAAAATTAAATATGCCATGATGTAGATGAGGAAACAAGGATCAAAACGACACTAAAATCATGCATTTTTGACATACGATGCTCAAGTTATGAAGAAAACAATGCAAGGGCATAATTGTAATAAAAATGCAAGAAAAAAGGATAAATATTACATTTAGGTCCCAGGAGGGACCTAAATGTAAATACCAAATACCGCCTCGGCCCCATTATAATTTTTCCATGCACGTGGGCATTTTTGTAATTTTCAGAAGCTTCGAGGGTCTCCCTGTAAATTACCCAGACACGCACAAGGACCATTCTGCAAATATCAAGAAGTTCTGGGTCTTTTGTGTAATTTACCCAAGCCCTCACGTGCGTCGTACGTGAGGAGCCTAGGCTCGGGAGGCGACTGAGACTTGGGATACGTGGCAGCATGCCGAGGCTTGGATCGAGGTTCGGAGGGACCCGAGCCAATAGGTCTGGAGAAGAGGCTCGGGTGCCACGTGTCGTCATTACCACCGTCTGATCGAGGCGATCGGACGGTTCCTGTATCTCGTCCTCCACCGCAGGCCCTGAAGGATATGGAGAAATCCTCAAGCGCATCACGGAAGCGTGATCGTCGTATCGAATACGACGAAGAACGACTAGTCGTACTAGTTGTTCGGTGCAGCGGAATTTAAAAAATTTTAAACCGATGAAACCACATGATCCGAGAACCATTCTCAAATCGTTTCATCTATAACCACAGCAAGTATAATGCAATACCTCTTGAAGCGTGGTTGATCAAGTCTCTACGAAAAGAGACCTCCTGTCTCAAGTCCGATCGTCGGAGTAACGGCTTGCGAGCGCGGAGATGAGTCGCGGTGTCCTCGCAATCCAGGTTGATCCAAGCGCGGTTGCTCCTGATCTCGTCGCACGAGATCAAACGTCTCCTTCGTGAGTGAAGCACTCCAAGAAGACAAAGAACCGCAGAGAGTCGAAGCGGCAGCACGATGGCGCGGGCGTCGACGTTTCTCTCCACCAAGGTGGACGGCCACCAAGAAGAGAGGGAGAGAGAGGGCTGTCGTGTATATGAGAAAGAGAGAGAGAGTTTGTGCTACAATAGCATGTGTAAAGAGAGAGCCAAGTATGCCTCTCTATTTATAGGGTTTTGGGATCCATGGATCTCAATCCATGGGACACATAAAATCAATGGATGAGATTGATTTATGTTCATCCAATGGCTGAGATTGTTGTTGTCAAAAGCAACAAATTTAGGTTAAAATATATTTGACAAAATCAAATATAATTTACTCCTAAATTAACCCAACAAATAAGGAGAGAAGACACATGGAGATTTCATCTCCATGTGCCTTCCAATTGGGCGCACACCCACTCCAATTAGGAGTGGTGTGCCGTCCATGAGATGCATGGAGATTGCAATCTCATGGAAATCCATGAGATTGCATATCTCCATGAAATCTCTCCTATTTATTTGCACCAAATTTATTTGGGTTTTATTCTTCAAAAATAATTCACAATTATCTTTGAGAATATTGCAATCTTGCCATGGAAAAATTGTGAATCATATTCACAACCCAAAACAACATGTAATTCATATTGTTAATTAATTACACAATGTGTATCCAATACACATCATAATTAATCAACACATATAAATTACAATTAACTCTCTCTAATACATTATAAATCACATTTATAATATATTATGAATAATTGGATATCTCTATCCACATTATTCTTATCCAAACTAATTAAATCACATTTAATCATATTGGATAATTTCTCATACATTATGATAATTAAAACACTTTTAATTATCAAATTCTCTTTGCTTAGATCTTATGGAATTGTTCTTAAACCATTTAAGAACAATGCTATTTCTCCTCAGATGCTTGGAGATAAGGACAGGGCGATTGTATTGTTCCACGTATAGTGACTTGGATGTTGAGATCGTATCTCAAATCCAGATCCTATGGACCTCCCACTGATGCTTGATCAAATCAAGACCGTAGACTTAATCTTCTCATTGCATCTGAATCTCATTCAGATCAATGTCCAGTTCATGGACTAAGATTAGGTCACTTCTCTAATGAGAGGAGTCACTAAAATCCAAACCTGTTTCATCACTCCCTCGGAATGGAAGCGTCATGGTTATACAATCGTATATGATCAAATCACCCTTCAGGTATTCCTAATACCTGCACATCCTACATACTGGAAGACTCATGATCATCCTGAAGATAAAGATCACTTTTACACTGTCATCTTCAGGGTTAGATCATTAAGTTTCTCAATCTTGGTTATTTGGGATTTGGTATAGATCATATGCTTTCACAAAGCATATATCTTACCTTCAAATTCATGTCATGCTTCCAAAGCACGACGACCATGCATGAAATTTGTTCAGTCCCAATACCTCATGAGTGAGCTCATGTCTCCCGGTTCACAAGTGAACCTGTATGATCCCTTTGAGAGATCGCATTACTCATATGTCCTTACATGCACACCATCTCGCCGGTATATAGACCTTGATTAGGTCATCAACCTATTGGTCTGCCAAATGTACATACTCAGACATATAGCAATACATCTGTCTCTAGTCAGAGGATGCATGCCTATGTTGTGACAGTATTCAACGTAGGTCTTTGGTTATCTCGATCTCGTCAAGTCAACCCATTGACTTGACTAACCTGACACCTCTAAATCACTATTCCCATGCAGAGGACCTGCATCAAGAGGTCAGTCAGATATCAGTCATATGAGATAGGATTACCATCTCCTACTCAGACTGGAGATCATCACTTAATGATCATTTGATGATGCTTGATGAGTCCTCTATCTAACTCCTTAGATATTCATCCAAGCATCAGCCTCTATGATCCATCCAATGAATCAACAGCTGTATGATCATCAAGTTGGCCATGGTACATAACCCTTATTGTACAGAGGGACCCTATAGTGCATTCATTCATTAATCTCAGAAAGGGGAGTGAAAAATAATCAATAATTTTCATTGATAATTTATTCATTACAATAACATTTATTGTAGAAATGGTTCGCCCGGGGCTCACATTGCTAACAATCTCCCACTAGCCCTCAGAACCATTCAGGTACAATCTTTAAACCCATACTCATTACATGCTGGTCGAAAACCTTCTGTGTCAGAGGTTTGGTAAGAGGATCAGCAACGTTGTCGGCAGAGGCCACCTTGGTGATGATGATGTCACCACGCTTTTGTATCTCCCGAATGATGTGGTATTTCCTTTCCACGTGCTTGCTCTTTTGATGCCATCTGGGTTCCTTTGCCTGGGCAATGGCTCCCGTGTTATCGCAGAGTAACGGGATGGGAGTATCAGAGGAAACTACGCCAAGCTCCAGCACGAACTTGCGCAACCACACCGCCTCCTTTGCAGCATCCGATGCGGCAATGTATTCGGCTTCCGTTGTTGAATCAGCAGTAGTGTCCTGCTTCTTGCTTCTCCAGCTCACAGCACCACCATTCAACAAGAACACGAACCCCGATGTCGACTTTCGATCATCTACATCCGATTGGAAGTCAGAATCTGTATATCCCAAGACTTGGAGATCACCATCTCCATAGACCAAGATGTAATCTTGCGTCCGTCTTAGATATTTGAATATGTTCTTTACTGCATTCCAGTGTTGTTCTCCATAGCAGGATTGGTAACGACTTACCACTCCCCACTGCATGGCAGATATCTGGCCTAGTACACATCATGGCATACATTAAGCTTCCTACGGCTGATGCATAAGGACATCCAGCCATGGCCTTCTTTTCCTCAACAGTTTGAGGAGCCATTCCTTTAGACAGGTGGATACCATGTCTTAAGGGTAGGAATCCTTTCTTAGAACTATCCATACGGAATCGTTCAAGAATCTTCTTAATGTATCCATGTTGTGATAATCCCAAAATCCTCTTTTCTCGGTTTCTGAACAGCTTCAGGCCTAAGATGTAAGAGGCTTCTCCAAGATCTTTCATCTCAAAGATATGGGACAGCCAAATCTTTACACTGGTCATCATCCCTGTATCATTCCCAATGATAAGGATGTCATCTACATAAAGCACGATGAACACAACGGCGCTCCCACTAAGCTTCTTGTATACACAAGGTTCATCAGGATTCTGCACAAAATCATAACTCTTTATGGTTTCGTCAAATCTGATGTTCCAACTACGAGAAGCTTGCTTGAGCCCATAGATGGATTTCTTCAGCTTGCATACTTTACCATCCTCAGTCATGAAGCCGTGGGGCTGCTCCATGTAGATATCCTCCTCGAGGTATCCATTGAGGAAAGCCGTCTTGACGTCCATCTGCCAGATGTCGTAGTCAAGATATGCAGCTATAGCTAGCAATGTCCAGATGGATTTAAGCATAGCCACAGGAGAGAATGTCTCATCATAATCGATGCCTTCTCTCTGTGTGTAGCCCTTGGCTACGAGCCGTTCCTTGAAAGTCTCTACTTTCCCATCAGGTCCCCTCTTTCTCTTGAAGATCCATTTACACCCAATGGGCTTTACCCCTTTAGGTGGATCCTCTAGGGTCCATACACCATTTTTATGCATGGAGTCAATTTCTGACTTCATTGCTAGCATCCATATATCCATGTCTTGATCCGCGAGTGCTTCATCAAATGAAGTAGGATCAATGTCAGTTTCACCTGACACATGGAATCCATACCTTTCAGGTGGTGCAACCACCCTCGAACTCCTTCGAAGAGGTATGGGTGTTTCATCTTTATTTACTTCTTCAGTTTCTGGTCTGGGAAGTTCAGAATCCTCTTGGGATTCAATGAGCTCTTCTACTTCACTTTTATCTTGACCTTTAAGGAAATCATCCTCCATAAACTTCACATCTCTAGAGACAAAAACCTTTTGGGTCTCAGGGTCATAAAGCTGGTATCCAATACCATCTTTAACATACCCAATGAAGTAACACTCACGAGTGCGAGATTCCAGCTTACTTGCGTCCACGTTCTTCGCATGGACCAAGCAACCCCAAACCCTTAAGTGATTGACACTAGGTTTGGTTCCATACCATAGCTCATGAGGAGTCTTAGGTACAGATTTGCTAGGAATCTTATTCAGGATATATATTGCAGTCTCTACTGCATATCCCCAGAAACTAAGAGGTAAATGTGCTTTGCTCATCATTGAACGGACCATGTCCATGATGGTCCTGTTGCGTCTTTCAGCAACACCATTAAGTTGGGGAGTTCCAGGAGGAGTGAGATTTGAAACAATTCCATTCTCCTTAAGGTATTCCTTGAATTCATCTGATAGGTACTCGCCACCTCGATCAGATCGAATCCGTTTAATCTTCCTATCGGTTTGGTTCTCAACCAAAGCCTTGAATTCTTTGAACTTTTCAAAGGTTTCAGACTTGTGACGTAATAGGAAGATAAACCCGTATCGCGAATGGTCATCGATAAACGTCAAATAATATCGGTATCCATTTCGAGTCGCGGTACTGAAGGGACCACATACATCGGTATGTATTAGGTCAATAATACCTTCGCATCTTGTAACCTTGTTACGGAAAGGCATCCTAGTCATTTTACCTCGAATGCAATGTTCGCAGGTAGGCAAAGATTGGACCTGTAGGAAATCTAAAGGTCCATCCTTTATCAATCTGTTGATCCTATCAACAGACAAATGACCAAGCCTTTGATGCCAAATCATATTTGAATGATTTTTATTCTCCCTGGATCTCTTAGGGTTTTATTAGTGGTTGTAACATTCATGACATTCTCATTAATGCACAATTCATAGAGTCCTCCAGAAGTTAAAACACCTTCTGCAATATATTTATCATAATGATTTATGACTAATTTATTACAGAACAGGAACGAATATCCACTTCTAACTAGCTTAGATACAGATATCAGATTCCTTCTAACTTCAGGTACATAAAGACACTCTTTAAGTACTAGGACTCTTCCACTAGATAATGATAGTCTGCATGTCCCGACGGCGATTGCTGCAACACTTGCATCAGATCCCATCTGGATGACTATCTCCCCTTCCTCAAGACTTCTAGTTTCCTGAAACAAATGCAACAAATTGCATACATGAACAGAAGCACCAGAATCTACAACCCAACTTCCTTCTCGTCCGACGAGAAAGCTAGTTTCAATGATGAAAGTAGATTTTATACCTGTTGGAGCTTTACCTTTGTCTGAGGACTTCAGGTAATCTGGGCAGTTACGCTTCCAGTGCCCCGGCTTCTTGCAGTGGTGACAGACGTCGATTTTCTTCGACGCCATGAGAGTGGATGCATTAGAAGAAGATGCAACACTTTGTCCCTTCTTCTTTCTCTTCTGGGTCGGGCCCTTCCGAGAACCATGCTTCCGACCGCGCTTCCCTTTGACCTGTGCAACCATTGCACTGCCACTGGGACCATCCTTCTTCATCACGTCCTCTGCGGACTTTAATGCAGCAAGGAGAGCAGCACTTGTCAATTCCAATTTATTCATGTGGAATGACACCACAAAGTTATTGAAAGACTTGGGCAATGACAGCAGAATGAAGTCAGCTTGCATGTCTGCATCTATTGTTGCCCCAAGAGTCTCCAGCTCCAACAGGTACCCAAACATTTTGAGTACATGTTCACGGACCGAAGTCCCTTCCTGCATTCTACAGCGAATGAGGTCTTTCATAACATTGTACCGCTGAGTGCGGTTAATGTCACCAAACATATCCTTAAGATTCTGCATTATTTCCTGACAGGTATTCATCTCCACATGTTGCTTCTGCAGAACATTGGAGAGAGAACCTAGGATATAGCACCTAGCCAAGACATGATCTTCATCATACTTGTCATTAAATGCTTTTTCTTCCTTGGACTTAGGGTTCTCATGCTTGTCCTCGGATAGCACATAACTAATGCGCTCAGCAGAGAGAACAAGCTCCGAATTTCGGATCCAATCCGAGTAATTTGGGCCGGTCAGTTGGTTGACCTCAAGAAGCCTACTAAGTGGGTTCAAAGACTTCATTTTCTGAAATTAAGAATGCACTATATTAGAATATAGGAATATATATTCAAATTTATAATATTTGATTAAGGCATTTTAAATCAAATTGTTCTTGCTATGTCAACCTTGAAAGTTTATTCCCTTATTCACTTTCAAAGTAAGAGATATACTTACCAATATATCTCAAGTAAGAACTGGGATCTCCTCCTTATCTTTGTCATATCCCAATAATATGAGAACCTATGACTCCAATAAAGAGAAGCGGGAACACATTCCTCATTGCAAGTCCAACTTGCATTTCCCAATTCGGTCTTTAATACCCAGGCCCACCACCCCTAAGGCGATGTTGACCCGTTATTAATTGAACCAACCGTCAACAGGAATACAAGTCGCTATGCGCAATCCAATATCGCCCCAATAATATGAGGACCCGATATTGGGGTCACTACGCATACGTCCTTACTCTTTCGAGAAGCGACGAGCCCGATCCAAACGGATCGTATGCAGGAGCTGTCACTTCGTACAGGCGTCTCCTTCATACGATGTCTGGCGACGGAACTCTTCGCCTTGACGGGAGACCATGGATGTCACTTATGTGATCCTCCATATCATATTCAAATTTTAATTAATTATTATGAATCACATTCACATAATTAATTCTTCCAAGGGAATTAATAACTCTAATCATATTAGAGTATTTCAATTGGACATAATCAATTTAATCATATTAAATTAATTATCAATCCAATTCAATCAATCAAACTTGATTATTTTACTTGAATACATATATGGTAATATCTCAAAATACGTATTAATTCGAATTTTAATAATTAGAAAAATACATCTTAATCCCTCGGACATTATCCCGGCCCTACCCGCTGTCATGGCCAGTACCGACGAGAGTGGGACGGACCACATACGTTACAACCCGCAACCCCAATGCTCTCCGACTAGGCACCACATCCGCCTCGGGAAAGGATAATGCCAAATTGATTAATTTGTACTTGAGATGATCATCGGTTTTTCAACCGAAATTGTACCATATAGTAATAATCAAAACATTTTTGATTATAAGGAAATTTGCTAGACAAATTCCCAAATCCTATTCAAGCATCAAGTTTGAAAGATTGTTGTTTCCAATTTATGATTTAGATCACATCTTAATCAATTAATTGGTTGGGGCCATGTCAATTAGGCAAATAATCATGTCTCAATATTTCACAAATATTATTCAAGATTATTTCACGAAATTAACAATTAATTTCACTAATTGACAATCACTTGGTTCTAGATTAGGAATGCAATTTCAGTATAGACCCCTATTCACTAAAATTGGCATATCTCAATCAATTTAAATCCAAATTAAGCAAACTCAATTTTCATAGATTGATAACTTGATTTACAACAGAATCTAAGTGGATTTGCACGCATTTCGAGGCAGATGATAACAGTAATTAACTCTTTAATCATGTTAAAATCTATTGTTCCCGCAACAGTGCATACATGTCCATTAAAACAACCATAACTAGAGCATACGAAATCCGATTTACGCAAACTCAGTTGCTATGGTTTCCTTATTTAATGGGGAACAAAAACCAAGTATTAAATTCGTGTTTAAACAATTTAAACAGTGCCGAATTTATTTACTAAACAGATCTGCGAAATCAAATGCGATGAAAACTTTCGCGACCTAAACGAACCCAAGTCGTCCTCGGTTTTTCGAATCATATTCGAAACCGTCGACCTAAGGCTCTGATACCACTTGAAGGATATGGAGAAATCCTCAAGCGTATCACGGAAGCGTGATCGTCGTATCGAATACGACGAAGAACGACTAGTCGTACTAGTTGTTCGGTGTAGCGGAATTTAAAAAATTTTAAACCGATGAAACCACATGATCCGAGAACCATTCTCAAATCGTTTCATCTATAACCACAGCAAGTATAATGCAATACCTCTTGAAGCGTGGCTTATCAAGTCTCTACGAAAAGAGACCTCCTGTCTCAAGTCCGATCGTCGGAGTAACGGCTTGCGAGCGTGGAGATGAGTCGCGGTGTCCTCGCAATCCAAGTTGATCCAAGCGCGGTTGCTCCTGATCTCGTCGCACGAGATCAAACGTCTCCTTCGTGAGTGAAGCACTCCAAGAAGACAAAGAATCGCAGAGAGTCGAAGCGGCAGCACGATGGCGCGGGTGTCGACGTTTCTCTCCACCAAGGTGGACGGCCACCAAGAAGAGAGGGAGAGAGAAGGCTGTCGTATATATGAGAAAGAGAGAGAGAGTTTGTGCTACAATAGCATGTGTAAAGAGAGAGCCAAGTATGCCTCTCTATTTATAGGGTTTTGGGATCCATGGATCTCAATCCATGGGACACATAAAATCAATGGATGAGATTGATTTATGTTCATCCAATGGCTGAGATTGTTGTTGTCAAAAGCAACAAATTTAGGTTAAAATATATTTGACAAAATCAAATATAATTTACTCTTAAATTAACCCAACAAATAAGGAGAGAAGACACATGGAGATTTCATCTCCATGTGCCTTCCAATTGGGCGCACACCCACTCCAATTAGGAGTGGTGTGCCGTCCATGAGATGCATGGAGATTGCAATCTCGTGGAAATCCATGAGATTGCATATCTCCATGAAATCTCTCTTATTTATTTGCACCAAATTTATTTGGGTTTTATTCTTCAAAAATAATTCACAATTATCTTTGAGAATATTGCAATCTTGCCATGGAAAAATTGTGAATCATATTCACAACCCAAAATAACATGTAATTCATATTGTTAATTAATTACACAATGTGTATCCAATACACATCATAATTAATCAACACATATAAATTACAATTAACTCTCTCTAATACATTATAAATCACATTTATAATATATTATGAATAATTGGATATCTCTATCCACATTATTCTTATCCAAACTAATTAAATCACATTTAATCATATTGGATAATTTCTCATACATTATGATAATTAAAACACTTTTAATTATCAAATTCTCTTTGCTTAGATCTTATGGAATTGTTCTTAAACCATTTAAGAACAATGTTATTTCTCCTCAGATGCTTGGAGATAAGGACAGGGCGATTGTATTGTTCCACGTATAGTGACTTGGATGTTGAGATCGTATCTCAAATCCAGATCCTATGGACCTCCCACTGATGCTTGATCAAATCAAGACCGTAGACTTAATCTTCTCATTGCATCTGAATCTCATTCAGATCAATGTCCAGTTCATGGACTAAGATTAGATCACTTCTCTAATGAGAGGAGTCACTAAAATCCAAACCTGTTTCATCACTCCCTCGGAATGGAAGCGTCATGGTTATACAATCGTATATGATCAAATCACCCTTCAGGTATTCCTAATACTTGCACATCCTACATACAGGAAGACTCATGATCATCCTGAAGATAAATATCACTTTTACACTGTCATCTTCAGGGTTAGATCATTAAGTTTCTCAATCTTGGTTATTTGGGATTTGGTATAGATCATATGCTTTCACAAAGCATATATCTTACCTTCATATTCATGTCATGCTTCCAAAGCACGACGACCATGCATGGAATTTGTTCAGTCCCAATACCTCATGAGTAAGCTCATGTCTCCCAGTTCACAAGTGAACCTGTATGATCCCTTTGAGAGATCGCATTACTCATATGTCCTTACATGCACACCAGCTCGCCGGTATATAGACCTTGATTAGGTCATCAACCTATTGGTCTGCCAAATGTACATACTCAGACATATAGCAATACATCTGTCTCTAGTCAGAGGATGCATGCCTATGTTGTGACAGTATTCAACGTAGGTCTTTGGTTATCTTGATCTCGTCAAGTCAACCCATTGACTTGACTAACCTGACACCTCTGAATCACTATTCCCATGCAGAGGACCTGCATCAAGAGGTCAGTCAGATATCAGTCATATGAGATAGGATTGCCATCTCCTACTCAGACTGGAGATCATCACTTAATGATCATTTGATGATGCTTGATGAGTCCTCTATCTAACTCCTTAGATATTCATCCAAGCATCAGCCTCTATGATCCATCCAATGAATCAACAGCTGTATGATCATCAAGTTGGCCATGGTACATAACCTTTATTGTACAGAGGGACCCTATAGTGCATTCATTCATTAATCTCAGAAAGGGGAGTGAAAAATAATCAATAATTTTCATTGATAATTTATTCATTACAATAACATTTATTGTAGAAATGGTTCGCCCGGGGCTCACATTGCTAACAGGTCCCGGAGAAGGCGGGGCTCCGACGACCTGCTGGCAGCTCCGCCGTGCTCCAATGGATAGTCTGAAAGTCAGAGAAGGTTGCTGATCGGCTGGCAGAGTTGGTGGAGATCCGGCGAGACTCTGGGGATGATCAGAGCTCGAAGTCGACGAAGCCTCGCCGGAGGAGATCAGCGCAAAGGATCCCCGACACCTAACTCCGGCTATTGAAGAGATTTGTACTTGCATGAGTTAGATTCGAATAGCCGAAGCGTATGCTAGTGTTTGTGAGTGGGCCGGGGGTCGTGGGGTGTTGGGAAATGGGGGCCCAGGGTCTTCTTCTTCGACGAGATGGAGTAGAAGGGGGTCGGAGCATAGGGAGGTCCTGGAGAAGAGGAGGGTGGTCGGCAAGGATGCTTGATGAGTGGTGAAGGTCGGAAGGTGGTTAAGTGAGGGTGACGACAAACTGGAATAAGATACTGCTTCTGTTTGGCGAAGAATATGAATAAAGTGGAATAATGGAGGTAAGGTAGAATAAATACAAGAATAAATGTGGAATAAAGTCGAGATAGATGCGTAGAGAGAAATAGCTGTATGAGGAAGTAAAGGGGAGGGGAGTAGCATCCTTATGCTTGAGGCTATTCCCAAATGAACACAATCTAAATGTTTTTTTTTGAAGAAGGCTATATATCCTATATTTGCCTACAAGTTACATTTGCATGTTCTTAGTCTAAATATTATATCTATAAACTACAAGTTACATCTATTACTCTTACTAATACTGAGTTTCTACCAAACTTGTAGCCAAGTGTCTACGTGTATTATTTTTTTTATATTCATATCTCCTTGCACCTCTTCCTATCGATATTTTCATGCAAAGCCCATTTCCCCTCAACTCACGTGTTTGCTTTCCTTTGTTTCTCCTCACAGCTGGTGAAGGCACTTCTCGAGACCGCCTTACAGCTGGCGAAGGCACCTTTTGATATTTTTCTGGCCATTGATTTGTTATTAACAATGTTGTCTGTCCTTTTTTACGAGGTTTGTTATATGTACGATTATGGGGTGTTAATGTGGATTATGTGTGCTCTTTCATGTACTTGAATGTACATTTGTTTGATTAATCTGTAGATTCCTTGCAGAACAGAAATAATGAGAATATATTTTGGATATAATATCCGTAAGAATGTGATCGAGTGTATGTATGATATATTCTGTTTTTGTTCCGTTTTAAAAAAATATGAAATCTCTTTTCTAATTATATAGGTATTATTTTATGACATTATTTTATTTTGTATGTACTGTTTCCCTTTGTTGAACATAGATTATTGTTTTATTTATTTGATTTTTATATCTATTACAAACTCTAAGTATCGATAAAGATTTTTTGGATCAAATACTCTTTTTTGTATATTGGAATAAAATGTTTGATGAAATCTAGGTTTTATATTTATCCTGATTATTTTGTTTAGCATATGTATATTGAAATCATATAACAGTCAATTCGTGCTTATGGTTTAAACAATGTTCCCTTTGTGAATCTGAGCCTTTAAGGTATTTTTTCATATATTTTTTGATGAGGCAGTTTGGTCTTTCCAAGAAAAACTTTGCGCTTGGTCTTTCCAAGAAAAACTTTGCGCGACTGTTATATTTTTGAGGAGAAATAACTATATTAACAAAGGCAATGATGAGTCGTATCTAATATTAATAAAGGTAATGATGAGTCTAATATATTATTATCGTAATAAAGGCAACCATTATGTTTTTGTGCAACTATTTATTTCTCATAATGCAACCATCAAGTGTTTAAGGAGAAATAAGTATATCGATAGAAGCAATTACGAGTTGTTGGCGGTGCCCTTTTTTATGAAGTTGAATTCTTCATATGTTATTTTTTAGATTATGGAAATTACAAGTTAATTTGGATTTCCTTTCAATATTACATTGTCATAAATTTGTGTTTATGGTTAAATACTATTTCCTTATGAATCAGAGCCTCTATGATATTACACGTATATATGTGTTTCCCTTCATTGGATGACGAAGTAATCTATTTTTGCAATGAAAAATACTTTGGAGCCATTTGATGTCTAAGTGGATATGATTATATCAATAGAGGCAATTATCAGTTGTTGTTGGTATGTTTTTTTTGAAGTTGGATAACTCATATGTTGCTATTTTGTAAGATTATGAAAATTATGAGTTAATTTGGATTCACTTTCACTATTGTAGTGTAAGCAATTATTGTTTATTATTAAACACTATTGTCTTACTGAATTTGAGCCTCTATGATATTACACGTATGCATTTGTTACCCCTCATCAGATGACGAGGTAATCTATTTTTCAAAATGAAGATTATTTTGCAGCCACACATGATATTACTAAACCATTATGTAATACTAACCTATCTTTTAGTATCACCATGCAATTTGTACATATTTGTTCTTACTTTACATTATATTTTAACGAACTTTGTATATTTCGATATACCTAACATACGGAGATAAAATATAATACTTATACATACACTTATGTATCATTTTCCTATGATTGTTTCTATCTTTCAATATTATGTTAGATTGTAAATTTAATTTTTATTCACAACAACTCTAACAAATAAATTGTATACCTGCCAGGAAGCGCAGGTATGCATCTAGTTTGCCCGAAAGCCCGGCTCGATTTAGACCCCTACCCACTTCCACATTCTAGCCCTGACCGAGTCTCCCGATCCCCGCCCATTCTAGGTTTGTTTGTGCACTGCTGCATCTTCCAGAGGCAATGCATCTTCCGGCATCATATATGAAGAAGGGGATATCCGGTGGAAGAGCTCCTCCATTACTGCGAGATGCTGAGCAGCCTCCTCGTTCTTCATCGCCGCGAGCAGCACAACCAGGATAACCCGATCGCCAGCTCTATTTCTTTTACTTTTCTCCCCTTCTCTTTTGGGTACCATGCCTGTTCTATCCTTTCTCTCTGCATGTAATTTAATCTAGATCCCATTTTCTTGCATGTTGTTGTCTAGAAAAGATATGGAGTAACGTCCATTCCTTAACTTTGGTTCAGTCTTCTTGTGTATATTTCTTATGACGTTATAACTCATGTCCCATTTGTTGATGACACTACTCTTGACAACGGCATGCCCTCCATCCCCCATCTCTCCCAAGCCATCAAACCCAACTCAAAGCTCCTTCGTCCCTTTCCACCACCCATCACATACAAAGCCATCTTCCAACGCCTCAGGTCCACTACCCACCCAGAGGAAGCAAGAAGGCTTCACGGCCTCGCAGTAGTACATGGATTCCTCCATAGTAACCACAGCTTGATTCTTGGAGCTCAGCTGGTGACCACGCTTGTCAATCTGGGCAGACTTCAACATGCACTCAAAGTATTCGACGAAATGCCCCTAAGGAATGTTTTTGCTTGGAATGCAATAATAAGGGGTCTCAACAATGTGGGTCAGTTCGCTGATGCCTTGGATGCGCATAGGTCGATGACAGCAGAAGGCCTTTTGGCAGATAATTTCACGTATCCACTTTTGTTGAAGGCATGTTACGAGATGCAAGCTCTTGAGGAAGGTAGAAAGATTGTGAATCTGATGGAATTAGATATGAGGAAGTCAAATGTTTTTGCGCAATGTGCTGCTATTGATATGTTTGCCAAGTGTGGTTCTTTAGGTGAAGCTCGAAGGGTGTTTGATCTCATGCCTGTTCGAGACTTGGTCTCATGGAGTGCAATGATACGTGGGGCTGTGCAAGCTGGCGAGTGGGAAGAGGCCTTGCGCTTGTTTGGTAGGATGAGGCTGGAAGGATTCAAGATCGATTCTGTGATTGTTGCAACTCTCTTACCTGCCTGTGGGAGACTAGGCAATCTGGTATTTGGGATGGGCTTGCACTCCTGTGCTGTTAGAAGTGGAATAGGTGATGACTTGTGCCTTTCAAACGCTTTGATCGATATGTATTGTAAATGTCAATGTACATACTTAGCTTATCTTCTGTTTCTAAGCGTGAAGAACAAGGATATTATATCCTGGAGCACCATGATTTCTGGGTACTCCCAGAATGGTGAGTATGCAAAAAGCATGTCGATGTACTATGAGATGGTCCTTTTATCATTAAAGCCAAATGCTTCGGTAATTGCCAGCATTCTTTCTTCTTTTTCGAATTTGAAATACCTTGAAGGAGGCAAAGAGATACACTGCTATGCCACGAGGCATGGTTTTCTCTTCAATGCATTTGTTGCAACTGCAGTGGTGGATTTCTATTGTCGATGCGGCTTGTTGAGAGAAGCTGAGCTTGTTTCGTGTTTACTTGCAGACAAAGACATATCAGTGTGGAATTCACTTGTCTCTGGGTATGCTTCAGAACGTGACACTGATTCTGCTTTTAGGTTGATTAGAGAAATCCAAGAAGAAGGAATAAGATTGGATGCCATAACTGTTGTAACTGTTCTTCCTTTGTGTGTAGAGTCGTCCATGCTCACTCACGGTAAGGAGCTACATGGCTACATAGTAAGAGGTTGCATGGGATCCACAGTCTCTATCAGTAACTCGCTCATAGATATGTACTCCAAATGTGGATGCTTGCATCTTGGAGTAAAGATTTTCCAACATATGGTAGATATGGACATTGTAACCTACAACACTATCATTTCTGCTGTTGGAATGCATGGGAATGGGCATTTAGCGATTTCATATTTCCATCAGATGAAGGAGGATGGAATAAGGCCTGATAAAGTTACCTTCATTGCAATTTTATCGGCCTGCAGTCATGCATGTCTGATGGACGAGGGCTTGATGTTCTACAACTCTATGATTCACGAATATGGCATTCTTCCAGACATGGAACACTTCTCATGCATGGTGGACCTTTATGGAAGGTCTGGTCATCTTTTTGATGCTTGGGAGTTTGTAAAAAATTTGCCTGTCGAACCCAATATTGATGTGCTAGGAAGCCTACTCGCTGCTTGTAGGGTTCATAAGATGACAAACCTTGCTGAACTTGTGGGGAAATGGATCATGGAAAAAACCCAGAGGACCCTGGCTATTACGTTCTCTTGTCAAATATCTATGCTACTTGTGAAAGATGGGCTGATGGGAGGATGATTCGGTCTATGGGGATGGAAAGAGGCCTCACAAAGAAGCCCGGTACTAGCTGGATTCAGACTGGGTCTTCTCTTCGCAGTTTCAATGCTAGATATGCTTCTGATCATTCATCTGATAGCATACATGCCATTTTATGTATCTTGCATCTTCAAATTAAAGATGAAGAATATACTCCTATTCATGCATCTCCAAATATATGAAAGATGCACTCATGTTATATCCTTCATTGTGACACAAACATTATGAAGGAGCCAATGAGTTTACATGGGTTGATGGTCAAATTCAGCTTACGGCAAATTGATGAGGTAATTTTATCCTCTTCATTGCACATTTTAAGCGCATTATATGTCCGTTTAGCTTTAAGATCTTATTCAATGAAAGTGCCATTTAGCTTCAAAGTATCGTCGTTTCTTTATAACCTACCTAAGTGATTTAGAAAGCTAATGCGTGACCATATGATGATTATTATCAATGCCATTTTTTAATATGCATTCCTTCGCTAATATTTTCCCCTGTTGTGCATCGAGCATGTAACCATCTTTTCCACTTATATTCATTTCTACTGTTTTTCGGGTCTGTGACCTTTGGAGTCAATGGAGCTCAAGCACTTCAAATTTGTAGAACTCTTGAAACAATTCTAGGGAGATAATTCTTCTTGTATCATATTGACTGAAATCACTTGATTTTTTAAAGAATCGTAAATGCCTTCCTACCTCAGGTAGTCCGCATTTGACTCAACCTTTTTTTTATAGAGTGCAAACTTGTAAGGACAACAAGTGATAGGGACTATACTGAAGGAATCGATGGGCGAATCGAAAAAAAATATTGATGTAAACCACCTTAAGTTCAAGATGTAAACTTAAGTTCCTGTCTTTGACATCAAAGAAAACTTGTATTATAAGTGACATAAAATGACTTCATAAGTAGGTTTTTTAAATAGTAAGACTGATTTTAGCAGCTCGGGTAGCTCCTTTTATTTCAACCAAAAGGAAACTGACAAGAGGAGCCCTTCAAGTGGTGTACATGTAAGTATGAAATGGAAAAGATGCATGCAAGTGAAGATCTTTTTTGATGTCTTCAGCTTTCTTCTCGGCACTTTTCTCTTCATAAGATTGCAGAAGGGGGTTGTTTTTCTCTGTCGATACTGAAAATGTCAAATAAAGACAAGTCAATCATCCCTTTTATCCAAAACCTCCATAGCAACTCGGCAAGTATAACCCTTATGCTCTAATTTAGTCCCCCCTTTCTGTAAAGCTAAGTCTTCTCAATTATAGTTCATGAATTTTATATGTTCAACACTAAGTTTGTCAGAGACAGACACACTCAATGTCTCCCAGACTAAACATTAAATGATATTTAGCTCCATCAATTCACCAATGCCAGCAAATGACTCCACAGTTTAGAACAGCAAGAACTCTGCAGACCATGCCTTTGAAACCTCATTTTTGATCTGTAGTCTTCGAGGAAACCAGTTACAACAGCAATCATGGCTTTTAAGGAAACCAAAATGCTTCATTAAGGCTGCTCCAAACATTGCAGAATGATCATGTAAAACAAATATGATATTTCAAAAACTAAAATTGTGAAAAGGCACTTATCTTTGTGTGCACACATCACTGATGTGTGCACTTCCAGAAAAATGATTCAAGGACGTAGTCCAGACTGTGCCTTGTTTAAACCAACAACAGTAGCAATTACTCCATAGATGCATCAAACCCTCTAGCCACCTTTCTTAAAATTGGTACAAACTCAGAGCAAAAAAGATAAGTTCCATAACAAGAAAGGCTTCAAACAAGGTAGAATTGCAAGATGTGTGCACCTCCCTTGTTCCTTGTCAAGAGCCCATCGATCCTAATAGAGTCCAGTCATAGGTCTATCTTTTCTTGAAGAACATTGTAGCCATTCGCCTTCAGTCTGCATTCACGTTCAGCCATATTTTGGGAAGTTGAAAAAACTTAGAGCACAAAGATGTGTGCACCTTCCTAATTCCTTGCCAAGATTCCACTAATCAGATGAATCCAGCCACAAGATCCTTTCTCAGCATTCCATCTTCAGCAAGAGAACAGTGCAGCCATCTACTTAGAAAGACAAATATCCAAGAAGGATTTGAAGAGAAAACACTGGTTTTTAAACAAGATAAACAAGAGAAAGATGACAACTTTTGTGCACACATCCTGAGATGTGTGCACTTCATCCTCCTCTCGCCATATTCAGATTCAATAGCAGTCATAATCTCCTCATCTCCAAGCATATGATCTTGAGGTGGAATATCATCTCCATAAGTAAGTTCTGTTCCGAAGAATCCCCAGAATAATTGCACTGCCAAACTTCCATTCCAGTTACCCTTCCATTTGTTTGATGCAAATTGCAAGAAGGAACCCATTAGACATAAAGGTTTAAGAAGCTTATCTTCTGTGATGTCATAGAAGGCCATATCGATATTGATATTGTATTGGTCTGTCCAGAAAAGTATATATCATGATATATCGTCGGTATATAGACGATATCGGTGGAAATATAAGAAATGGTTAAAAAAATATTTTGTGCCGTTTTTCAAAAATTAAGATCATCCAAGATATTAAAACAACAAATAATCTACAAACACACACTTATATCGCACATATCAGTCATTTATACCCCATAAAACGCAATGCCGGTCATTTCGAACATATCCAGGTTAATGTTGATTCCTGACTTATAGATATTGGAAATGGAGTTCCTCCAAATTCTTAGAACACCAAATAACTTACAAATATACTCTTAGATCACACATATCGATCATCTATGACCCTTATATCACACATATTGGTCATATCGAATATATTACTGGTATTGTTAATTGTTGACCTATAGATATTGGAAATGGCGTTCGTCCAAATTCTTAGAACACTAAATAACTTATAAATATACTCTTAGATCATACATATCGATCGTCTATGACCCTTATATCACATATATCAGTCATATCGAACATATCGTTGCACCTGTTGGTTGCTAACTTGTGGATATTGGAAATGTAGTCCAACCAAGTTCTTATAACACCAAGTAACTTACAAATATGCACTTATATCACACATATCGACCATCTATGGCCCTTATATTGCACATATCTGTCATATTAATCATATCATTGTTAATGTTGATTGTTGACTTGTAGATATTGGAAATGGAGTTCAACGAAGAACTTATATTGCATCACATATTATGTATAAATAAAATGTTTGAGCTATTTTTGGAACCAAACAAATAAAGAGCATAATATCATTTTTTAAAGAGACATAGTTCATAATAATATTTTCGAAAGGGAAAGAAGATGAACTAAAATCGATTGGACACCCCCAAGGTGAAGAACCATTGTATGCACCTTGTTGCACCATATCCTAGGAGTAGCATAATAAGTTGTGAAATTAAGCTTACAAGGGTATTATTCATCAATATATAGATATCGGCGAAATTTCGACGATATCGGTCGATATCTGGGAATTTTTGTATTGAATCCAGTCATTTTTGACCGCTATGGGCCGATATGTAGATATATCGCCGATATCAATCATATATAGTCGATATCCTCCATAGCTACGAGCCGAGTTCAAGGAGCTTCAGGCCAATCCCTGAGGTCATACTCCGGAAAGCTATCACTAAAAAGGCACCACCCTTGAAGCAGGGACAAAGCCAGAATTTAAACTTAGGGGGGGCTAGATTGGACCAGGTAGTTTACATACCTAAAGGATTATATAATAATAATAACTTTTAAATTAATAAAATCAAAATATTGTATTTTCAGTTACTTTATGATAAAATAAAACATGATATAAATTTCTTTCTATTAATCATTGTATCTTTGATATTTCATATAATGCTTAAAAATGAGAAAACTCATACAAAGTAGTATAAATTTGAACAAAGGAAAAAGGAGATCAAGCACATACCTATTTCTAAAATTACTTAAATCGTGCTGTTCATGACTTTAAATAGAATTTGTCAGTAATTGACTCTACTGAGATCTTCTTTGCAATGTCTTTCTCAATATAAGTTAATATACAATTTCTGAGAAAATCATCTTCCATCTTATTACGAAGTCTGGATTTTATGATCTTCACAGCTGAAAATGTCATCTCAATCATTGTAGTAGAGATAGAAAGTGTCAACACAAGTCGGATCAATCTATCAACCAAATAGTATATCTCTGCTTTTTTTGTTTCTGATAATTTTTGACAAAGATCTGCAAGATTTAAGACACTTTTGAGAACTTCATGTGTAGTGACATTTGATTTTTAATGTAGCAGCTGCTTCTCTAGCAATATCAACTCGTGATCTGTGAAATCTGCAAGATAAAATTCTTGTGCTAATTTGCATATATTCATACTATCGAATAGCTTGCAATCATCTCTAAGATCTAAAGCTGCACTCAGAGTAAGAAGTTTTTAGCTTCCTCGCTAAATAGACTACTTAATTCTGATAGTTGGGAGTTTATAGCGGCGGTATACATATTTATTCGAAAGTGATGAAGTAATGTAACTTGTTGTGCTTGTCCACTAGATCTAGTTCGGCTCGAGAATATAAAGAATTTACATCCGGAACATCAATGCTTAGTTTCTGACAAATACTACAATTTTTTCAAATAATGGATACCAACCATCTTCTCGTGCTTTTTGAGGGTGCTCTTTTGTGGATGAAACAAGTTAAAATGCATTCAAAATATATAGATTCTTCAGTTGTAAAACTTGACATAGATCTTATGTAATTCCCATGACATGTTCCATTATATGCATGATGAGAATATATTCAAATGAGGTCATAACTTCATATGCTTCATCCAACTCTCCACATTGTAAATAATTATCACCTTCATTTATTATTGTCAGAAGTACTTTACACACTGCACTATACATTTTGATAAAACTGCATATAGATCTGTAATGAGAACTCCACCGAGTTTCACTTGGACGTTGTAGTGTATCAATCTGATTGATTTAATTTCATCAATAGAAAGGAGATATGCAACATCCTTTGCTTGAATAGCTTGTAGTTCATCACAGATCTTAGTTTATGCATGTTGACAACAATGCTCCATTTACTGAAGAACTTATGAATAGGGATTACTTCTTTTGAAGCTGTAACAAGAGCCAATTGAAGATGATGAACCATGCAATGAATGTAATAAGCATATTTACAATCATTCATAACCAAAGCTTGCAACCCATTTGATGAATCTCGTATTCATCATGCTAAAATTGGTCAATTAGACTCTATTCCCCCAGATTCACATGCATTTAATCAATAATAGAGCATCATTAGCTTGTGTAAATAATATTTACATTCATCATGCATAATTGCATTAAAAATTCCAATTGTAAATTAGCCAAAAGCATCTAACTTTTCATATTTTTAATTAATTCATCCTAACTCCGATTGACCCCAAATCACCTCTATTGTGTAGATATTACTAACAAATAAAATAAAAACAAAAAATTACTAACTCAAATAAGTGTCAAATGATCCTAAAGTCTAATTTCACATCTGACGGACTAAAACAAGCATATCTCCCTTATAAAATGTTCGATTTTGGTTTACTCACTTTTAAAGTAGTCCATTTTCAAAAACCTTCAAAACAAGATCAATTTCGTAAAATTCAGAGCTCATATGTGAAAGTTGGGTTTCGAGCATCTTTTGCGCATATTAACTTTTTGCTATTTTTGACCAATGTTTTTATGTACGTAATTAACCCTTTTAATTTAATTTCTTCATCACTTGTTCCTTTGATGAAAGTTTTATTAAGAGACACAAAAATCTAAATCCAGATGAAAACTGAAATCAAAGAAACTGACTGTGTCCACGTGTCTGTTGTCGGTTTGTACAAAAATTGTGCGTTTCTTACTTCTATTTTATTTTCTTATTTTCTTATTTGTTAAAAATCTAAAAAAACTAGATTAGTATGTAATTAGTTTTCTTGTATTTTACTGTATTTTTTTATAGATTTTTATCCTCAATAGAAACTACAAAAATTACAAAACCCAAAAGTCAGTTTTCTATATAATTGGAAAACCACCAAAAATATCACTTCGCATAGATGACCTCTTTTGCTCACAGGTCCTTCATGAAAGTTGTATATCTCGTTGAGAGGAATAACTTTTGTAAAGGAAATTCTTTGATCCGAGATCTTCTCCTATTTCTTTTCTATTTTTCTTCTTCTTTAAATTTTGAAATTTTTTGGGGTGCCACGTGGCAGCCTCTAGGCGTGCCACGCGACTAGGGATGCAAACGATCGGATAGGAATACAGATATATGTATTAGCATATCCTTATCCATTTTCTAATACGAATACGAATGCGGATACGGATATTGACGGATATTAAAATTATCTTACCATATCCTTAAAAAACGGATACGAATGTAAAACAGATATTGATCGCATATGAGTAATGTTAGAAATACTCTATAGAATCAACTTAAATATATAAGAATTGGATGGAAAACACATGATATTAATTTACTAAATGTAGTTGTATCATAAAAATTATATATATGGTAAAAGGAGGTAGAGAATTATGTTATATATGGTTAAAAATAAATCTATAACTATATTTATATACGAAAACGGATATACGGATACGGATACAGATGTTTGTAGATATCAAAACGATATCTATATCTGTATCCATTTTAAAACGGATACAGATTCGGATGTCAAAATCTCTATAAAACGGATATGGTGACGGATCGGATACGGATATATCCATATCCATTTGCATCCCTACACGCGACACCCCACTCTCTCCCCTGCCGCCCCCCAGGTCACGTGCTTAGCATGTGAACTGTACCTCTTCCCCCTCCTCTATCCATTACGCGCGCCGCCACGATTCCTTCCCTCCTCGCACGTAACGCTCCTTCCATCTTATTTGCACGCCTCCTATAAAATGCCCTCTACCCCAGCCTTCTAAGACCATCCGTCCTTTGACAAGCTCAGCCGCTGACAACGGCTCGAGCCCATCCTCGCGGCGAGATCCAGATCCTCCCCACCTCCGTGGCTACTCCAAATAACCGAAGCTTCGTCGTGGTCTCGCCCTGCGGCTGAGGCGATAATCGGAGAAGCCTTCCAGCTCTCCAGCTATCCAGGCGAATCGACCCGATCTTTCTTCTTCCCTGTCCAGAATGCCGCTGCTGCTCCGCTCCATGTCGTCGACCTCTACGCCTACACCGCCATCTCCTCCAAGCGCCGAACGCCCATCGATGGAGCCCCTGCTCCTTCGCATCACCGTCGCCCAAGCTCGACCGCCACGTCACCCCTGAGCACCTTCGTCTCGTCCCCGCCAACTGCTTTGCCTCCACCTCCACCTGCCACGGCGGTCGAGCTCCTCCGTCCCGTCAACCGGGCTTCAGCCTCCGCTTGCCCGCTCGGTGCCTCGGCTCTCCGAGCGCCTCGACCAACGACCGCATCTCCGCCCTGACCGCCCTCAACCTACAGTTGCCGTTGGATCAGGGCCAGCTCTTGATCCAGCGTCCCTGATCAAGCCATGACAGCTGACCCGAGCCTAGCCCCAGCCTCGAGGCTCAGGTCATCCGAAGCGCTAGCAGCCTGCCACGAAGGCTCGGGCATCCGAGCCTGAGCCTTACCACCCGAGCCTGAGCTTCAACACCGAATTGCAGGCTCAGGGCCTCCGAGCCTCCAACCGCCGCCACGTGTCGCCTCGGCTGCTCGAACCTCCGTCACCCGAGCCTCCAAGCGCACATGCGACGCACATGTACTGGGATAAATTGCATCCGTACCTCGCCAGTTTTAGAAATTACATATACGTTCCTGCTAGGGGTAAATTGCAGAAAGGCCCTCTTACATCTCAAAATTGCAGATAAGTCCAATTCAGGGACCTTTTTGAAGGGAAAACTTTATTTTATTTACATTTTAGTCCCTGTAAATTCATTCTAGCTTATCTTTCTCGTACGAACTTCGTTTTTAGCATATAATATGTCATTTTGAAGCTATTTTCACACTCTTTTATATTACTTCTCTCGTGAACAGATCTGAGGCTATTTATTAGGAATTATCATTGGAGGAGCATTTTGAGTAATGGCGTACTTATGCCATTCTTAACTGAGAATATCATTGACGTTATCTGCAGGGAATAAGTGCCATGACCTTAAATCATTTGATCTTTTTATACATTTATCGATATTCTTGAGGATTTAATTTTCACAGGGATTAATTTAGATTTATTCTTCTAATATTATTCTCAACTAATCAAGGAATTGAATCAAAGACATTTGGAGGCCGGATATTTTGCTTTAAATTATTCTGAGCATCAATTGATTAACCTGAAGCATTGAGTCAATTTGAATAACTCTTGAGTTCGATCCATTTTGATTTGTGATTAATTTTACGAAATTATAGATCAGATTATTTGGGGATTTAATACGTTTAAAAATTGCAGATTCTGGGCATAATTTTCTCTGTTTATTTTCTTTGCATCGCATCTTCATCATTGCATTGTATTATATTGTCCCAACATAGAAATTGATCAAACACTAATTAATTATTTAATTTAGTTAAACAACTAAGAATCACCGTTCCATGTGTTCGACCTTGGTAGACTTGCCAAGAAAAATTTTCCACAACATTCAAGTATTGTGGTTTTTGTTGAACCGAATTTGCCTCCTATACTACGACAATTCCTGATTATTAAAGAGGCAGATTTCACATTCATCAAATGGCGCCGTTGTCGGAGAACGACTGATTTTTAGGGTTTTAAAATTATTTTCTATAATTAATTCTTGTGAAAATTATTTATGTGTCATTTTCCCCTCTTTTGTGCATTTCATTTTGCATTTCCGATACTAACCACATCCTCTCTCTTTGCAGAGTACTTGGAGCAAATTTTCGGACATAAATAAAGGATTTTCAAGGTCAAAATTTTATTTTGTAAGAGAGAGTTAGTTTAGTTGATTTTCTGCATGATTCTCAGGGTCCCTCTCTTTGAACCCTTGTAATAACTTGGACTGAACTTCTCTGTGGTTTGTCGGGTCTGTTCAACCCCTTCTGTGTGGTTGGACCCGACTTGAGTGGCGTAGGACGTAGCCACATATACGCTTGCTTATTTATCATTGATTGTGTTCATAATTCTTAGGCCACACTCTTACTAACTAGACACACTATAGATCGTTCAACATTAGTCAAAATTTGAAATCAATTCTTCCCGCTAATAGAACTATATGCTTAGGGCATTTTTTATCTGTGCATATCATTTAATGTAATTTAAATTCCCTGTCTTGCATCCCGCATGAAGAACACGAGGAATCACTGTAAGTCTTCTTCTTAAGCATGCATCATTGATTTACGTTTGCATTGACTTTTTCGATTCTCCTTCCTCAAGTTTTACAACTTAGGAATTAAAGGAATTTGGACTGCTCGTTACGCGTGAATTTCTGTGCTCATATAAACTTCAGTGATAACCTTAATTTAAAACTGGGACTGCTAATCAAGGCAACTGTAAATAAATCTGACATAAAATCAACCTGTGTCTGGTGGAGAGAACTCCACTCATTGTTTGTAAGGACTAGAACACACACTTAGGATAGAGCCAAAACTAAGAAATTTCACAAAGACTACTGATTTTAAAAACAATTAGCTACTTTTTAGTGAGGGTCTTGGGTAGCCGTATTACGGTCCGACTTCCCTTAGCAGAGTGGGTAGTTTAGAGGATATCACAGAAGGCTCCGTCCTCAATTAACACGTGTAGACATTTAAACGGTATGTACTTACACCTATATTGGCTGAAAGTAGGTGAAACTAGCTGTATGAACTTGGGACAATCTTTGTGAAATATTTCGACACCTATCAACTCTGCTTAATTTTCAAAGATTATTTTTTCATTAAATTAAAATTGAGAAGATAAGCGACCGAGCCCTAACGTGCCTTCACTAGTGTTGAGTGGGTGAATCTATGTGTTTGTTTTGTGTTTGAATTGTGTGCATCAAAGACTTTGCAATTGCAAGCAAATCGTGGTTCGCAAATCATTCCATCCCTTTCTTGAGAAGATGTCGGCACAATGGTCTTCTTTCCCGATCTCCACGCTGATGATTGCAAAATTCACCTCTTTAATAATCAGTAATTGTAGTATAGGAGGCGAATTTCGCTCGATCAAAATATCACAATCTTTGAATGTTTCGGAATATTTTTACTTGGCAAGTCTACCAAGGTCGAATACAGGGAACGATGATTCTTAGTTCCATGGTTTTAAATTGAATTAAGTAATTAATCAATGGTTGATCAATTTCTGTGTTGGGACAATATAATACAATGCAATTATGAAGATGCGATTCATAGAAAATAAATATAGAGAATTATGCCCAGTACCTACGATTAAACATTTTAAATCCCCAAATAATATGTTCCATAATTTTGCAAAATTGACCACAAATCAAAATGGATTGATCTTGACTCATTGCTTTAGGTTAATAAGCAACTGATATTCAGAATAGTGAAGCAAAGTATCCGGCCTCCAAATATCTTCGATTCTATTCCTTAAATATTCGACAGAAATCTTAGAAGAATAAACGTAAATTAACCTCCTATGAATATTTTACTAATGAGAATAATCAACAATGATTACAATGGTTTAATCAGAGTAAAATACTTAATCGAATTCCTGCAAAAATATCATTAAATCCTCAAACATGAACATGTCAAAAGTAGCCTGCAAAAGTCGACAAAGATCCTCAAATAATCATTATCAAAAAATAACCTCAGATCTGTCCACAAATTATACCAAGTGATAGAGCATGAAAATAACTTCAAAATGACATATTATATGCGCAAAACGAAGTTCAGATGAAAAAGATATGATAAAGTGAAACTTCATGGACTAAAATATAATTAAAATAAAGTTTTTTCCTTTAAACATGTCCCAAGAAGGACTTATCTGCTATTTTTGAAAGTCGGCGGGGCCCTTCTGTAATTTACCCCAAGAGGGGTTTTTTTGCAATATCCAGAAGTAGCAGGGGGTCAGTGCAATTTGCCCACAGCACACATGCCGTGCGCCAGGAGGTTCGGTGGAGGCGGTTGAGGCTCGGGCAGAAGAGCCTTAGGTTCGGGCCCGGACCTGAGGTTCGGAGCCCGAACCAGAGGCTCGGTGGTGGAGGCGCGAGGCTCGGATGGTCCGAGCCTCCACACGACGACCTGGTGTTGCTTCGGGGGACCCGAGCCTCGCGGCTAGGGCCGAGGCTCGGGATGGACGCGTGGCGGTGTTGGGGCCATTGGATCAAGGGCTGCCTGCCCGATCCAATGGCTGATGGAGGGCGGAGCGCCGAGGGTTTAACTTCCGGCGGTGAGGGCGAGGCGGCGCTCGAGGCGCGGAGGCGGTGCCTCCACGCAGCGGAGTGGTCGACGGGGCGGCCACACAGGAGGCGACAACAGACGACCGCGGGGACAATAGCGCGCAAAGGAGCAGAGATGCTGGGTGACTGAGGCTTCGGCCGATCTACACATGATCGGCAGAGGCTGGGGCGTTGGCGGCGCAACGGTGGTTGCCTGATGGCACCGACGAGGACGAGACATGAGTCAGTTGAGGGAGCGATGCCGTCGATTTGAGGTGCTGCTGATCCTGTAATTAACAGAAGAAGCACAAATGGGCGGGGGGGGGGGGGGGGGGGGAGGGTGCGGATCTCCGGATGCGGCGGAGGGGCGGTGCTTCGAACTTTGCAAGGTCGGAGATGATAGGTCTACAGGTTGATGGAGCAGGGATAGGGTCAAAAAGGCGGAGCTATGATGTGGACGAGAAGATGTGTGATGACCGCGAGGGGCGGAGGGTACGATCACCTGAGACAAGCTTGGAAGCTCGCTGCAGCCGTGCGATGGCTGGATCACGCCACCAGTGTGATTAAGCCACTGTCACCGGCAATCTTGGAGAAGGGCGGATGGGTTGTGTGGCTGGCGAGAGGGAGTCTTTATAGACGACGACGGAAGGCCGTTACGCAGGTGAGGGGAGTGAACGGTGGTGGCGCGCATAACGGCTGGAGGTCGTAATGGCCGGAGCGAGCGGGGATGGGCGTTGCAGCTGGAGAAGATGAACAGAGGAAGGGGAGGGGGCAGGTCACGTGCCTTGCGCGTGATTAGGAAGGTGGAGAGGTCACGTGCGTGGCACGTGACCTGAAAAGGAGAGAGTGAGTGGGAAAGGAGTGGTGACAAGTGGCATGCCCAGAGGCTGCCACGTGTCGCCCAAAAAAAATTTCAAAATTTAAAAGGGAAAAAGAGATAGAAGAAGACCTTGGATCGAAAAATTTCCTTCACAAATGTTGTTCGTCTCGAAGAGATCTACAACTTTCATGAAGGACCCATAGCAAAAGAGGTCGTTTGCGTGAAGTGGTATTTTTGGTGGTTTTCCATGTGTATATAAAACTAACTTTTTGGAGTTTTGTGATTTTTTGGTGGTTTTAGAGAGGATAAAAATTATAGAAAAAATATGAAAAAATACAAGAAAAAAATCACACATAAATCTATTTTTTTGTATTTTTAATAAATAAGAAAATAGGAAAAAAATGGAAGTAAGAATCGCATAATTTTTGTACAGACTAATAACGGACACTTGGACCCAGTCAGTTTCCTTGATTTCATTGTTAATCTGGATTTGATTTTTGTGTCGCTAAATAAAACTTTCATCAAAGAACACAAATGAAGAAGAAATAAAATTAAAAGGTTTAATTATGTACATAAAAACTCATGTCAAAAATAGCAAAAAGTTAAAATACGCAAAAGAGGCCCAAAACCCAACTTTCACATATGAGCTTCGAATTTTACGAAATTGGTCTTGTTTTGAAGATATTTGAAAATAGAGTATTTTAAAAGTGAGTATATCAAAATCGGACACTGTGTGTGGAAGATATGCTCATTTTAGTCTGTGAGATGTGAAATTCGACTTTGAGATTATTTGACACTTATTGGAGTTAGTAATGTTTTTGTAATTTCTATATAATGAAGTTAGTAATACACAATGGAGGTGGTTTGGGGTCAATCGGAGTTATAATGAATTATTTACAAATATGAGAAGATAGCGACTTTTTGGGCTAATTTACACTTGGGATTTTTAATGCAGTTATGCATGATGAAATGCAGATATTATTTACACATGTATGAATGTTAATGATGCTTTGTTAATGATTGAATGCCTGTGAATGTTGGGGAGCAGAGCTTAAATGACCAATTTTAGCATGATGAATACAGGATTCATGATACCCCTATACTTGAACCATGCTCGTCCCCAAGCATCAATGAATGAATGACATAGTTGAATACATCCCAGATTGTGCATGTGAATTTTCAAGGCTCAATTCATAGAAGACCCTTAATTTGATTGATCCTAAAATTCTGGGCTCAACCATGCTTTAATCAAAAGGAATCCAACTTCTTTAATTTTCAGACTCTCTGTTTGTACATATAATATAAGGATATAATT
The DNA here is from genome assembly GCA_037367405.1 of Ottelia alismoides. Lineage (NCBI taxonomy): Eukaryota > Viridiplantae > Streptophyta > Magnoliopsida > Alismatales > Hydrocharitaceae > Ottelia > Ottelia alismoides. The sequence goes on from JAZKJV010001707.1 coordinate 95,870, forward strand.
TTTAGTGTACTGCATTTATGAGAGTCAAGTCTAGACATCACCCAAAGTTCTAATCCAAGAGACTGTCCTCTAGATCTAATCCTCAACACTAGGGAATAAGTCTAATCTTGCTTCAGTCAACCGTCTCATTAGTTTGTTAGACTTGAAAGTGTAGATGGACGGCCAGATGATGGAGGGCATAGGATTGTGTCTATTTTTCTCTCCTTCTCATTGGAACAAGGGGTCTCTCGGGTGCCTTATTACTCTACACAAGTATATTTTTATTTTGTTGATCAATGTGTCCGTTAAGAGAATTTGGAGTCGTCTGCACTTGTTTTTCTGGGGGTACACCGGGGTGTGTCTCTTTTGAGTATGTAAGATACCTTCGACACCCAGACTTGTAGCATTTACGATGCAGAGCCCTTTTTTGGTGTCAGCCTGACTCCTTGGTCCTAATTAGCGCTTGGTCCAAGTGGACACTTTGAAAATGTTTGGGAGCGCTCGCCATTGGTGGAAGCTCATTTATAAGTTGACTTGGATAATAGAGCTTTTCTTTGACATTTCATTGCTTTTGTTGGCTATCTCCATTGCTTTTACCAAAAGCTCGCGCAAATTGATCAACAATTTTCATTAAGTTTCAACTCACCCTGGCACTTAGGTCAATATCAAAAAGATAGCATATAAACTTGTTCACATACTGTCTAGGATTTTGCTGACACTCAGGTTTCCTGAAGCCTTCATTAACTTTATCCCATCCTCAAGCATCATTAGATCGGATCTAAACTCAAATCCCTAGTCTTAGTTCCTCAAGTGATATCTCAACTCATCTCATCAATCATGCAGTTGTGGAAGTGATTTGTGTTGATCATATTCTTTGAAGGTAGAGATGAAGAGTGCAATATAGCGCTCAAATCTTTCAATCTAGGGAAGTGTGGATAATTAAGTTCAAAACCCTAATGACTAAGGCTGGCTAACTCAGAATCTCAAGATCCCAGAAATCAATTGTCCTCGAAAAACCCTCAAGCCTTGAGTGATAGTGAATGTGTCAGGGATATCTCGACCAAGGAATGCATGAAATGCTTGATGAAATGCAAGACCATGAGTGGATGTTTTTAGACTAAATGGTATTATACACATAATACACACTACTTGTACCCATCCTCGATGTTAGATAGAAACGATTAAAGTACGAGCTATGGATAAAGTAGATAGAATATATACAAACAAACCAGCAGATAGAATATAAACAAACACCCCCTATACTTAGCATGTGCTATGTCCTCATGGCACAAAGTGGAATGCAGACATAGCTCGTACTAATTATAGATGGGACAAAAATAGAAAGAGGAGAAGTGATGTATACACAATGAAATCGGTTCCCTTAAACTACGTATCGGGGGACCGAGAGCGGGTAGATGGATATACAGAAGAGTGTTGTATCCAGAGAGGTGGATTATCTAGGCAGATCAAATTTTTCGTCAAAAGCTATGCCCTGAGTGAAGGAGATCTGTTCAACTTGTACTAATTGATCGTTGGATTCGATAAAATGTTTAAGTAGCCGACCGTTGACTATAGATGTTTGCGTGATATCTGCGGTCTCTGAGATCTCAACACTACCATTATTGTGTACCTCTCTTACAATGAAGGGTTCCATCCATTTTGATTTCAATTTACCTTGGAAAATTTTCAATTTTGCATTAAATAACCAGACTTTCTGCCCTAGGACAAAGATCTTTGTTCGAATATTCTTGTCATACAATCTCTTTACTTTGTCTTTATAAATGGTGTTGTTTTCATAAGCCTGATTTCAGATTTCGGATAGTTCATTCAGATCCATCTCTCGGTTTTTCTTTCCTTGGCGACAATTCCAATTAATCTTTTTGATTGCCCATTCTGATTTATGCACGAGTTCTGCGGGCAAATGGCATGGCTTTCCATATACCATTCGAAACGGGGAAGTGCCCAATGGGGTCTTATAAGCCGTCAAGCCCATAGAACCTGGTCCATGAGTTGGGACCAGTTCTTGTAGGGCGGACGAATTTCTGTAAAATTCCTTTAACCTCCCTGTTTGACACCTCGGCCATACCATTGGATTGTGGATGGTAAGGAGTAGCGACACGGTGCTCGATGCCGTATTCCTTAGTCAATTTCTTCACCTCCCGGTTGACAAAGTGGCTTCCCCCATCAGATATTAAAACTTTTGGAATTCCAAACCTCGAAATAAAATGATCTTTCAAAAACTTGCAAACAATTTTGCTATCTGCTGCTCGAGTAGGGATAGCCTCCACCCACCTAGATAAATAATCTACTGCGGGAAAAATATTTTCAAATCCTTGACCATTAGGGAATGGGTCCATAAAGTCAATGCCCCATGCATTGAAAACATCACAGATGATCGCTGGTTGCATAGGCATGGCAACTTTGGAACCAATGGTCCCTCCCATTCTCTGACAGTCGGGGCATGACCTGAAAAATTGTAAGCATCTTTAAACAAGGTCGACCAATAAAATCCACATTGCAGTATCTTCTCAGCGGTCCTCTTCCCAGAGTGATGTCCTCCCGCCTCCAAGGTGTGGCACAGATTGAGGATACTTTGGTATTCCTCTTGAGGAATACATCTTCTCCATATGCAATCCGATCCTTCAAAGAAAAGGAACGGATCCTCCCAATGGTAATGACTTGCTTCAGATATGAGTTGATCGATTTTATTCCTGGGCCAACTAGGAGGAACTTCCTTGGTGATAAGATAATTCACCGTATCTGCATACCATGGGAGTGAGTCAATAGCAGAAATTGACTCGTCAAGGAAGGTTTCACGGATGGGCTCAGATTCCAGAATGCTGTTATGTTCGAACCGTGATAAATGATTAGCCACGACATTCTTAACATCAGGTTTGTCTTTAATCTCCAAATCAAATTCTTGAAGCAGTAGTATCCATCTCAGAAGACGTGCTTTTGCGTCCTTTTTGGCCATTAAGTATCGAATGACAGAGTGGTCTGTGTAAACTGTCACCTTCGATCCTAGAAGTATAGATCGAAAATTTTCCAAGGCAAAAACTACAACAAGCATTTCTTTTTCGGTCACTGTGTAATTTTTCTGAGCAGGGTCTAAAACTTTGCTTGCGTAGTGAATGGCATATGGGATTCCCTCTTTTCGTTGTCCTAACACAGCCCCTACTGCGAAATCGGATGCGTCTGTCATGATCTCGGAGGGAAGAGACCTGTCGAGAGCTTGTAGGACGGGAGTTTGAATTATCCTCCTTTTGAGTGGTTCGAAGGCTTCAAGACACTTGTGATCTACTAGGAACTCGGTGTCTTTCCCTAGGAGGTCAGTTAGTGGTTGGGAAATTTTTGAAAAATCTTTGATAAATCTCCTGTAAAATCCGACGTGCCCTAGAAAAGACCGTACTTGTTTCACATTTGTAGGTGGCTCGAGCTTCTTGATCACATCAACTTTGGCAGGATCAACCTCCATTCCCTTCTTGGAGATGACATGCCCCAATACAATGCCCTCTTTTACCATGAAATGGATTTTCTCCCAAGAGAGCACCATATTCACTTCCCTACACTTTTGGAGGACTCGACCTAGGTGCGTTAGACAATCATCGAATGAATCACCATGGACCGAGAAGTCATCCATGAAGACCTCCAGGAAATCTCCGACCATGTTGGCAAAAATCGCAATCATGCATCGCTGAAAGGTGCCGGGGACATTGCAAAGCCCAAAAGGCATTCGCTTGAATGCGTATGTACTGAAAGGACATGTAAAAGTAGTCTTTTCCTAATTCTCGGGAGCGATGGCCACCTGATTGTAGCCCGAGTACCCGTCTAAGAAACATAAGTATTCTCTCCCTGCCAATCTCTCCAGGATTTGATCAATAAAAGGCAACGGAAAGTGATCCTTCTTCGTTGCAGCATTAAGGCACTTGTAATCCACACAGACACGCCACGGCGTGGGTACCCGTGTCGTCATCTCTTCTCCCTCCTCATTGGTGATAATCTGACGTCCCAACTTTTTCAGAACTACATGCAAAGGTGACACCCATTTGGAGTCGGAGATGGGATATATGAACCCAACCTTACACCATTTTTCGATCTCAGTCTTAACCACTTCCCGTAAGTTTGGATTCAATCTACGTTGGCATTCACGGGAGGGTTTAGCATTATCCTCCAGGTAAATATGGTGGGAGCACAGGGCTGGGTTTATCCCTGGGAGATCAGACAATCTCCAGCCTATAGCCTTGCGGTTTTTCTACAAAACATTAAGCAAGCGGATCTCTTGTTCTTCGATCAGATGTGAACTGATAATGACCGGAAACCATCCCGTTTCTCCTGCAAGGAAGGCATAATTAAGTGTAGGGGGCAATGGTTTGAGTTCAGGAAGGTCAATGATGTTGTTCGAATCTGGTCCCCTCAGTGATGCTTCTTGTTGTGATGTGGATGCTTGCAGTGTATCCATATTGGCCACCATCGTGGTTGTTTTTGGGATCGGATCGATAATGATGGAATGTGGTGTAGCAAGTGCCGTGTCCGATCTGTGTACCTTACTTGGGAGTGTCCATAAGGAGAATGGACTGACAGATCTAGAGGGGCCTTTGAGTCTCCAAGAGTATAGGTAGATGCATGAATGAGATGACATACTAAGTCATCAACAATTTCTTCCTCAGATGAGGTTGATTCTATCATAGCAGTTGGGTTTTGTCTCTAGGGACCAACTGTTGCTACTGTATATTCAGTCTCAGTTTCTGATTTTTCAGACTCAGTGCTCGACTTAGTGTCAGGTCTTTGAAACCTAGTTTGCTTTATTTTATTCCACTTTTCCTAATTGGATTCTCTTAGACGTGTAATCAAATATAGCTCCGGCGGTCCTAAGGAAGGGTCGCCCTAGTATCATTTGGGAGTCTTTCCAATTTCTAGGGACATCCATGTCAAGTATTGTGAAATCTACTAGGTAGTTTTGTCCCTCTATGTTGATGACAACATTTCGAATCTCTCCCCTAGGTCTCTTTGTTGATGTATCTACGAATTGAAGTACAACTGCAGATTGCTTAAGAGGACCTAGATTTAGATTCTCAAATAGTGTTGTGGGCATGAGATTGATGGATGATCCATTGTCCAATAATGTTCTTGCAAACTCGATTTCTTTGATGTGGCTAGTGATAAAAGTGAGCACCCATGTCTCTTTTCTTCCCTGGCAGCTCATTTTTTATAAGACGAGATGTGGCATCTGAGAGTATGTGTTTCTTTGTTCGGCTAGGAGTCTGTTTGCTGGCCCTTGTTGGTGTGCATCTCACCTTAAGGTATTTTCGAAAAGCCGAGTCTCTTTCTATCATCTCGTCTAGGGACAGAGTGACCTTAATATTTTCCTTACAGATGCGGGCCATCTCTTCATCATTTTTTTAGTTTTTTATGTTTTTCTTCTTTCCTGCCGTAAGAGCACGGGGGAAAGGAATGGACTTGTTGTGATAAAAAACATTACTTTTATTGAATGAGAAATTGTTTACTGGACTTGGACTAAAAGTAGGGAAATTGGTGGTAAGATGATGTGGATGTCTTGGTGGTGTGTCCTCGTCAGACTTAGACTCTGACTCTCCATTTTCTCTGGGTGGTGTGGGTGGGACTTCCTCATTCTCCTCCTGTCTTCCTTTGTCAGTTACCCCAGGGTTGTCTGAATTGATGGACACTGGAGCTATGTCACCAGGTTCCTTCGCTCGATCAGGCATGATTATGTTACTTCCGTTCCTAAGAAAGATATGATAAGCGTTATTATTTGATGAGAGCTCAAGTTCAGGTACGGAATAGTCAGAGATTAATACTTGATTATGTCCAAGGCGATTTGGGTTAGCCTGGACTTGAGCTGGAATCACGGTCTGGGGTGCGGTCACCTCATCTCTCCATCGAGAAAGTCGATTTATGTCGACTCTCATGTCATGAAGCTCGTCCAACACTCGCTGGAGTTCTAGAGAGATAGAAGAAGAGGAGGACCCTTGGCCCTGCCTGGCCTGAGGTCGCTGATATTGGCCTTGTTGGCCTTGGCGTTGGTTCTGCTGTGACTGAGGTTGCCGGTTCTGATAACCCGTGCGATATTGTTGCCGCTGCTACGGTTGTGGCTGGTAGGTGGGTCGGGCTTGCGGTGGACGAGGGTTCGGAGTAGAGTTTGGTCTGAGCGGTTCACTGGTTTCAGGTTATACCAAACTCCGTTTATCTCCATGACTTGTGGAGGTTTCTCGTAATCATTTTGAACGGAGGTTTCCTCAGTTTCTTGGGACAAGACTTGGTCTCCACCTTAATGGCTTTGTTGCCCTACCCCTTGACCTTGAATGTAGTGAATTTGGTGTATGGGTGCAGGGGGTGAAGTCAGGGCTGGTATCTTAGATACCCTGTCAGCCAATTCCTCCATTTGCTCAAGTAATTTAGACAATTTCTCCATATCAGATGATTTATGGAGTTCGTCCACCTTCTTATAAATCTGCTCGACCATAGTTACCTTATCAGCTATTATTCCCATATCAGCACTTTGATCGATCGTCAGATTATTCACCATCTTTTTGGAGCCGGCTATGTAAGCCCGGCTGGTGGTTTGTGTACGGCTGGATTCAGCAAGTCTCTCGAACACCTTGTAAATGGTGTCCTCGTGGCATCCCATGTAGTTTCCTCTGCAAGATGCACTTACTAACCCTTGAGTCTCAGGGTTCAACCCATTGACAAGACTTTGGACCAGCATCCATTTTACTTATCCCATGCCTTGGGCATTTCCGGATTAGGTCTGTGAATCTTTCCCAAGTCTCATGGAATGGTTCGCTTGGGTGTTGAGTAGAGCTTGTGAGATTGATCCTCATCTGATTGATTCTACTTACTGGGTATAATTTCTTTAAGAACAAAGTCTTGAATGTAGCCCATGTAGTGACTATTTTCCCTAAATTTTTCAACCAGTAAGCCGCCTTATCAGTTAAGGCGAAGGGGACAACTCTCAACCTTATGTAGTCCTAGCTAACCCTAGGGTGGCAGAGGTTAGCACAGACTAACTCGAAGTCACGGAGGAAGATATACGGTTCTTCATGATTATTTACTCTGAACTTCGGCAACAGTGCAAGGAAATGCAGTTTGTGTTTGAACGCATCCTCAGGGGGTATTGGTCTCAACCAATTATAGTCTTCATCAATCTCCAGGAGGTACGTGTCTTCCATAGCAGCCTCGCCTTGTTGCATTGCTGCCAATTACGTCCTAAGTAGTTCATTGTGTTGTTCGGTAACAGTTATCCTAACCAAGAGTGCCCGAATAGGGTCATTGTCGTTCTCCTCGTCCACAGGGTTCCTCTTTGGAGGCATTGTGATTCATATTCAGAAAGGAAGAGTTCAATGTTAAGTGTCGGAGTTAAATGAGGTTTTGTTAAGGATAAAAGATTCCTTAGCGGAGGAATGAAAATATGATGACCCTAAGACAAGAAGGATCGAGAGAGTCTTCTCGAGGATGCAGACACAAAGCAAACACAAGCCAAGTTCTCAAGTTCACCACTCAACACAGATGAAGGCACGTCAGGGTTCGGCCACCTATCTTTTCAATTTTAATTTAATGACAAGATAATCTTGAAAATTAAACGGAGCTATTAGGTACTAAAATATTTCACAAAGACTGTCCCGAGTTCGTACAACTAGTTGCACCTACTCTCAGCCAGTATAGGTGTAAGTACGGACCGTTTAAACGGCTACCGGTGTTACTTGAGGACGGAGCCTTCCGCGGTGTCTTCTAAACCACCCACTATGCTAAGGGAATCGGATCGTAAAACGACTACTCGAGATCCTCACTGAAAAGTAGCTAATTATTTTTAAAAATAGTAGTTTCTGTGAAATTTCTCAGTTTTGGCTCTATCCAAAGTGTGCGTTCTAGTCCTTACAAACAATGAGTGGGTTTCTCTCCACCAGATATAGGTTAATTTTATGTCAGTTTTAATTACAGTCGCCTTGATTAGCAGTCCCAGTTTTAAGTTAAGATTGTCACTGTAGTTTATGTGAGTACAAAAATTCACGCCTAACGAACAATCGCAATTCCTGTAACTCCTAAGTTGTAAAACTTGAGGACGGAAATTGAAAAAGCCGATGCAAACGTAAATCAATGATGCATGCTTAAGAAGAAGACTTACAGTGAATCCTCGTGTTCTTCATGCAGGATGCAAGACAAGGAATTCAAATTACACTAAATGATATGCACAGATGAAAAACGCCCTAAGCAGATAGTTCTATTAGCGAGAAGAATTGATTTCAGAATTTGGCTAATGTTGAACGATCTATAGTGCGTATATTAGTGAGAGTGTGGCCTAAGAATTACGAGCAGAATCAATGATAAAGAAACGATCCCGACCACACAGAAGGGTTGAAACAGACCCGACACACCACAAAAATGTTCAGTCTGAATTATTACAAGGGTTCAAAGATAGGGACCATGAGAATAATGCGTAAATTTAAACCTAGACTACGCTCTCTCTTACCAAATTGAAATTCAATCTTCTTTGCAGATCCTTGATGAATATCCACAATTTGTCTCCTAGTAGTCTACAAAGAGAGAAATTGCGCTTAGTATCTGAAGTAAGAGAGAAATGCAGAATAAAACGCGGAAAAAATTATTTTCACAAAAATTAATTACAAAATGATTTAAAACCCTAAAAATTCGTCGTTCCCCGACAACGATGCCATTTGATGATCGCGAAATTCACCTCTTTAATAATCGATAATTATAGTATAGGAGGCGAATTTCGGTCGATCAAAATACCACAATCTTTGAATATTGTGGAATATTTTTACTTGGCAAGTCTACCAAGGTCGAATACAGGGAACGATGATTCGTAGTTGCGTGGTTTTAAATTGAATTAAGTAATTAATCAATGGTTGATCAAATTCTGTGTTGGGACAATATAATACAATGCAATTATGAAGATGCGAAGCGGAGAAAATAAACAGAGAGAATTATGCCCAGGATCTGCGATTAAACATTTTAAATCCCGAAATAATATGTTCCATAATTTCTCAAAATTAACTACAAATCAAAATGGATTAATCTTGAGTCGCAACTGGTATTCGGAATAGTGAAGCAAAGTATCCGGCCTCCAAATATCTTTGATTCTATTCCTCAAATATTTGACAATAATCTTAGAGGAATAAATATAAATTAACCTCCTGTGAAGATTTTACTAATGAGAATAATCAACAATGATTACAATGGTTTAATCAGAGTAAAATCCTTATCCGAATTCCTGCAAAAATATCATTAATTCCTCAAGCATGAACATGTCAAAAGTAGCCTGCAAAAGTCGACAGAGATCCTCAAATAATCATTATAAAAAAATAACCTCAGATCTATCCATAAATGCAGGTGATAGAGCATGAAAATAGCTTCAAAATGACATATTATATGCGTAAAACGGAGTTCGGATGGAAAAGATATGATAGTGAAATTTCAAGGACTAAAATGTAATTAAAACGAAGTTTTTCCTTCAAACAGGTCCTTGGAAGGACTTATCTGCAATTTCTGAAAGTCGGCGGGGCCCTTTTGTAATTTACCCCAAGCGAGGGTATTTTTGTACTATCCAGAAGTTGCAGGGGGTCAGTGTAATTTTCCCACAACGCGCCAAGAGGTCCAGTGGAGGCGGTTGAGGCTCGGACAGAGGAGCCTTAGGTTCGGGCCCAGGCCTGAGGTTCGGAGCCCGAACTAGAGGCTCGGTGGGGGAGGCGCGAGGCTCGGATCGAGGCTGAGGCTTGGATGGTTCGAGCCTCCACGCGACGACCTGGTGTTGCTTCGGGGGACCCGAGCCTCGCGGTTGGGGCCGAGGCTCGGGATGGACGCGTGGCAGTGCTGGGGCCGTTGGATCAAGGGTTGCCTGCCCGATCCAACTGCTGGTGGAGGGCAGAGCGCCAAGGGTTTAACTCCCGACGGCGAGGGCGAGGCGACGCTCGAGGCGCGGAGGCGGTGCTGCCATGCAACGGAGTGATCGGCGAGGGCGACCGCACAGGAGGCGGCGACAGATGACCGCAGGGACGATGACACGCGTAGGAGCAGAGGTGCTGGGCGACTGAGGCTTTAGTCGGTCGGCACACGACCGACGGAGGTTGGGGCATTGGCGGCACAATGGCGGTCGCCTGATGACACCGACGAGGACGAGACGGGAGTCGGTTGAGGGAGCGATGCCATCGATTGGAGGTGTTGTTGTTCCTGCAATTAACAGAAGAAGCACAAATGGGCGGGGGGGGGGGTGCGAATCTCCAGATGCGGCGGAGGGGCGCTGCTCCGACCTTTGCAAGGTCGGAGATGATAGTTCTACAGGTTGATGGAGCAGGGATAGGGTCATTGAGGCAGAGCAATGGTAAGGATGAGAAGATGTGTGATGATCGCGAGGGGCTAAGGGTACGATCACCTGAGACGAGCTTGGAAGCTTGCTGCAGCCGTGCGACGGCTAGATCACACCACTAGGACGATTAAGCCGCTGTCACCGGCGATCATAGAGAAGGGCGGATGGGTTGTGCGACCGACGAGGGTGAGTCTTTATAGAAGGCGATGGAAGACCGTTACGCAGGTGAGGGGAGTGAACGGTGGTGGCACGCGTAACGGTTGGAGGTCCTAATGGCCAGAGCGAGCGGGGGTGGGCGTTGCAGCTGGAGAAGATGAACGGAGGAAGGGGAGGGGATGGGTCACGTGCCCTGCGCGTGATCAGGAAGGTGGAGAGGTCACGTGCGTGGCACGTGACCTGAAAAGGAGAGAGTGAGTGGGAGAGGTGTGGTGACACGTGGCATGCCCAGAGGCTGCCACGTGTCGCCCAAAAAAATTTCAAAATTTAAAAGGAAAAAAGAGATAGAAAAGACCTCGAATCGAAAAATTTCCTTCACGAAAGTTGTTCGTCTCGACGAGATCAACAACTTTCATGAAGGACCTATGAGCAAAAGAGGTCATTTGCGTGAAGTGGTATTTTTGGTGTTTTTCCATGTGCATAGAAAATCGACTTTTTGGAGTTTTGTAATTTTTTGGTGGTTTTAGAGAGGATAAAAATTATGGAAAAAATACGAAAAAATATAATAAAAATAATCACATATAAATATTTTTTTGGATTTTTTAAATAAGAAAATTGGAAAATAAAATGGAAGTAAGAATCACACAATTTTTGTACAGACTTACAACGGATACTTAGACTCAGTCAGTTTCCTTGATTTCTGTTTTAATCTGGATTTGGATTTTTGTGTCGCTAAATAAAACTTGCATCAAAGAATACAAATGAAGAAGAAATAAAATTAAAAGGGATAATTATGTACATAAAAACTTAGGTCAAAAATAGCAAAAAGTTAAAATGCGCAAAAGAGGCCCAAAACCCAAGTTTCACATATGAGCTTTGAATTTTACGAAATTGGTCTTGTTTTGAAGATATTTAAAAATGGAGTACTTTAACAGTGAGTAAACCAAAATCGGACACTGTATGTGGAAGATATGCTCATTTTAGTCTGTCAGATGTGAAATTAGACTTTGGGATTATTTGACATTTATTGGGGTAAGTAATTTTTTTGTATTTTCTATTTAATGAAGTTAGTAATATCTACACAATGGATGTGGTTTGGGGTCAATCGGAGTTAGGATGAATTATTTCAAATGTGAGAAGTTAGCTGCTTTTTGGGCTAATTTACACTTGGGATTTTTAATGCAATTATGCATGATGAAATGCAGATATTATTTACACATGTATGAATGCTAATGATGCTTTGTTAATGATGTGAATGTTGGGGAACAAAGCTTAAATGACCAATTTTAGCATGATGAATACAGGATTCATCACACGCCCATGTCCTGATATCCTTCTTCTCACATTTCTCAGGTGAATATGCTCGTCAAACCTGGTCCCCCTCAGCCATCATTCTCTTCCCTCCCTCATATCCCACCCTATGACCACACTTCTTATGTAATAGATGTCTCTCACATTCTAACAATCTTATGGACATGGAACAATAGAGTAACTGATATTGAAAGTAGAACTCGATTTTCAGTTACTATGATCTCACAACCTCTTGAACCATCCCCTACTCAGGATGAATATCCTCTTGAGTACAATCAATTTTCCTTTGACAATCCACGAGAAAAACAGAGTCAAGGAAATATAACTCAAGATCAGACCATAATGACTATGAACAATCAATACTCTACTCGAGGTTACATGACAGAATCACGACACATGGAGAATGATTATTCAATCACTAGTCATGAGATGTTTGAGGATGAGATTGCTCGGATTAATCATAGAGCAGGCACTTTAACTTAGAGAATATACGATCTCATCCAATCTATGCAGAATTCAGAAGAAGTGAGACCACCACCATGTGAACCACTGAATCATCATGTGACATACAATCAGGCACAACCACCACTGACCTCTGACCCCCTACTGACCAAATCATAGAAAATACCAAAAACTGAAAAAAATTGAAAATTCAAAAAAATTGGACAATTCTGAGAAATGGATGCATTTTGCAAGAGCCTGATCTTAGAACTTCCATTGATCAAGGCCATAGAATATGTGCCCGATCTTAAGAAATTTGTAAAAAGTCGACTTATTCTTAAAAAGACGGGCAAGAAATGATCTAGGACAGAATATCATGTCATATCTATGGCCAGTTCCTTGGTGATGAATCGAAAAACTAAGAGTTGCAAAGTCAAGCGGTTGACTCAGATCACATGTGAAATTAAGGATTCTATATTCACTCATGTTCGGTTAGACGACGACTCCACATTAAACATCCTCCTCAAGTCCGTCTTTGACAAACTCAAACTCGGACAACTGAAAAAAACTAGGGTGATCATTCAATTGCCTGATCGATCCACCAAAAGGCCACGAGGGATCATTTCGCTCGTTGTAAACTTTCGGGGTGATAGGCATAAAATAGACTTTATTGTCCTTGACATTAACCACCCCAGAACGTTGTCTGAGTCTCCTATCATTTTAAGAAAACCGTTCTTAGCCTCTGCTAAGGCGATTGTGGATTGTGAGACTCAGGTTATCATGTTCCTGAACTCGGACCACAATAAACAAACCCTCAATAACATTTCATATTCTGAGGAAACCAAACTTGAAACCGACAGTCGTGATCGGGAGACAAACACTTCACATGATCAAACCTCTCCTCGTGAAAAACCTACACATGCCCTAAGAGAGACAACCGTGAGACTGACTATTAGACAGACCACTGATTCTCACCACACCTCCTACCCTGAAAATGCTCCTAAGAGGAAAAAAAATATTTTGGAGCTTATGAAGAATTGGACCATATTTCTGAGGATCGTCACAATTATTTAAGAGGTTCAATCTTTGAGTCGGCAGTGATTCACGAGATACTTGAACCATATAAAGAACCGACTCAGGAAATCTCTGAAAGGTGACATCAACATCCCCAACCATAACTCACAAATCCACTGGAAACAATCTCTCTCGACCGAAGCAACGTATGACATTACAAGAATTGATCGACTTTTATAGAGATTCATCTGATGATGAACTCATGAATGCCACACCGGTTACTCAAGAAAGGGAGATGAAGACTATCCAACTTCCTCCCAATACTTCTCAAGGAAACAAACCGAACAAGAAATTCACCTTTGACCTTATACACCAGGTGATTTCTGAAGAGTCCTCGTCCGGTCCTGAAGTAGTTCATCAAGTAAGTGCAATAGGTACAACTCTGATCCAAGGGCACTTACCTCTGATCGATAATAGTTGGAGATCCTCTGCATACGACTACTATTCTCCCAAGGACAACTCTGACGATGGATGGTCATCTTCTCCTTCCCCCTCTTCACCGCCCTCCACATCTCAATATTATCTCCCTCCACACTCACGCAAGAAGGTCCGTCGCAAACCTCCTTGACCTTGTACGTTCGTAAATCTACCCGGTTCCTCAACTGTATTTATCTAATCATACTTAGGTTGACCTGAGCCTAAGTATAGGGGGACCGATACCATTGTTTATACATCACTTCACCTCTTTTTCTTTTTTCCTCATCTATACTTAGTACGAGTTATGCCTACATTTCACATTGTGCCATGAGGACATAGCACACGCTAAGTATAGGGGTGTGTGTTTGTATATATTCTATATACTTTATCCATAGCTCATACTTTAATCGTTTTCATCTAACAAGTATTGTATATTATGTATATAATACTAAATGCTTTATGTATATAATACATGTTTTTCAAAAAAAAAATAAAAAAACACAATAAAAGAACAAAACAAAAAAATTTTGCATAAAAAAATTCAGTCATGGTCTTGCATTTCATTAAGCATCTCATGCATTCCTTGGTTGATATATTCCTGACACATTCACTATCACTCAAGGCTTGAGGATTGGAGGACACTTGATTTCAGTGATCTTGAGAATCAGAGTTAGCTAGCCTTAGTCATTAGGGTTCTGAACTTAATTATCCACACTTCCCTAGTTTGAAAGATTTGAGCGCTATATTGCACTCTTCATCTCTATCTTCAAAAGAATATGATCAGCACAATCACTTTCACAACTGCATGATTGATGAGATGAGTTGAGATATCACAGAGGAATTAGGATTAGAGATTTGAGTTTCAACCCGATCTAATAATATTTGAGGATGGGATAAAGTTAATGAAGGCTTCAAAATACATGAGTGTCAGCAAAATCCTAGCTAGTATGTGAACAAATTCATATGCCATCTTTTTGATATTTACTTATGTGCTGGGGTGTGATGAAACTTAATAATAATTGTTGATCAGTGTGCGCCAACTTTTCGTAAAAGCAGTGGAGTTAGCCAAAAAAAGAAGAAAAAGAAATATTAAAGAAAAGATCTATCATCCAAAGTCAAATTACAAATGAACTTCCACCAATGGCGAGCGCTCCCAAATATTTTCAAAGTGTCCACTTGGACCAAACGCTAATTAAGACCAAGGAGTCGGGCTAATACCAAGAGCTCTGCATTGTAAGCGATACAAGTCTGGGTGTCGAAGGTATCTTAGATACTCAAAAGAGACACACCCCGGTGTACTCCCAGGCTTCTCTTGACGGATACATTGATCAACAAAATAAAAATATATTTGTGTTGAGTAATAAGGCACTCGAGAGGCACCTTGTTCCAATGTGATGGAGAGAAAATCAGACACAATCCTATGCCCTCCATCATCTGGCCATCCATCTACACTTTCAAGTCTGACAAACTAATGAGACGGTTGACTGAAACAAGAATAGATTTATTCCCTAGTGTTGAGGATTAGGTCTAGAGGAGAGTCTCCTGGACTTGGACTTTGGGTGATGACTTGACTCGACTCTCATGAATGCAGTACACTAAAAGTCATATCCTTATAGTATATGTAAAAATAGAGAGTCTGATAAATAGAGAAGTTGTATTCCTTCTGACTAGAGCATGGTTGAGCCTAGAATTTTAGGATCACTCAAATTAAGGGTCTTCTATGAATTGAGCCTTGAAAATTCACATACATAGGGATATATTCAACTAAATCATTCATTCATTGATGTTCGGGGACGAGCATGGTCTAAGTATAGGGCTCTGTTCCCCAAGATTCACATGCATTTAATCAATAATAGAGCATCATTAGCATTCATATACGTGTAAATAATATTTGCATTTCATCATGTATAATTGCATTAAAAATTCCAATTATAAATTAGCCAAAAAGCTGCTAACTTCTCATATTTTTAATTAATTCATCCTAACTCCAATTGACCCCAAATCATTCCATTATGTAGATATTACTAACAATATCAAATAAAAAATACAAAAAAATTACTAACTCAAATAAGAGTCAAATGATGTCAAAGTCTAATTTCACACCTGACAGACTAAAACAAGCATATCTCCCTCACACAATGTTCGATTTTGGTATACTCACTTTTAACCATTTTTAAAAAATTTCAAAACAAGACCAATTTGGTAAAATTCGGAGCTCATATGTGAAAGTTGGGTTTTAGGCCTCTTTTGCGCATTTTAACTTTTTGCTATTTTTGACCAAAGTTTTTATGTACATAATTAACCCTTTTAATTTTATTTCTTCTTCACTTGTGTCCTTTTATGAAAGTTTTATTAAGTGACACAAAAAATCCAAATCCAGATTAAAACTGAAATCAAAGAAACTGACTATGTCCAGGTGTCTGTTGTCGGTCTGTACAAAAATTGTGTGTTTCTTACTTCTATTTTATTTTCCTATTTTTTGCTAAAAATCTAAAATAATTAAATTAGTATGTAATTAATTTTCTTGTATTTTATAGTATATTTTTTTTATAGATTTTTATCCTCATTAAAACCACAAAAAAATTACAAAACCCCAAAAGTCGGTTTTTTATACAATTGGAAAATCACAAAAATACCACTTCGCACAGATGGCCTCTTTTGCTCATGGATCCTTCATGAAATTTATAGATCTCGTCGGGAACTTTTGTGAAGGAAATTTTTTGATCCGATGTCTTCTCCTATTTTTTCTATTTTTAATCTTCTTTTAATTTTGAATTTTTTCAGGGTGACACGTGGCAGCCCCCAGGCATGCCATGTGGCACCCCACTCTCTCCCCTACCTCCACAGGTCACGTGCCTAGCACGTGACCTGTACCTCTTCCCCCTCCTCCAGCCGTTACACGCGCCACCATGACTCCTTCCCTCCTTGCACATAACGCTCCTTCCATCTTCTTTGCACTCCTTCCCTCTACCCCAGCCTTCTAGGACCATCTGTCCTTCGACAAGCTTGGCCGGTGACAGCTGCTCGAGCCCATCTTCACGGTGATATGCAGAGTCTTCCCCAACTCCGTGGCTACTCCAAACATCCGAAGCTTTGCCGTGGTCTCACCCTACAGCTGAGGCGATAATCGGAGAAACCGCCCAGCTCTCCAGCTATCCAAGCGAATCCACCCGATCTTTCTTCTTCCCTATCCAGAACGTCATTGCTGCTCCGCTCCGTGTCGCTGACCTCCATGCCGACACCGCTGTCTCCTCATGTCGTCGGATGCCCATCGCCGGAGCCCCCGCTCCTCCACATCTCCGCTACCCAAGCTCGGCCGCCTTGTCACCCTTGAGCACCTTCGTCTCGTCCCCGCCTGCTACTTTGCCTCCACCTCCGCCTGCCACGGCGGTCGAGCTCCTATGCCCCGTCGATCGGGCTTCAGCCTTTGCTCGCCCGCTCGACGCCTCCGCCCTCCGAGCGCCTCGATCAGCGACTGCATCTCCTCCCCGACCGCCCTCAACCTACAGTTGCCGTTGGATCAGGTCCAGCCCTTGATCCAACGGCCTTGATCAAGTCACGACAGTTGACCCGAGCCTAGGCCCCAGCCTCGAGGCTCGGGTCATCCGAAGCGCTAATAGCCTGCCACGAAGGCTCGGGCGTCCAAGCTTGGGCCTTACGGATGACACGCCTGACACTCGGGTTAAGTAAATAATTAACAATGGTCGTTGTGACCCAAATCACCAAGGCGGTCAATCGGAAAAATTTATATTTAACTACTTAATAAAGATAAATCAACCATAACAAATGTAAGCAGTTTTCGCTATTCTTTTTACCAGGTATAGCGACCAGGGTCGAACACAAGGAGCACGATTTAAAAACTATGCAGTCAAATTCCAGAGATGAATTTTTAGTGGTTTTTGATTTTTTTAATTCTTTTAATTTTAAAATAAGGCACAAAGTGTAAAAACACACAACACCACACTTTTTTTGTATTTTTCAAAATGATAAAAAATGCTCAGAAAATTAAAAAGAAAATGTTTTTGTCTTTTATATATTTTAAAATATTTTTGTAATTTTTTCGAATTTTTCTGATGTTTTTGTGATTTTCTAAAAATGAAACAGTAGAAAATAAAGAAAATAGTGGACATACAAGAGTATTTTGCAAGTTAAAAATCCATTAAGTACTCAAAATTCCTAGAATTTATTTTTAAAATAAAATATAAAATAATATCTACAATCAGAAACTGAAATAAAAAATTCGCATTTTTCTAGAATTTTCTATATATTTTTAAGATTTTTTATTTTTCATATTTTTTGTATTTTTATAAATGATAAGTGCATGAAAATTGGTCAGGAATTAAAAGACACCAAGAGACACCTACAATAATTGTTTTGGAATTTTTAGGCAAGTTTTTGAATTTTTATGAATTTTTAAATTTCTAACATGCAAGAAGTTACTGTTTTTGATTTTTTAAATATAATAAATGGCAATAAAAATCAATGAAAAATTTAAACAATGTTAAAGACTATAGCAGGAGCACACACGAATTTTCTCAGAATTTTTCGAATTATAAAAACATTTACTACATTGAAAAAAGCATGCAAAATTAAAGTCTGTAAGTACAGGGACTGAACTGCAAATAGTTGAAGTTTTTGCATGAAATATTAATAGAAAATTAATGCACATAATAAAAATGCAAATTACCCCGTAATACACATGCCTAGCATGTGACTTGTTGTGAAGGGGGCTTCTTTATAATTTCGGAATACTTCCAGAGATCTTTTCGCAAATTCGCCAAAGATTTTTCATTTGAAAACGAAGTGGCTCATAGGGTTTCTGTAAAAGCCAACAAAGGGGAGGGCAGGCAACAGGGTACCGCCGCCTGCTGGCCGAGGCGCGCGGCTCTTTGAGGTGGCGGTGATGATGCGTCCAGGAGCGGGCCGGTGGGCGGAGGAAGGGCGCGGGCTGGACGCGTGGGGGTCGCGCGCGGCTCTGGAGGAGCCGAGGCGATTGCGGTGTCGACACGAGGCGACAACACATCCGCTGCTCGATTGCGGGCGGCCTGCGTGGGAGAAGTCGGCGGAGGGGTCGCGGAGATGGCGGGGATATGGTCCGCGCGGCTTGCGCGGAAGGGGCCTGGAGGCGGTGCTGAAGGGCAGCCGAGGATGGGGCGGTTGCGTCAGGAGGCGGCCCGCGCGGGGGCGTCGATGGCAGTACGGAGCTTCGGTTGGAGCGGCGTGCGCCGCCGCGCGCTGAAGGCGCTGACACGCGGCAGGACCGCGTTGGAGAGGCGGGCGAGGGTGGGCGCGGCTGCTACGGAGGGAGTTGGCGATGCCGCGCGGAACGGGGCGACGCTGTTGGCGTCGAAGGTTGTAGGGGGCGCGACGCGCTGTGCGGTGACACGGTGGTGGGCGGCGCAGCTACCTGCAGCAGATTTTTTTGTTTATTTTATGTTTTATTTTGTTTTATTTTGTAACCTGCAGAATAAGTTAGAAAAAATGTATATTTTTTTCATTTTTTTGATCAAAAAATGTAAACAGTAATACAAATTATTTTTATGTTTGTTTTTTATTTTTTTATTCTCCTGCAAAACAACTATTAGAGACAAAAATAACAACTATATATTTTTTGTCATTTATTCCTGCAAAACAAAGATTAGGGAGAAGAATAACGATTTTTTTATTTTCCCTGCAAAAAAACAAATGTAAGATGAACATGAAAAATTATTTTATATAATTTTTTATTTATACACAATAGTGGGATGCGTGAATGGGCGGATCTTGCGATATGGAAGAGATCCGCATCTCCGGCCACCGTACGTGGTCGAAGGTGGAAGGTTGCGTGAGGTAAAAAAAGAAATGTGGAGATCGTGAGATGAGATGAAAAATCGATGGCAGATCAGAAAATGTGCGGTGAAGATTTTTGGGATTTTTAAAATCTAAAGAGTAATAAAATGGGAGCAAAAACTAAACCTACGATTTACCTACGATAAATGACAAGAAATAAAATGGATCTCACCTCGGGGTTCGTACATACCATGATGGCCTCGACGAGGACCGACGCGCTGTCACCGGACGGCTCGGAGGCCAGGCACCCTTCTTCAACAAGAAACCTCTCGGAGATCGGACTCCTCTCCACCAAAGATTGATCAAGGAGAAATGAGGGAGGAGAGCTCATTAAAAAGAGAAGAAAATAAAAATGGAAGATATCCACAAATGAGGAAAGTGTTTATTGGTTAATTAAATAAAATTAATTAATTAATTAATTACGAATTTCGAATTTAAATAAATTAAATAAATTGAATAAATTCTAAAAATGAATTAGCCACCTTATTGGTGGCCATTAATGGTATGAAATAATATCCTATATACAAGGTAAGTATTTATATCAATGATCGTTTTGCGTGTTTTTCTGGGTGTAATTATTTACAATATATAAGTTATTTTATTTTACACTTATTTTTATTATTTACAACACATTTTTATTTACAACTTTTGTTTACAAAAATAAATAGTTTGAGGTCAAATTATGTACAAATAAATTAATACAAGTTTTCACCAATATATAAGGAATTTATGTACAAATTATTTTTAAATTTTTTTACAGAAGATCCTATCTTCCTCTACTTTATTCCTGGTCGATCAGGTCAAGTCTTGACCTTCTCTCGGGGTTCGGATCAATCTGTATTTATTGCATAAATACCCCCCTTCCTTTTTCTTTTCTTCTTTATTCTTTTATTTTTGTACAAAAAGTGTTAAAAATGCAATTTCAACAAATGCATGCAAAATGGTAATTTTATGCAATTAATGGGTATCTACAGGTATTTGACTAAGAAAATGATGCTAAAATAAAAGAATAAAGGCGATGAATCGTGGATTCATCATTCCCATATACTTTACCTTTGCTAGTCCCTTAGCAAAGACTTATTTGGAGAATAAGTGAAAACAAAAATAAAGAAAAGAAAAAGGAAAGAGGTTAGAATAATGTTGACTTTTAAACTTATCTTCATAAAAATGTAGTCTGGAGCTCTGTCGGACCTTTGGATTATTAGTGTGTCGGAACCTTATTGAGAAATGGATTTAAAACCTAACAGCCTTTAAGTTCCACAAGACTCCTATTCAGGTCTCCTCAACAGTCAGATCAGAACAAGTCTACAAATACAAATTCTTATGACTATGAATTCTTACTTGTACGGTGTAAGTGAAAATAGCTCCTCATCTCAGAAGTAACAAAGAAACAGCCTCTCTCAACTAGGTAACTCTAATCCCCCGATCTAGCAACTCTTTCCTCGAGGAGCGGGGATATTCCCTTCTAAGTTCAAGTACAACCAGCTCAAGAAGAGGGGTTGGAGAAGAGAATGGACGGTAACCAGTGTAGTTACCTTCCTTGGATGGATGACCAGTGTAGCCATGTCACCCGCTGCAAGCTCATAAATATTTGGCTTTGAAGCTCTTATTCTTTTTTTTTCACTTGTATATACACTCCGGCATGCATTTTACTTTTCAATCAGACCTGTCCACTTTTGGAGATTTTGCATTTTTTTCTCTTTTTTTTTGAAAATATATACAAGGTGCAGCATGTACATAAGGAGTTTTTCCTCTCGAGCCAATAGACTATCCCTCTTTTGAAGCATTATTGCAAGCTTGAGTATACAAGTATGTACATAGTTGGATAATCCTGAATAATCCTCTTTAGGCTTGGGGTAGCATAATCCTTAATTATTTACAAGAGTTATGAGAGAGGATTTACAACTTGAGTAATTTATACAAGTATGTACATAGTTGGATTTTTTTAATTTTCCTTTTTACTCTCTTTTTTATATATTATTATTATTTTTGTGATGCATGTATTCCTCAACTTTATTTGAAAATAATTTTACGAATAATTTTGAAAAATATAGTCCAAATTAATTTTTCACACAATTTTACAATTGTTTACAATCATTTGAAAACATTTTGCAAACATTTTTCAAACAGTATATATAGATTTTCAAAATAACTTTCCAACTATTTTTCCAAATATTTGCAAATAGTTTTACAAAAAAAATTCACGCAAAGAAAAATTTTTACAAGCCACAATCTTTTTACAAAGGTTGAAAATATTTTTCAAACACTTTTCAAATAGTTTTTCAAAAGATTTTTGAAATAGATTTTAAAACAACTTTCAAAATATTTTTCAAAATATTTTAACTTGACTTATTAGTCAATATGTACAAGAAACAATTTTGAGGAACTTTCTGCATCTCACTTTTTTTAGTTTTTTTACCAGTATTTACACAGTATTTAGCCATATTAAAAATATGAAAGTACGAGTTATGCCTAAAGTATATATACAATATATACGACACCCCCCTATACTTAGCTCGAACTATGTCCTCATAGTGATCAAAGAGCTGAAAAGAAAGACATAACTCGTGCTAAATATAGAAAAGTGAAAAGAATAGTATACTACAACGACGAATAAAAGAATAAAATCAATAGAAGTCGGTGATCCCCCTATACTTAGGATCAAGTAATCCTAAGTATAGGAAACTGTACACAAGGGAAAAATCGAGGAGTAGAATGTACTGGGTTTACCCCCCTATATTTAGGGTAAAATATCCCTAAGTATAGGCAGCAAAACAGAGGTAAAAAGAATCAAAAGAATAATCACAAGTCTGACATCCCCCCTATACTTAGGGTAGATTACACCCTAAGTATAGCATAATCATAAGATGGAGATGGGGTGTTAGACAAAAGAATGTGTGATATGGACATATGGATCTACACAACTGCGGGAGGAAGTGATAATCAGGCATGAGATACAAATGATGTGAGTCAAAAACCACATCTCATGCAAAATGAATAGGGGCAACATCGACAATCAGCGGATCATGATGTAGATATGGCTTCAGGCGTTGACCGTTAACTCGGAAGGTAGACTCAGATGACGTCTCAGATATATCAATGTTGCCATTGTCATGCACCTTCCGGACCATGTATGGTCCCTTCCACTTGCTCTGCAACTTCCCTGGAAATAATTTTAGCCTGACATCAAATAACCATACTTTCTGATTCGGCTCAAACTGCTTATGACTGATGTGAGAATCATGCCATATCTTCACTCGTTCCTTATACTGTAGGCTACTCGAAAAGGCTGTATCTCGAAGTTCCTCCACGGCTGCCAATTCTGCCTTTCTTTGATCTCCTACACTCTCTGGATCCAAAAATATCTCAGCATAGTGACTTATGCTTCAACTCAACTGGTAAGTGGCATGGCTTGCCATAAACGAGTCGGAATGGAGATGTACCCAATGGGGTCTTGAAGGATGTCCGATAAGCCCATATAACCGAGTTCAAAAGCTGTGACCAATACTTTCGGTCTAGACGGACTACCTTCTGCAATATAGTCTTAATCTCCCTGTTAGAAACTTCAGCAAGACCATTCATCTGTGGATGATAAGGAGTGGCAACTCTATGGTCTATGCTAAACTCGTTAGCAAGTGTCCTTACCTTCTCGTTGATAAAATGAGTCCCCCCGTCAGATATCAAAACTCTAGGTACTCCGAACCGTGTAATGATATTTTTCCTCAAGAATTTGCAAATGGTATTATCATCTGCAACAAGCAAGATATACTCAAATCCCTGACTAATGGAAATGGGCCCATGAAATCGATGCCCCATGCGTCAAATACTTCACAGAAGTGAATGGGCTGCATCGGCATCATATCTCCCTGTCCACAAGTGCCCATTTTCTGACAATCAGTACATCTCTTCACGAATTCATCTGAATCCTTGAAGAGGGTAGGCCACCAAAGGCCGGATTGAAGTACCTTTTGTGCTGTCCGTCTCCCAGAATGATGTCCTCCTGCCTCAAGCTTGTGGCAATAAGTGAGGACGCTATGCTTCTCTTCTTGAGGAATACACCGTCTCCACATGCTATCCCCTCCTTCATGATAAAGAGTGGAATTCTCCCAATAGTACGACTTGGCCTTTGCAAGAAAGGTCTCAAGTCGCTGTCTGGGCCAATCTTGTGAAACTTTCTTCATGACAAGATAATTTACAATATCGGTGTACCATGGAAGTGAGGTGATTGCAAGGATCGCCTCATCTGGAAAAGTTTCTGTGATAGGTGTCATCTGATATGAATCCTCAAGGTTCTCTAAACGAGAGAGGTGATCCGCCACCACATTCTTGACTCCAGGTTTATCCCTAATCTCAATGTCAAATTCCTGGAGCAAAAGGATCTATCTGGTCAATCTAGCTTTGGCATCCTTCTTTGCCATTAAGTATCAGATGGAGGTGTGATCAGTATAAATAGTCACTTTAGATCCAAGAATGTAAGATCGAAATTTATCCAAGGCAAAGACTACAGCTAGCATCTCTTTCTCTGTGACTGTGTAATTCCGCTAAGCGGCATCCATTGTTCTGCTAGCGTAGTGAATGACATATGGTAATCCGTCCCTCCTCTGTCCTAGCACGGCCCCTATGGCAAAATCGGAGGCATCCGTCATGATCTTGAATGGGAGAGACCAATCAAGCGGCTGAAGGACAGGAGCCTCAACAACTAGATTCTTGAGAGTCTCAAATGATGCAAGACACTTATCATCTACAAGGAACTCAGCGTCTTTTGTCAACAAATCAGTAAGCGGTCGGGCAATTTTACTGAAGTCCTGTATGAATCGTTGGTAAAAACCGACATGCCCTAGAAAAGACCGCAACTGTCGCATATTGGACGGTGGATTGAGCTTCTTAATGATATCCACCTTGGTCGGGTCGACCTCCATGCTCCTATTGGAGATGATGTGGCCAAGGACCGTCCCTTGAGTCACCATGAAATGACTCTTCTCCCAAGATAAGACTAAATTGACCTCAATGCAGTGCTGAAGTACTCGGTCTAGGTAATCAAGACATGCATCAAAACTGTCACCGTAGACCGAGAAGTCATCCATGAAGACCTCTAAAAATTCACCAACCATGTCTGAGAAAAAAGAGAGCATGCACCTTTGGAATGTAGCCAGGGCATTACATAATCCAAAGGGCATCCGTCGAAAAGCATACGTCCCAAACGGACAGGTGAACGTTGTTTTCTCTTGATCTTCGGGAGCTATGGCCACTTGGTTGTATCCCGAATACCCATCCAAAAAGCAGTAAAAACTCTTCCCAGCTAATCTCTCAATAATCTGATCTATGAATGGTAGCGGGAAGCGGTCCTTTTTGGTGGCCTGATTCAATCATCTGTAGTCCACACAGACCCTCCAAGAAGTGGGTACTCGGGTAGCTATCTCCTCTCCAGACTCATTCACAACTGTAGTGATACCCGTCTTCTTGGGTACCACATGCAATGGACCAATCCACTTTGAGTCGGAGATGGGGTAGATAAAATCGGCGCTCCACCACTTAGATATTTCCTTCATGACCACTTCTCGAAGACTCGAGTTCAGCCGTCGCTGGAACTGACGCGAGGTCTTGGCGTCTTCTTCGAGATAAATGTGGTGGGAGCATAGGGCCGGACTTATCCCTTGGAGATCAGCTACACTCCATCTGATTGCCTTGTGGTTTCTTTCAAGAACCTCCATCAAATGTGATTCTTAGTCTTCAGTCAGATCTGCTGAGATAATGACTGGGAACATTTCTGGCTCACCCGCAAGGAACCTATACTTCATGCTCTGCGGTAAGGTCTTCAATTCTGGGCAAGTGGGAGCTGGTAAATCTGGCTTCTGGAATGTCTGAGTGAATGCTACCAGATCTGTGTATGAGAACTCTCGATGCAATGGTAAATCTGACGAAGATGGTCATACTGGTATATCTATCAACTGTCCTGGCTCACTCTCCATCCTTGCTGTCGGCTCTTAGGCACCAGACTCGGCAAATATTCATCAAACTCTAGCCAGTCAAAGTCAGTGTCTGTGTCTGAGGAATCTGAATCTGAAGCGCATGAGACAAAATCATCTTCGCTATCCTGATCATGATAAATAGCCTTTACTGTCTCCTGTGCCATGAGTCTGCTCTCCGAACTCTCATCTGCCATGATTTGTGAATCTACACTATCTGATGATGTGGCAAGAGCTCGTAATGCAGGATCTTCCCAAACTGCTTCATCATCTGTAAGCACAAAATCACACTCCTGGTGGATGTCTAGCTCTGCATCTGTCATATGCTCTAAATCGGTCATCAGGTCTGAGCACTCTGAATCTCTAGCTCTGGTCTCCTCGATCGTCTCTATTTTTATACTTTCACCCTCAACGTGAAAGTATACCTTCCTGTTATCATGATCGGACACTGTCTTGGCTGTGACCAAGAATGATCGTCCTAAGATGATGGGGGTATTTGTCACTGATTCAGGGACCTCCATGTCCAATACAACAAAGTCCACAAGGAATTTCAAGCCCTGAATTGTGACGACAACATCCTTCAGTAACCCCTTCGGCCTCTTAACTGATCTATCAGCAAACTGAAGGATCGTTCTGCTTTGTTTAAGAGGGCCAAACTCGAATCGATCAAGTAAGGCTGTCGAAAGAAGGTTAATCGAAGACCTGCTATCGAATAGGGTACGATCGAACTGCTGCTCATGAATATGGCATCTGACATATGGAGCTCCTCCATCGAATCTCTTGGTTGGCAGTTGATTCTGAATGGCGAAGCAAGTGGCACGTGTGAGCACATGGATTTCTGCATTACGATTCCTTTTCTTCTGATGTACAGTGATCTTTTCTCTCAAGTGCTTATGGAAGAGAGGGATGTGCTCTACTGCCTCCTGTAGAGTCAACTGGATGTGGAATCTGTCTATCATCTGCTGGCTGAACTCTAACTGCTGTAATTTTTTTTGGATTTTCTGTTTCCTTCCCTTGTCCTAAACGGAGTGCTTGAGGGAAAGGGATAGATGGACCCTCCTCAGATAGAGGACCAGGAAGAGGTTCCTGCTGCTGAGAATGACTGGAGCCCATACAAGAGTTATCATGCAACCCATATGGACTCGGAGTAGATGAAGAAACCTTTCCTTTATTCATATTATTGGTATTTTTGATAATGTCCTGAGGTACAAACACAGAAGGAAACACAACTGGAATAGAGATGGTGGCATCAGTACCACCCATGGCATCTGTCTTCACGGCATCAGCACCGCGCTCTGGCTCAGCATCACGTCTAATAGTAGCATCACTACCACCAACTACATCTTGAGAAATGACGGCCTCAGTACCGTCGAGTGGATCACCATCCTTGGTGGCGTCAGCATCACCGTCATCAACATCATTAGCGGCATCAGCACCGCTACTCTGCTAATGATTCGAAGAATGATCGTAACCGACTCACACCAAAGACATTCAAACACAAAGCAAATCCCCAATTCACCAACTCTACACAAATCTGACCGTGAGAGTTCGGTCTTTATCTTTTCAATTTTAAGAGTTAGGTGATCAGACAAAGTTGTACAAACATTTATGAGGCTTTAATAGGATTCGGGCACTACTGCTTAGTGTGTACGCGAGCAGTTAAAAGCGCAAACAATGAGGGGGTTGCTCTTCCAATACAATGAGGTGATCAATTACGTTTAATTTTAAAGATCAAGTTCAATTAGCAGTCCCAAATTTTAATTTTTGATTTTCTATTTTTTTGGATTTTTTTCAAAGACAAACGCCTAACGAGCTTTTTGATTTCTTCTTTGATTAATTTGAGTCCAAAAACAGGGGGAGGAAGTCGAAAAAGCCAATGCACGATCAAACACTATCATGCATGCAGAGATAAAAAATGCGTACCTTACTCCAGCATTCTACATGCAATATGATCCGCGCATAAAATTAAATACTGAAAATAAACTAACTAAATGATGCACGACGAAATCGGCCTTAAGACGAGTAACTTCTATTGATCGTGAAGAACAATAGTTAGTCTAACCGAATTGAGTCCGGAGTCCGATCTTGGGAGTCACTCGGTGCCCGCCACAACGGGTCCTGCCAGCGCTATATGTGACTCCTCACAGCACGTGGTCTCAAATTCAATTAAACTAACTTTTTCGATTAATTTTAATAAGGTCCAATTACATTATATAGGAACCGATATTCTATTAGGTGTTGGGCCTTAGAAATTTTACGTGACAATCAATCAAAATTCCCACGTCTAGGGGCTAAAACCACGAGAATCAAGTAGCAAGTTATGGCGTGAAATCAAAAATACGGAAAACAGCGGTGAGGTCCCCCAAGTGCACCGACACTTGGTGAAACAGACCCCGAATAATGTTCAAGTCCCCAAGTCCAAGAGTCTAAGTTATTACAATTCAAATAAATGTTCTCTAAATAAAATAAATGTCTTCTTTCCGTCCCTGTTCTTTCTCCTGTGCGGGTCCTCTAAAAAGAAAGCTCCAAGTCGTCCAAGCAGTACCTCACACAAAAATCAAAAAGAGAAGGTCAGAAAACAATTATGATATAAAGAGACAAAATAGAAAAATGACTACAAAGCCGTGCTCCCCGGCAACGGCACCATTCTGATGATGCGAAATCCGATGCGGTCGAGAAGGGATAAATGAATAACAATGATGTCGTTGTTCTCAACCGCACGATTCGGTTAACGAGAAAAATATTTAAACCACTTAGAAAATCAAGAAATTAAATGTAAGAGGTTTTCGCTATTCTTTTTCCTGGTATAGCGACCAGGATCGAACACAAGGGGCACGATTTAAAAACTATGCAATCAAATTTCAGAGATGAATTTTTAGTGGTTTTGGATTTTTTTTAATTCTTTTAATTTTAAAATAAGGCACAAAGTGTAAAAATACACCACACCACACTCTTTTTGTATTTTCAAAATGATAAAAAATGCTCAGAAAATTAAAAAGAAAATGCTTTTGTCTTTTATATATTTTAAAATATTTTTGATAATGTTTTTGGATTTTTCTGATGTTTTTATGTTTTTCTAAAAATGAAATAGTAGAAAATAAAGAAAACAGTGGACAAACATGAGTATTTTGCAAGTTAAAAATCCATTAAGTGCTCAAAATTCCTATAATTTATTTTTAAAATAAAATACAAAATAATATCTACAATCAGAAACTGAAATCACAAAAATGGATTTTTCTAGAATTTTCTATATTTTCTAAGATTTTTTATTTTTCATATTTTTTGGAGTTTTATAAATGATAAATGCATGAAAATTGGTCAGGAATTAAAAGACACCAAAAGACACCTAGAGTAATTGTTTTGGAATTTTTAAGCAAGTTTTTGAATTTTTATGAATTTTCAAATTTCTAACAAGCAAAAAGTTATTGTTTTTGATTTTTTAAATATAACAAATGGCAATAAAAATCAATGAAAAATTTATACAATGTTAAAGAATACAGAAGGAGCACAAAAGAATTTTCTCAGAATTTTTCGAATAATAAAAACATTTATTACATTGAAAAGAGCATGCAAAATTAAAGTCTGTAAGTACAGGGACTGAACTGCAAATAGTTGAAGTTTTTGCATGAAATATTAATAGAAAATTAATGCATGCAATAAAAATGCAAATTACCCAGTAATACACATGCTTAGCATGCGACTTGCTGTGAAGGGGGCTTCTTTATAATTTCGGAATACTTCCAGAGATCTTTTCGCAAATTCGCCAAAGATTTTTTATTTAAAATGAAGTGGTTCCTAGGGTTCCTGTAAAAGCCAACTAAGGGGAGGGGAGGCAACAGGGTACCGCCGCCTGCTGGCCGAGGTGCGCGACTCTTTGAGGTGGCGGTGATGGCGCGTCCAGGAGCGGGCTGGTGGGCGGAGGAAGGGCGCAGGCTGGATGCGCGGGGGCCGCGCGCGGCTCTGGAGGAGTTGAGGCGATTGCGGTGTCGACGCGAGGCTACAACACATCCACCGCTCGATTGCGGGCGGCCTGCGCAGGAGAAGTCGGCGGAGGGGTCGCGGAGATGGCGGCGATATGGTCCGCGCGGCTTGCGCGATAGGGGCCTGGAGGCGGAGCTGAAGGGCGGCCGAGGCTGGAGCGGTTGCGTCGGGAGGCGGCCCGCACGGGGGCATCGATGGCAGTACGGAGCTTCGGCCGGAGTGGCGCGCGCCACCGCGCGTTGAAGGCGCTGACACGCAGTAGCGCCGCATTGGAGAGGCGGGCGAGGGGGGATGCGGCTGCTACGGAGGGAGTTGGCGACGTCGCACGGAATGGGGCGGCGTTGCCGGCGTCGAAGGTTGTAGGGGGCGCGGCGCGCTGCGCAGTGACGCGGTGGTGGGCAGCACAACCGCCTCTAGCAGATTTTTTTTATGTTTTTTTATTTTGTAACTTGCAGAATAAGTTAGAAAAAAATTATATTTTTTTATTTTTTTGATCAGAAAATGTAAATAGTAATAAAAATTATTTTTATGTTTGTTTGTTTTTATTTTTTTATTCTCCTGCAAAATAACTATTAGAGATAAAAATAATTATATGTTTTTTTGTTATTTATTCTTGCAAAACAAAGATTAGAGAGAAGAATAACAAAATTTTTTTATTTTCCCCGCAAAAAAACAAATGTAAGATGAACGAGAAAAAATATTTTATATAATTTTTTATTTATACACAATAGTGGGATGCGTGAATGGGTGGATCTTGCGATATGAAAGAGAGATCCGTATCTACGATCACCATACGTGGTCGGAGGTGGAAGGTTGCGTGAGGTAGAAAAAGAAATGTGGAGATCGCGAGATGAGATGAAAAATTGATGGCAGATCGGAAAATGTACGGTGAAGATTTTTGAGACTTTTAAAATCTGAAGACTAATAAAATGGGAGCAAAAACTAAACCAACGATTTACCTACGACAAATGACAAGAAATAAAATGGATCTCACCTCGGGGTTCGGACATACCATGATGGCATCGACGAGGACCGACGCACTGTCACTGGAAGGCTCGGAGGTTAGGCATCCTTCTTCAACAAGAAACCTCTCAGAGATCGGGCTCCTCTCCACCAAAGATTGATCAAGGAGAAATGAGGGAGGAGGAGCTCATTAAAAAGAGAAGAAAATCAAAAATGGAAGATATCCACAAATGAGGAAAGTGTTTATTGGTTAATTAAATAAATAATTAAATTAATTAATTAATTAATTAATTACGAATTTCTGATTTAAATAAATTAAATAAATTGAATAAATTCCAAAAATGAATTAGCCACCTTTAATGGTATGAAATAATATCCTATATAAGGTAAGTATTTACATCAAATAAATCCAATAAATCTAGTATTTAAATATAAATTTCGTAATTCTATTAAATAAATTAAATAATGTTAGATAATTATTTTTTTGTTGATTTTTATTTAAGGAAGTTAGTTGTATACACATATTATATACATATAATACACTATACATATATACACATAGGGAAATAATTTATAAACACATTTTTTTAATTTTGTTCTTTCTATTTTTTTCTTTATTTTTAATGAAAATATTATTTACAAATATGCACATTATGTATATAAAAATAAATATGAATAAATATATACAATAAATAATGGAAAAACTGCACAAAACACCCCCAGAAAATCGACTTGTTACATGTAACTCCAAAAATTATGAAACCATAACCATTTGAAAGATAATTTAATTTAGAGTATAATGGAAGTGAGTTTGGTTCAATTTGAGTTCATATGGAGCCGGAATGGGTATTTCAATGATCGTTTTACGTCTTTTTCTGGGTGTAATTATTTACAATATATAAGTTATTTTATTTTACACTTATTTTTATTATTTACAACACATTTTTATTTACAACTTTCGTTTACAAAAATAATTAGTTTGAGGTCAAATTATGTTCAAATAAATTAATACAAGTTTTTTTACCAATATAAGGAATTTATGTACAAATTATTTTTGGATTTTTTGACAGAAGACCCTATCCCCCCTACTTTATCCCTGGTCGATCAGGTCAAGTCTTGACTTTCTCACGGAGTTCGGATCAGTCTGTATTTATTGCATAAATACCTCCTTTCTTTTTCTTTTCTTCTTTATTCTTTTATTTTTTGTACCAAAAGTGTTAAAAATTCAATTTTAACAAATGCATGCAAAATGGTAATTTTATGCAATTAATGGGTATTTACAGGTGTTTGACTAAGAAAATGAAGCTAAAATAAAAGAATAAGGCGATGAATCGTGGATTCATCACTTACCCCCGAGCCTGAGCTTCAACATCGAACCACGAGCTAGGGGCCTCCAAGCCTCCAACCGCCGCCACATGTCGTCTCGCCCGCCCGAATCTCCGTCACCTCCAGGCGCACGTGCGATGCACGTGCATTGGGGTAAATTGCATCTGTACCCCCACTATTTCAGAAATTACATATAAGCCCCCGCCTGGGGTAAATTACAGAAAGGCCCTCCAACTTCTCGAAATTGCAGATAAGTCTAATCTAGGGACCTTCTTGAATGGAAAACTTTATTTTATTTACATTTTAGTCCTTGCAAATTCATTCTAACATATCTTTGTCATACGAACTCCATTTTTAGCATATAATACGTCATTTTGAAGCTATTTTCATACTCTTTTATATTACTTCTCTTGTGAATAGACCCAAGGCTATTTATTAGGAATTATCATTGGAGGAGCATTTAGAGTAATGACATATTTATGACCTTCTTAAATGAGAATATCATTGATGTTATTGGCAGGGAATAAGTGCCAAGACCTTGAATCATTTGATCTTTTTATACATTTATCGATATTCTTGAGGATTTAATTTTCACAGGGGATTAATTTAGATTTATTCCTCTATGATTATTGTAGACTATTTGAGGAATTGAATCAAAGACATTTGGAGGTCGGATATTTTGCTTCAAATTATTCTGAGCATCAATTGATTAGCCTGAAGCATTAAGTTAGTTTGAATAACTCTTGAGTTCAATCCATTTTTATTTGTGATTAATTTTGTGAAATTATAGATCAGATTATTTGGGGATTCAATACGTTTAAAAATCACAGATCTTGGGCATAATCTTCTCTGTTTATTTTCTTTGCATCGTATCTTCATCATTGCATTGTATTATATTGTCCCAATACAGAAATTGATCAAACACTAAATAATTATTTAATTTAATTTAAAACCACGCAACTAAGAATCATCATTTCCCGTGTTCGACCTTGGTAGACTTACCAAGAAAAATTTTCCACAATATTCAAGGATTGTGGTTTTTGCGGAACCGAATTTGCCTCCTATACTACGACAATTCCTGATTATTAAAGAGGCAGATTTCGCGTTCATCACCATTCCATTCGCCACATATGTTGCTCCGTCATAACCTTGGCCTCTAATTCTTTTGTAATCAAGGTTGTTTTGTAAGAGTACTTCAAAAAGTTTATTTTTTAATGCCACATCTCTTATATCAGAGATACGAGTTAGATCAAAAAATCTTTTACGTAAGATACCGCTTCTATCTACAAACCTAAGAATAATTGCCATTTTCTCTCTTTTTGATTCATCTCTAGCTTCATCGATTATTACACAGAATACTGTATCTCCGATCTCAACCTGAATGTCATTTCTAACCTTGTTGGCTATTATATAAAGGATTTCTTTTTTAATATTAGGAGATGTATATTTAGCATTTTTTGGTGCATTTTCCAAGATAACCTTATCCCCTTCTTCATTGTAAGAAGCAACTAACTTGACTAGTTTAATGCAATTCTCACGATTGCTTGAAGATGATCTTTCATCATTACCTCTAAATGCATATGCTTGAAATACCAACCGTCGAACAATATCAATCGTAGTCTTTAGTCGTAATCAATTTTCTTGAATCTGCTTGTCATCTTGTTTGAAATATATTTTCAATGTATTGTGCTTTATTCACTAAATTCCTCCAACATTTTTCAGCCATATTATATGTTGATCCCTTTTCTCCAATGTGACTGATAAATGGGTATGTTCTTTCATCATTAACCTTCTTCTAATTCCAAAATCCATCAATAACAAATAATTCCAAAATCCATCAATAACAAAGGCATTTGTACTATGTTTGGAATTATCTTTACCACAAAAAAGATAACACGAAAAATAAAATGCTGCATCTTTTGATGGAGAGTAATTTAACCATGCATCATACTTAAACCATGACATTTGAAATCATCGACGTTATTTTCCACTAATACCATATGGATAATTTTCCATGACAAATTGATAAGGTCCCAAATTTATATAAGAGCGAATAACATCTTCTCTCTTCTCTAGTGGATACTGTCATATCATCTGATGCAATCTTAGATCTCTTTCTATTGATATAATATCAATATTTAAAATTTCTACCCGTGGGACTTTATATCGTGGAGACTCATCTTCTTTAGGATCATTAGACTCATGTAAAATTTCTTGAGAACCTTAGAGAAATATGCGGTAATTGTTCTCTTTGACATTTTTTATCTAAAAGTCATATAAATTAAAAGCGATAGAAATCAATATTAGATACGACATTTAATATAAATAAATTATAAGTTCACAAGCTGTCATCGTATGTAGCAGACACCTACAGAAATCAAGAAATAATATTAACAAAAAAGGGAGTGATTGACGACTCTGTTTGAGAACTCTTTTCTATATTGAAAGAGTTTCTCCTTATCTGTATGCATAAATGAATTTGTTACTATCCGAGTAAAGGCATGATGCGTTCAGTTTGTTGAGTATAAAACCTAAATTGGAATACACTAATCATTATATTGGGTTTAATACGATACTACCAAAGAAAATGTATTAGATTTTTAGTATAAGCATGTCATCATCGAAATTTAACACTCAAACATGTCTCAATCACAAGAGATCTATATTACTCATGAATCCAAATTTCCAAAGGCCTAGATTAATCCCTCTTTAACATGTATACATATTTACAATGCCTCAAATTATTATTGTAATGTAATAAAATTTGATAAATATCTGTATGGCTGCAATGATGCAATTTGTATCTAAGCTAATTTATATTTATAATTAAACATGGGATTTTATATAGTCAACAAAGAGGTACTCAATAACATAGTGTTAATCCCTTCTATTTCAATAAAATCAAACCCTGAAGTTAAATCTCGTGAGTGAACTCATGTATAAATTAGATGGCATAATCAAATATTGATACCTAATCAGGAAAGATCTATATTTTATTTGTAAGAATATAAATAAAGTAATATGAGTATATTAACCATTAGTAATAGGGGTGGGCACAAATAACTCGTCCAAATCATTTAAAACAGATTAAATGAATCGGGTTATTTGGGTTTCTGGTCGAATTGGACCCAAATCATTTTATTTATCTGGGTATGGGTTGGTTGATGGGTTTGATAGTACTCACCCAACCTATCCATTTAACTCGAACAATAATTATGGGTGATCCATGGTTTAAAACCACCCAATATAACTCTAAAATTTTTATGCATGCTTATACACCTACAAATATGCATGTGTATATAATATGCATACATTATGCATACCATTATATAAGATATGTAAATTCTATCTATTGACTTGTTAATAAATAATAATAAAGGCTGGAATACGGATCGTTACATATTTGAATCTAATTTGTGGTTGGAAATTGGAGTCGAATTGGATAACATGTTTAATTGAATTGAAATTGGAATTCAATTGGAAATTGGAACTACGATAAGCAAATCTGAAATGTGAAGGGTCATCATTCTCTCATGAGATTACGTTAGACACATTTACAAAAGTGATTTGCATTAGTAGACATGTAGACTTGTAACTAATTTAGGAAAAGTGATATGAATAATTATTAATTTGGAATGAAAAGGTCATAAAAAACTCCCATTAAATCACATGAATTATCAGACATGAAAGCTTGTAGTTAATTTAGGAAAAACTTATTTGCATAATTATTAAATGACAACATTCACCTTTTTTCAATTTGATTAATTTGATTTTAACCCGACCCAAAGTAATAACCTGAATATCTCCACCCAAATTTGTCAATTTCAAGCCAAAAATGGAGAAATCACGACTAATAATATTATGCTTATCATTCTTCACGGTTAAATGTGAAAGAATCACTATAATTTTTTATCTGTTTCTTTAAGTTGAAAAGGATTATTGAGCTTTTCTACTATAAACAATCAAATTTACTCACACGTTAGTACAAATGTTATCTAGGATCCATAATAAGACGATAATAGCAATAATCATATTAATCATGAAATGACTATCAATAACAAGAAACAATCTTGAGGAGGATCGAAGTCGACCATTCAAGATTCATCTTCCAAAATCTATGAACCCCAAAATTGCATAATGCATAAATTAAATGAGAGAAGATTGATGATTGATTACCTTTGCTCGTGTGTGCCTATGATTCACGTGCTTGAGCTCGATCACCTGAACACGAATCTGGATAAAGAGATGTCCGTGACGCCTCCCCCTTATGACTTTGCTCCTGGTTCGTTCGCCCTCGCGAGCGACAGTTTCAATGCCTGTAACGGTAATTACGATACTAGATATGCAATACTAACGATAAAGTGAGCTGTAATCTTGTGTTGGTAACAAAGATCCCAAAGATTATGAGATTCAGTAGAACGTATCAGCCCATGCCTCCCTCCATCCCTGCCTTGAGGCTCGTTTGGTTGACATGTTACTTAAGGGTATCCTGACATACCCCTTGCAATCTTGAGTTGGAACTCCATCACATAACTAATGTGACATCATATCACATTTCTCGTTCTAAACCTCTCCTACCCTCATAACTCCTAACCATCGAAGTAGTTGATATTCACAAAAAGTTACTCCAACCAATCCACTAACCAAACAACTCCTTGAAATTCAGTCCTTGACGGAGTACTCCATCTTTCCTTTTCCGAATGCAGCAAACCAACCATTCCATCTTCAGGACAAACCAACCATTCCATCTTCAGGAGGACGAAGTGAAGTGTCGCTTGTAGCAGAGGCGAACGTCTCCGGCAACCACCATCGGAAGGGCCCACATAGACCTACTACCACATTGGGTTCCCTGAAATCAAAGCTTCGTCATCTCGGAACCTGAGCTTCGTACACTACGCCCGCCACCGCTCAAGTTCCGTCACCGGAGCTCTGCCCTGGCCATTGAAGTACAACTGCCATCCAATTCAAATCCAAGGGCCATCCTTCATCACGATCAGAGCCATTCGATCAGAGATATACCATATCCACCATCATAGTATAAGCATTTCAGCCACCATCGGGGTCATCCGGAGACATCACGTGGCTCGTATTAAGCCACGATATCCAAAGCATCAGAACATGTTTTCGTCGTTGGATGCAGAGAGGATATCACGTGCTCAGCAAACGTGCTTTGGTTATTTTGTGACCAAACTCTCCGCACTTGCTGGATTCACATTCAAGGCCGTTCTTGGGCAAATATCAAATCCATTAGCTCTTGATAATTGCAGCAGATCCCTTGTGCATCAATTTTAATTTTATTTCCTAGATTTTTTTTGGGACACTGATAAATATCATTCAAATGACATGACGGAAGTTACATAGAAATTGACGGGAGACGGGCAACAAGCTGCGTCGCCAGTCCCTTTTGAATGGCAAATCCAATCCTTCGAAATACAATATTCATAGACTTAGGAACCATAACATTGCTATGCATGATTTTTTGAATCCTCTTAAGGAGCTCCAGTGCTTCACTTGCCAAGAACCCAAATGTATCAAAACCAAAGGGGATGAATACATGTTGATTGTCAATGCAGGCCTTCTCATGCTTAGCCACTTTAGCTAAGGCAGCTTTTTGTGCAGCGCATCCCGCAACAAAATCACCCTTTATCGGACCCACCAATGGAGAGACTCCAGTCAAATCAACACATGCATGCTTTCCTCCAACCCAACCAAATATCAAAACATCTGCCGGTCTAAGTGTCGATCTCCCCTCTTGTGGATCAGTTAAGAAATTCACCGGTGCTTCTTTTTTTGAAGCAACACCTGCATGTCTGAGTATATCAAATAAAACATCTCTGACAAGATCATGTCTGTATTTAAAACCTGGAAGTTCACGACAATGAACGGCATGCTCCCCAAAAGCATCCAAGCAGGATTTGTGGCATACTGGACAAGCCTCATCTTGTGGGAAAAGAGGAATCATGAGGCGGTACTTGAGAATACTACGATATTCGATGGGTGACATATGCATTCCAAGCCCCTCAATAGGAATGGCAAGCAGAAAATCTTGGGCATGTTCAGCTTGTAAATAACGGAAAATTGCTTTTTGCCTAGCAGTCATGTCAAACTCAGCTTCCATATCTTTTACGAATTTGCTAAAAAAAGAACTCGCCAAAGCATTCTGGGCTTTAGGGGGGGAAGGTATCCTTACTAGCAAAATATGTAAGATCAAAAAAGGGGAGTGTGACACGTAGGCCTTCCAAAGCATTAAGAAAATCTGAATCCATACCATGTATCTCGCTGTCTCGTAGTATGTGGTCTTGGAGCATCCAGGATTGAGCTCTGGAGGCCACAAAAGCATATGAAGAAGCCTCAATAGCTGAGTAAAGACCTAAACCGCCGAGTCAGATGGGTAGCGACGCCACTCTCCATTGAAGGTCACCAAAGAAAGGACCTCCACACACCACAATATCCTCAATAGCTTCGCATAACCCTTTGTCAAACCATGTAGCGACCCGTTTCATGTATGTGGGTTGGCATGTCCGTAAGCCGAACATAAGCTTGGCAATACCCATACAAGAACGTAACAGAAGTAGCTCACTTTGTGGATCATCCAGCTGAGGAAGTAAATGCATTAAGTCAACAGCCTTGGTAGCCCTCATCATAGCCAAATCTTCAACAAAGTCTTTATCCCTACTCACAGCTCCTCCAAGAAACTTCACACCTAGCCGCGGCCTCCCAATATCCATGGGAAACAAACCTTCACTGATCTTCTGACCATCACATGAAGGCCATAAAAGCTCTGTTTTTTTATATTTAGAACAAGTCCCATCTCTGGACCCCTGCAATGGATAATGTCAAGTGCCTTGGCCACTTCTACAGTGTCCCCAATAATTGTCCCATCATCAAGGTACCAAGCATGAAGTAGGAGTTTACAATTGTCTCTAATCTCATGAATAAGAGGGTGCAACGCCAGAGAAAAAAGAAGGGGGCCTAAAGGGTCACCTTGCTGCACTCCTGTTGATGACCGCAAAATATTGTCTCCAATATATAATCTGTCAGCTTGAGCATAGACAAATTCCACCCATGGAGAAATAGAAGGGCATCTCCTCCTAACTTCCGCAAGCATCAGAGATCTATCTATTAAGTTGAAAGCATTAGAGAAATCCACCGTAAGCATAGAAAGAGACCCGTCTCCGTGAAGCTTGCTCAAAAGATGATCGGTGCTGTGTAAGATGGCTTCCGCTCTTCCAGATACACCAACTCCAAATTGAAAGTCGTTAAGATATTTAGATGTCTCCTTGCTAACCCCTGCCATAGCAACTTTAGATACAAGGCGCCTCCATATGGTACCTACAGCAATAAGACGAATGCTGTTGTTCGATTTGAGCAGTGGAGTGAGAGATGCAGAGGCTATAAACTCAGCTAGACTCAAGGGGCATCTCCCACTAAGCCACAAATTAACTACCAAGGAAATAGCATGCAAGAGATCATTGGCAACCGATGATCCCTCCCCATAGAGGGCATCTAAAATATGTTGAGCCCTCAGACCATCTCTCCCACAAGATGTCCCTTTAGGAAAGGATTTGGTAGCTCGCAAAATAACATCCGCATCAGCTGTAATAGGAGACTCTGAAATCAAGATGTCTGGTGTGACAGGAGGCGGCTTATAAGGATGTTTAGCCTCTAAGGCCTTCAAGGTATCTCCATTAAAAGGCGCCACTCCTGAAGAGCACAACACCTTTATGGCTGCAATAAAATGTCCATCTGATACTTTGCGAAGACATTATTTGATGTTAGAGCTTTGATATTTATCCTCCTCCAAAGATTTATTCTGATTAAGATCTAAAATACCTGAAACATCCCCCTTCAAAAAATCACCCACCCAATTGGTGAAGCCATCTGTACTGCCCCACTTAGTGAGTGAGCTCAAAATAGATTGTTGTTGCAAGAACCTTCTATTACCAGATCTTTTATCCCTCCTGTTCACGGGTCTGAAAACCTGTAGGGTGCAACGAGAAAGAAGCATCAATCTCACCCAAGCTTGTAAAGATCCTGGCCCAGCTATAACTTGATGCAGAGCTGCTTTCAAAACATGAGAGAAAGCGAGCCGACAACTTGGAGGAATGCTCTTAACAGTGGTGACTGGATGCTTGAAAATATAGTCAAGGAGCGCAACATCAATAATCACACCATCTTTGACAACAGGTACAACAGGTGCTATGTGTAGGGTGGGTTTCAGGATACCGATAATATGTCCTTGGACCACCCCTGCATCATCTGTGGCATGAACAAGACCATCGTCATGATGGCAAGCACGACACAAAGCTTGTACCTTCATGCACCTTCCGCACAACCATTGATCTAGGACCCTCAAGGTCCCTTCTACTGCAAGAAATAGATCAAGATCACCTGTGATTGCGTCCTGTAGAGTAGATGCCCGATCATCACTGAAAAGATGCACCCTCTTAATATGAGAGATTAAACGCATAATCCCTTTGCTCCCTTCCCTTCCATCAGGACAACAATGGAAGTTCCAAAAGGACATATCACTCCACCAAGATGATGGGATGCACAAGAAATCTTTGTGGAGCAAGACCGCGATAATCCAAGATGAGCAGGGGACACACAAGTACAAGGTAAGGGCTGAATAGTTCCTTCCACCAAGTTAGGCAAAGCAGAGACCATCCCAAAGGGAGGACGAGACATCGTCGAAGATGACAAGGTCGGAGAAGATATGCAGGACCTGAACACCGAGACGGCTGAAATGCTGCTGGCCGGTGGGGCGGGGCTGGTTGGGGCGCTGGGGAGGCGCGGGGCTGGTTGGGGCTGGTGGGTCGGGGCTGGCCGGTGGGGTTGGTACTTGGGTTGGGCGGGCTGGTTGGGGCGCTGGGGAGGCGCTGGGGAGGCAGGGCAGGTCGGGGATGGTAGGGTGGTGGTCGGGGCTACTAGGGCGGGAGGCGAGGGCTAGTCGGGGGTGGTCGGGGGAGGGCGGTCGCGGCTGCTAGGGCGGTAGGCGAGGGCGGTCGGGGCTGCTAGGCGGGAGGCGAGGGTTGGTCGGGGCTGCTAGGGCGGTAGGCGAGGGCGATCGGGGCTGCTAGGCGGGAGGCGAGGGGTGCTCGGGGGAGGGCTAGGGCGGGGGTGGTCGGGAGAGGGCGGGGGAGGGCGGGGGCGGTGATTTGTTTGCAATTAGACCTTTGTCTTATGCACATTCATCTGACACCATTTTCTTATTCCAAAAACATCATGTAAGAGTACAATTATTACTCTACAGTATGGAATATGTTTGTTAATATTCTGATCTTGGTTTGGATTATTGAAATTATTATGACGAAATTGGCTATATTTTATCCATATGTGCTTAACTAATTTTTGTTAAATCATACTTTGCTCTAACAATTCTTCAAAATTAAAAAGAATAAATTGAATTGCGCTCTATCATGTATCCGAAAATCATGTCTTTACATATTTATTTTGCTTTGAATAAATTATTTAGTGATTAGAATAATTAATTTTCTATTAATCCCTCGTTAGCATTTCTAGGAAATTAAATATGTGCTGGATTCTCCTCATTGATATTTATTTAGGATATGATATTTTAGTTCTTGAAAATATTAATATTGGGTATGTATTAAATTTAAATTATTCTTAATCACTCTATTTGCATTTAGAAATTCATATCAATACCATTCTGGGTCAGAAAAATTTTTTTATCATCAAACCAAGTTTCAAGATTTTGGAATCTCACTTAATCGAAAATTTACACAAACACCCTTGAACATGGACCCTTCTATTTTTACATATTAAATCATAAAAAAATCTAAATTTTTTTTTTGAATTATTCCTAGAAAATAAAGATTTGACTA
This sequence comes from Ottelia alismoides, assembly GCA_037367405.1. NCBI lineage: Eukaryota > Viridiplantae > Streptophyta > Magnoliopsida > Alismatales > Hydrocharitaceae > Ottelia > Ottelia alismoides. The sequence continues at coordinate 137,497 of JAZKJV010001707.1, forward strand.
ATTTTGAATTCTATTGAATGTAATTTAAAGTAGTCAATTTTGCTTGTTTTCTTAAGAAACTGAGTTGTATGTACATTTTGTTTGTATTCTATTTTGCGTAGAAAACAAAAAAAAATTCTTCTTAAAACTGAAACACTTCATTTTATGAATTGTTTTTTGAGTTATGTTTTCTGCTTCCTAGTGTCAATTTTAGGTTTACCCAAGTAAAATAAACATATGACAACTCTTAGATTGATTGTTAGATTTGTGATTATGATTTGGTTTTTATGAACTGTTTTTTTTAGTGTGTCTCATTTAAGTATAAAACACAAAGGGCCCGTTCGGTAGGAGAATAAGCAGGAATAAGGATGGCGAATAAGGGGAATAAGGGTCTATTCTCCGTTCGGCTGGAGGATAAGAATAAGGAGAATAAGGTGAAATAAAGGTAGGTAAGGTGGGATAAAGATAGGAATAAGGAGAAACTTTTTTTCGGACTTGATATTTGTAACGGAATGGGTCGAGCTGACCGAACCGTTATCGAAAACTTCCATGATAATCAACGAGAAGAGAAAATAATAATTTAAATGAAAGTCCAATGACTTGATAGTTCTTTTATTATAGCTCCAACATGGATAACATTGCAAAAGAAACTAATAATTCAAGAAACAACAAATGTTCCACTTGGCATAATGATATCCTTCTGTAAACAAGTCATCAGTGGTCCGTACGGGTTCAACATCACGAAGATGAATAGTTGCCTTGAAATAGAACATGAGTCAATGCTTGTATTCCCCTGAAAAACACAACACATGTTATGAGCACAACGCTCAGTATGTGCCGAGTTGGGGTCAAGCCAGCTAGCGCAGAAAACAAGTCTCCCTACACTACTTTAAATCATTAAATACATAACTTCTTCTATACAATAAATTATCAACATATATATACAATTTTTAAAAAATCTCACTGCATATGATTCTAACTAATTCTCGTATACTATCATCATGCGACTCATAATTCACATAAACATGCATACGAAAGGTACTCCTTCCGAGACTGTTTATTGAAGCCATAATTTCATATATACCCTTAGGGGTCATTCGGTTTGAGGGGTAAAGGGGAGTTTACCTCCCTTACACCACCCTTTCTCACTCCTACATGGGCCCCACTTTTTATCTTTGTAAAAAATTTAAATAAATCAAGTCTCCATCATCAATTTCAACAAAAAATAATATATTATAACATCATATCATATAAAAATTAAAACTATTCTACTTCTACTCACTTTTCAAACTTCGATACAATCATATCACAATAACTACTCACTTTTTCAAACTTCAATACAATCATATCACAACAAACTCACTTCTAACCCACCCCCAAATTAACCCTCTATCCAAACACCAAAACACAAAAATGGGTTACCCTCTACCAGTTTAACCCGTCTTACCCTGCGTACCAAACACACCCTTATGGTTTGCCATAGTTGCATATACACCTTAACATTTTCATATTTTTTTCACTTATTCCCCGGAATCTTCTGTAGTTACGCAAATGCCCCTTATAAGCGTAACACTTGCACAATGGTACTACATTGCCATAGTTGCACACACATGCCTTAGCAATTTCGAAAACTGTACACATACCCTTATTTTGTTTAGTGGTTAAAGTTATCTTAATTGTTAAATCCTTAAACATCTTTGGTGGCTTTGTTGGCTTTACCGCTGGCACAAGCGGTCCATGAACATGACATACATGACAATGTAGCTATAACTGTAGAGGACTTAGCTTTTGCCTCTGTGGTTCCTTGTAACCATATGCCCCTTGAGGCGTTGTCCCTTGGGCATATGATAATTGGACTCTAGAGGTAGCTCCCACCATCAGGTGTAGCACTTAGCTCCGCTTATGCTCATCATGCCTTTATTCATCTTAAGGAAATTTCAATTCTTTTAATAATATTTTCTTTTCAATACAATAGTTATACGTACACATATACATATTCTTTCCTTTCCAACAACCAACTTTTTCATGATGAAGATAGTAACTATCTTAATCAGAGTCGGTATCAAAATTTTATAGTAATCTTTGATGACTTATTCACATCAGGAACCAACATCAGAATTCTTACACTGAGTTACTCCCTTATGGATAAGGATAATCTAATTAAAAATCATAAGATTTCCAACACACGCAGTAAGGAATTGCGTAACAAGTAAAATTTTCGTTTTGATTATGAAAACTTAAACCCTAAACTTAACGTTGGAACATAAAGTTTTCTTCTCTGCATTTGCTTTTGTAATTAATGGCATCAATACATGCGTGTGAAGAAACGCTATAAAATAAAAAATAGCCTTACCAAATATAAACGTCATGAATTGTTTCTAAATTAGATAGCTAATTCGATAGTACGCCAATTAAATTTCATGTGAGTTTTCAGTTTTATTCCGGTGGTTTTTCTTTCTTCCAAATATAAATTTACGAAGTTTACAATAATAGATAGATTTGCTGTAGATCATGTCCATGAAGATATTGCACAAGCCTATAAAAATATTTCCACTGATTCTCGGATTTCCTTTCAAGATGAGTTGCATGCTCTACTCTCTTTTGATTGAGTATAATTATAATTTCCAGGCAAAAAAATCATTGCATAAGTTTGAAACATATAAAAGATGAAGTACATGAAAGTATATTACATACGGGTATTGGTTCTCATTATTTTCCTATCATCAGAATGTTACGGTGACAGTAGCTATACATGTTTGGTAATCTAATAAATGGTATATAGACTATTCCTTCTTCTGTATACCTAATAATGGGAGGAAAAATAAGATTATACGTCCAAGTTCATGTTTAATATTCAATATTGAAACTGGTGCTAAATCCAATATTTCCACTGCCATTTTTTCTTAACCGATCACGTAACATTTACTTTTATCAATCCAAAGAGGGTTTGTATGGACATTATCCTATGGATTCGACATTTACTTTTATATGTCTTATGTCAATTCAAAACATCACGTATGTGTTTTATTCTACGAAACCAACATCTGCATTTAAAGGTCTTATTTCGACTTGATCAATGTTAGCATGTATAATCTTACGCCAACACATAATTTATAGATCCTATTTCAGATATCTTTTTTTCAATGGTAATCCTAAACCGATACATACATTTTGAGATAGTATTTTATGCAAACTAAGTAAATACTTATCATAATTATTGATGGAAAGCATATGTCGATTCATCATATAGTATCCCTAAGGGATCGTACATACCTCAAATTCGACAGATTTATCTAATGGATTGCTATGCCGACCCCCTCCTTGCTCCCGAGCCTAAGTTCTCCTCCACCGAATCGATCTCGATGCTCCCTGTGATGAGAACGATCCTCGGTGAGATCTCTCTCTCTCTCTAACTCTCCCTCTCCCCTTATCCCTCACAACCCTCTATCTCTCCCTCTCCTTTGGCAAAAGCATGTAACGTGAGGGGAGTGTAGGGGGATTTTATTGAATTTTGTTTGCCTCTCAAATGGAAAATCAATAGACAATAATACCCTTAATTATTGGAATAAAATCCATGGTATTAATTGGGAGAAAATAAAAGGAAATATGGGTAGGAAAAGATGGAAAAAGACAACCGTTACAATCTATCACCTTTAAAAAAAGGGATATTTACACTCATAACCCTGAGTAGTTTCGTAATTACCCCCAGAACCCTCAATAATTCATAATTACATGAGTAACCTCGAATAATCCTCAACTCTTACATGACATAACCCTGTGTTATGTTCCGTTTAGTATGACCATTACATTTAACGATTTTCGCTAGAAAAATACAAAATTGTCCCTAATCCATCTACCTTACTGGGTTGGTGGAGACGACGAAGTCGCGTGCAGAAGGCGTGGAGGAGGAGTCGCCCACCTCCAGCACAGGCTGCCCCCCTCCAGGCCAGGCCAGTCCCGAGCCCCCTGGCGTACCTCCGACCCGAGCCCCCCCCTATCCCACCCCTCCCCGTGCACCTCCGACCCGAGCTCCCCCGATCCCACCCTTCCCCGCGCACCTCCGACCCCAGCTCCCCCTATACCCCTCCTCGCACGCCTCCGGCCCCAGCTCCCCCGATTAAGATCAGAGCAGTGGTACCCCTATACGCACATTCGCGATATTACAATTCCGGTCGCAATAAGTTCTCAGATAGCGACGGTCTTCCGACGTGTCGTGAGTCCGAGAAGGAAAATATGACATTCAGATTCAATCACCACAGATGTCACCCATTTCATTAAATTTCATATTATGTCCCAAGAAGAGAAAAAGCATATATCATATTATCTGCGAACAGTCAATTTTATGACTAAAAATGGTTCTCATGCAGAGCCATGTCATCCCGATCAGACCAGGAGATGACTAACCAACTACCACACATACTGACTACTCTTATCGACCTTTCCATGTTCTATTTGACTTTGGAGTGACACACACTTTCCTTGATTCGAGGCTACTAGATTCTTTAGTTAGATTCGGAGAGACTCTCTCTTCTCTATATCACATCTGAGGGCCAGGTGGCCAGTTGTTTGTCATTTCTCTGATAGTCAGGCACTTGCCCATACTGATTGGCGGACACGAGATGCTCACAGATTGTTTACTACTACAGCTTGATGAGTTGGACTTGATTCTGGGTATGGATTGGTTATCTGCTCGTCACATACTTGTTGATTGCTTTAAGAAGATGGTTGTCTTCAGGATTCCAGATCTACCCGAGTTCACTTTTGAGGGTACCTTACATGACTCCACCATGGAGTACATCTCAGTGCTGCGAGCTCAACGACTTGTTGATCAGGGTTGCGATTCATACCTTGCATTTGTTCAGGAAGTATCTGATCAGGAGCCGATGATATAGGACATTCGAGTAGTATGAGAATACCCATATGTGTTTCCTGATGAGCTACCAGGATTACCTCCTGAGAGAGAGATCGAGTTCGAGATCACACTACTACCAGACACCCAGCCGATCTCGATGGCACCATATCACATGACACCAGCTGAGTTGCGGGAGATGAAGGTGCAGTTACAGGAGTTACTTGACTTGGGATTCGTGAGGCCGAGCACTTCACCTTGGGGTGCTCCAGTTCTATTAGTCAAGAAGAAGGACGGATCCTTGAGGTCGAGCATTGATTACCGGCAGCTGAACAAGAGAACGGTGAAGAACCGTTATCCTTTGCCACGCATCGATGATTTGTTTGATCAGCTCCAGGGATCTTTGGTTTTCTCGAAGATCGATCTTCGCTCAGGCTACCATCAGCTGAGGATTTGAGAGGCTGATATTTCGAAGACAGCCTTCCCGCTACCCGCGAAATCCAAAGCACAAGCTATCAATATATCTTCCGACGTCTGGATGGTACTTTCTGATTGACCGTCAGTCTGCGGATGAAATGAAGTACTAAACTTCAATTGAGTTCCCATAGCATCTTGAAAAACTTTCAATAAGCGAGACGTGAATCTAGTGTATCGGTCTGACACAATTGATGTTGGGACACCATTTAATTTGACGATTTCATTCACGTAATATTCAACTAGACTGTCTGTCCATTAATCCAAGTGGACATGTAAGAAGTGCACTGACTTGGTCAATCGATTAACAATTACCCATATGGTGTCATAACGATGTTTCTTGGTCTTGAGTAGGCCAGTAACAAAGTCCATCGCTATGTGCTGCCACTTCCATTCAGGTATCTCTAAGGGTTGAACAGGGCCTGCTGGCCTCTGATGTTCAATCTTGAACTGCTGACATACCAGACATTTAGAAACAAAGTCTGTGATGTCATTCTTCATCTTTGACCACCAGAAATTCCGTTGCAGATCCTTGTATATTTTTGTTGTTCCTAGATGAATAATGTACATCGATCTATGAGCTTCATCTAGAATAACCTGCCTCAACTCAACATCATTTGAAACCCATAATCTGTTACGATACCTTATAGCTCCATCAATTCCAGTTGTGAAATCATGATCTTCTTTCTTAGATGCCTCTATCATTTTAGGAAGATCAACATTTGTTTTCTGTGCTGCCATGATCTTCTCAATTACCTCGGGTTGGATCCTAAGGCCTGCAACTAATATCTTCCTCTCTTCATCTAGGAAAGGTCTCCATTCTTCAAAATTTGTCATCCTCCTCCAATGAAGTTTAAGGCTAGCTGGCTTGCCTTCCCACTTTCTACTTAATGCACTAACTACGATGTTTGCTTTTTCAGGATGATAATTGATAAAAGTCATAATCTTTTAGGAACTCTAGCCAATGTCGTTGCCTCAAATTAAGTTCCTTCTAAGAGAAAATGTATTTGAGTCTCTTATGATCACCGAGAACCTCAAACTGTTCACCGTAAAGGTAATGACACCAAATTTTAATAGCAAAGACAATTGCTGCTAACTCTAAATCATAAGTAGGATAGTTTCTCTCTGGTGGTTTTAGTTGCCGTGAGGCATAACCAATATCTTTCTCATTTTGTAGAAGGGCACACCCGAGTCCCGTACCTGATGCGTCTGTATACACCAAAAATCCTCCACTACCCGATGGTAAAGCCAAGATTGGAGCCGTAGTCAATTTCTTCTTCAATTCCTGAAAACTTCGTTCATACTCCTCAGACCATATAAATTTTACGTACTTTTGGGTGAGCTTCGTTAATGGTAGCGAGATCCTTGAAAAATTCTGAACGAATCGTCGATAGTATCCAGGCAAGCTAAGGAAATTACGGATCTCAGAAATATTTTTAGGCTGACTCCAATCATCACAACTTCTACCTTAGCTGGGTCTACCTCAATACCATCTTTGGATACCACATGACCAAGGAATGCAATTTTATTCATCCAAAAATCAGACTTGGAAAATTTTGCATAAAGCTGGTGTTGTCGCAGGGTTTCGAACACAATATGCAAGTGCACTCGGTTCTACTCCGGATCATATGAGCATATCAAAATGTCATCCACAAACATGATGACGAACTTGTCAAGGTATTCTCGGAATACCCTATTCATTAGTTCTATAAAGGCTGCAGGTGTGTTAGTAAGGCCAAACAACATGATCAAGAATTCATAGTGGCCATACCTTGTTCTAAATGCCATCTTCGATATATCCTCCTCTTTTATACGGAGTTGATGATAACCTGTACTAAGATCAATTTTTGAAAAGATTGTTGCTCCCTGCAACTGATCAAGCAAATCATCGATCCGGTGTAGCAGGTATTTGTTCTTCACAATTACTTTGTTCAAACCTCGATAATCAATGCAGATTCTAAGAGACCCGTCTTTCTTTTTCACAAAGAGGACAGGTGCTCCCCATGGGGAAATACTAGAACGTAAAAATCCCTTATCCAGTTGCTCTTGGAGATGCTTCTTAAGATCTTGAAGTTCTGTAGGAGCTATTCTACATGGAGCTTTGGATATTGGTGCCATTCCCGGAATAACATCAATTGAAAAATCTAGAGGTAGTCCAGGAAGATCATCTGGAAATATATCAGCGAAATCTCGAACGACACCTAAAACTTCAAGACATGTCTGCGATGATTCATTGCTAATTACACTAGCTAGGTATGCGGTGCAACCTTTGGCTAGTAATTGGCTTGCTTGCAAAGAAGAGATAAAAAATCGACCATTATTACTAGTGCCTTGGACTACTATTTCCTTAATATTTGGTCTTCCCAAGACCAACTTCTTCTCTCTATAATAAACTGCAACATAGTTCTCCCATAACCAATCCATACTCAATATAATATCATAAGTTGTGATGGGCAATAGGATCAAATTAGCAGTGAGGGTGTCTTCTCCTATCATAACTGGTATGTTCTTTTAGTACATACCCATTGCTCTAATATTATCCATTAATGAAGAAACTATAAGTGTGTATGGAAGCTCAACAACTTCTAAGTTCAGTTTTCTTGCGAAAGCACTTCAAGTATATGAATCGTGGCTCCAGAATAAAAAGAACATGGTATAAATGACTTGCAATGAGAAGGATACCTTCCACGGTTGTGTAAGAATCCGTTGCATCCTCACAGTAATGGCAAACACCCTTCCTGATGCCTTCTTCTTCTTCTGTTCGAATGGTTTCCTCTGATCCTTGAATTCTTTCTTGCAATCCTTCATGAAGTGATCCTTTTCTCCACACCTCAAGCATGCTCCTGTCAATTTGTAGCATTCACCCGGATGTCTTCTATCACAATGCGAACATACATCTAATGCGTACTTCTTGTTGGCTGGAGCATCATCAGTCCTTGTCTTCTTGACATTTATCACACTGTGACACCTTTTGTTATTGTAGCTTGGTCTGTGAGGGCGCTTTCGAGAGTTCATTTTGTTGCATCCTCTGATATGCTTCATCAATTTCTACATTTGCTGCAGAGGCCTCAGATAGGGTCGTGAGATCCCTAGTGAGTACTCTAAGACTCAATTCACCATTCAAGCCTTCAACGAACTTCCTACCTCGCTGCTTTTCATTTGCATAGATGCCCTTGTCATATTTTTCCAATTCATAAAACCTTGCAGCAAAGTTTCAAAAAAAATAAAACCTTGCAGCATACTCTTGGACTGTCATACTTCCCTAACAAAGAAATATGAACTCCTGGCGTTTAGCATCCCTAGCATGCTCAGGGATGTATTGCTCATAAAAACGCTCCACAAAGTCACTCCAACTGATGATCAGAGTCTTCGAAAAGTGAATTCCTTGCAGGATGTCCACCACTCCTTAGCACTATCTCGCATACGGAATATCCCAAAAATCACTTTTTTTCCTAGGGACAGTCAGTTGCTTCAAAAGACATTTCTATCTCACGTAGCCAGTGTTTAGCTTTTTTCGGCTCAAGCTCACCCTTGAAAGTGGGTGGATCATGCTAGATTGAATATTTTTAAAGTAAGTCCTCCTGAGCTCGATGGGTGGGTTTGGTGTTGCTGAGCCATCAATGCCATTAGCTCCAGCATCTGTCGTTGCATGTCCACAATGGTCTCCTGATTCATCGATGACTCGCTGTATCTATTGGCTTCAATTGCACAATAAAGAGCCATCTAGATCAAATCCGTCAGCGTCATTGAGATACTGTGTGAGGCTAATTCTATCTAAATATCTAGATCTATGTCATTATAAATTGTGGATATCTTATGTCCAGAGGAACTCTAGCTCTGGTACCATTTGTAATGGAATGAGTCAAGCTGACCGAATCGTTACCGAAAACTTGCATGATAATCAATGAGCAGAGAAAATAATAATTTAAATGAAGGTCCAATGACTTGATAGTTCTTTTATTACAGCTCCAACATGAATAACATTGCAAAAAAAATTAACAACTAAAGAAGCAACAAATGTTACAATGGGCATAATGATATCCTTCTGTAAACAAGCCATCAATAGTCCGTACCAATTCAACTTCAAGAAGACGAATAGTTGCCTTGAAATAGAAGATGAGTCAATGCTCATGTTCTCCTGAAAAACACAATACATGTTATGAGCCTAACGCTTAGTATGTACCGAGCTGGGGTCAAACTGGCTAGCGTAGAAAATAAGTCTCCCTATACTACTTTAAATCATTAAATACATAACCTCTTCTATACAATAAGTTATCAACACAGATATACAATTTACAAAAAATCTCATTGTGTATGATTCTAACTTATTCTCGTATACTATCATTATGCGACTCATAATTCACATAAACATGCATATGAAAGGTACTCCTTCCGAGACTGTTTGTTGAAGTCATAATTTTATATATACGCTTAAGGTTTGCCATATTTGCATATACACCTTAACATCTTCATATTTTTTCACTTATACCCGTAGAATCTTCTGTAGTTACGCACATGCCTCTTATAAATGTAACACTTGTACAATGACACTACATTGTCATAGTTGCACATATATGCCTTAACAATTTCAAAAACTGTACACATACCCTTGCTTTGTTTAGTAGTTAAATTGTCTTAATTGTTAAATCCTTAAACAACTTTGGTGGCTTTGCTGTCTTTAGTGACTTTACCGATGGCACAAACGGTCCATGAACATGACATACATGACAACATAGCTACAACTTTAGAGGACTTAGCTTTTACCTATGTGGTTCCTTGCAACCATACGGCCTTGTGGCTTGCCCCTTGGGCATACGATAATTAGACTCAAGAGGTGGCTCCCACCATCAGGTATAGCATTTAGCTTCACTTATCGTCATCATGCCTTTATTCATCTTAAGGAAATTTCAATTCTTTTAATAACATTTCCTTTTCAATACAATAGTTATACATATACATATAATCCAACTTTTTCATAATGAAGATAGTAACTAACTTAATCAGAGTCGGTATCAAAACCTCATACTTATCTTTGATGACTTGTTCACATCAGAAACCAATATGAGAATTCTTACACTGAGTTAATCCCTTATGGATATGGATAATCTATAAAATCATAAGATTTTCAACACATACAGTACGAAATTGCGTAACAAGTAATCGCTTCGTTTTCACTATGAAAATTTAAACCCTAAACTTAACGTTGGAACAAGCACTTTTCTTCTCTACATTTGCTTTTGTCATCAATAAATGCATGTGAAGACAAGTTATAAAATTAAAAATAGCCTTAACAAATATAAACGTCATGAAGTGTTTCCAAATTATATAGCTAATCTAATAGCACACCAATTATATTTCATGTGACTTTTCAGTTTTATTCCGGTGATTTTTCTTTCTTCCAAATAGAAATTTACAAAGTCTACAATAATAGATAGATTTGCTGAAGATCATGTCCATGAAGATATTGCACAAGCCTATAAAAATATTTCCACTGATTCTCAGATTTCCTTTCAAGATGAGTTGCATGCTCTGCTCTCTTTTGGTTGAGTATAATTATAATTTCCAGGCAAAAAAATATCATTACATAAATTTGAAAAATTGTAGAAGATGAAGTACATGAAAGGATATGACATACGAGTATTGGTTCTCATTATTTTTCTATCATCAGAAAGTTATGGTGCTTGTAGCTATACATGTTTGGTAATCTAATAAGTGGTATATAGACTATTCCTTCTTTTGCATACCTAATAATGGGAGGAAAAATAAGATTATGCATCCAAAGTTCATGTTCAATATTCAATATTAAAACTGGTGTTGTATCCAATATTTCTGCTTCCATTTTTTCTTAACCGATCACATAACAATTACTTGTATCAATCCAAAGAGGGTCTGTGTGGACATTATCCTATGGATTCGATATTTACTTTTATAGTCTTATCTCAATTCAAAACATCACTTGTGTGTTTTATTCTACGAAACCAACATCTGCATTTAAAAGTCTTATTTTGACCTCAATGCTAGTATGTATAATCTTACGCCGGCACATATTTATAGATCGTATTTCAGATATCTTTTTTTTAATGGTAATCCTAAACTGATACATACATTTTTAGATTGTATTTTGCACAAACTAAGTAAATACATATCATAATTATTGATGGAAAGCATATGTCGATTCATCATATAGTATTCCTAAGGGATCGATACATACCTAAAGTCCGACGGATTTATCTAATGGATTGCTACGCCGGCCCCCTCCCTGCTCCCGAGCCTATGTTCTCCTCCACCGAATCGATGTCGACGCTCTATATGACGAGAACGATCCTCGGTGAGAGCTCTCTCTAACTCTCCATCTACCCTTCTTTCTCACAGCCCGCTATCTCTCTCTCCTTCGGCAAAAACATGTGGTGTGAGGGGAGGGTAGGGGGATTATTGAATTTTGTTTGCCTCTCAAAAGGAAAACCAATAGCCAATAATATCCATTAATTATTGGAATAAAATCTATGCTATTATTTGGGGGAAATAAAAGGAAATATAGGTTGGAAAAGATGGAAAAAGACAACCGTTACAATATTATAACACTAGGATTGATCCAATCTTATTTTGTGAAGGAGAGGAGTGGATTTCTTAAAAGTACACCAGCATCCTCAACTGTTACCCTAAGTACGAATTAAGGAACACTAATCTAAACAGAACAAAACACCGAAATTGCTTTGTGCATATATAGAAAAGCTTTTTACTGGGTTTTAGAGAACACGAACTACATCATATACAAATATGATACACATGTTGGTTTGTGTTTGTGATGTTTTCCGTGCATGGAAATCAACATTTTAATGTTGTAAAAAAGTCTCCTCGAGATATGAGTGCATCTTTTTCGTTGTTTATTTTGTGTCTATATGAGTATAGGCTATCTTTGCTTTAAATATTGATAATAAAAAGGTCCATCATTTCTTATATACACAAAATTCTTATCTCAAGTTGGAGTAGCCATTTTATTGATTGTAAAGTCAAATCTCTCGTAAAGGTGTATGGCGTCACCCATAAAGTTCTCAATGCTTGCAACCCTTTGATAAACGTCTGTGCAGAAGTGTCAGATAAGTAAATACAAGATATCCTTCAAAAGCTTGTTCAACGAAGAAAGTAAAAGGTATTCTAGGTTGCTGGCTCAACTTCTTTTGGCTTATAAAAAAGCTTACATGGTTCCATTAGGGATATAATTCTATACAATGTACCGATGAAAACCTTGTTATCTGCCATGAAGATAGACCATATATGATTGTTGACTCATAAAATTGGAGGAGAGTGAATCTAAAGAATACTAAATTGACTCAAGAATCTCTTTAATTTTAATAGTAATGTTTATGAAACCGAAATAAGGGGTCGCAGGTCGCATGATGCTTACAACATATAGGAGTTGCTTAACATCCAAATGGATGGAAGTTAACCTCTGGGTTTGTGTTGTACAAGTTGGTAAGGTTTTTTCAAGATATAATGTGTAATTTTCATATGAAAAATTATTATTGTAATGACCCTTTATGCACATGGGTCTATAATCCTCCACACATGAGGATACATCTGGACCTATAATGCTCCACCTGCTTGTGGATAAATCTTATAAAAATATCCACTTCAAGAGAAGATTTTAATATAAAGAAGTGTATAGAAAATATCTAGATATTTCTCCACCTCCATCAAAGATATCTAGATGTTTCTTGTGCTCTCTACTAATGGATGAGAATCAAAGAGGATTCAGGAAATCTTATCCCTAAATATCTCCACCAACTTGGAGAGACTATAAAAACCATCAAAAGGATCCTCATTCCTCACAACAACAACACAAGAAGCACAACCACTATCACTACAAGTGTTCTTCAAAGTCCAAGTGTACTGAGGGTATAACATCCATGTCTAGATTCCTAGACTATTATCAAGGAAAAGTAACCTTGAAAACTTCCTGACTTCAAACCTAAATGGACCCATTGGCAACCACAAAAAATGCTTAAATCTATGTCAAGTGATAATCCCCACCACTTATAACTCACTCTCCCACTTCATGGTTATTCGATGTTGCACTGTGTTCGGGTAGCCCTTCCTTAGGTACATGTTAATATGGGTTATTGAGTCTATTTATAAAAATAAAATAGTAAATCTCACGTTATTAGTTAAATAAATTAGTTACAAAAGCAACAATCATAAAAAAAATAGATAAACAAAAGTACCTATGCTTCAACTACTCTCATATGGGCATAGTGAGAATAAACATTTTTAAGGTATTAGAAAGATCAGTCCAAAAGAATGGATTTAGACCACGTATTTTTATATATCAAAAGTTTACAACACAAGTTACTTAAGGTCCTGTTCCTTCTTGCAGGGGCTTGAGGAACAAACATTAGTCTACTTCCACACCATGATAGTTTAATGAAATTTTAAAACTTATTTAAAAAATAATTGAAATTTGAAAACATACATGGACATTTGATATGTCTATGAGTCATATAATGTCCATGGCATCGACAAAACGTCTACCTTCACATGAAAATGCTTGAAATATCTTGTGACCACTATGTTGTACAAGTAGCGTACTTCGTATCGATGTTGATGCTACATTCTATGCAAAAGAGCATTCTTTCATTATCTGGCAACAAGGACCTTAACTTATAAACAATAATTACTAACAGTGACAACCACTAGAGATGCCCCTTCAGCAGTTACCCTATCCTACCTCCATATCCACAGTCACCAACAAGAGCGACATTCTTTGCATGACCCCTAATCTACAATTAAGGAGACGATGAATTCAGTTGAAAAACAAATGAAGAGGAAAGAAAAATAAACCTTTCGTAATCCATCCTTGCAAATGGTTGTTTCAACTTTTAGTTTAGTTGTTGAATTTTGTATGCGATAAAGAGTCTACCTTTATAAAGTAACCTCTATTAGAATTTTCAAATATTTGTTGAGATGGGAGTTTGTTTTGGTTTGATTTGTGATTTTTAAATGTTCAATATAGGTGGAGTATGTATGAGACTAAAAAAAGGCAATCTATGAAATAAAATAATTTTTATTTATAATTTTTGAAATTTAACATAGAGATTGTAATTTTTTATTTTCTCAAAACATCCTTTACTAAATATTTTTTTATTAAAAGACGGATGAGAAGTACACCTATTTCTTACCACCTATGTTCATATCGTGGGCTTATTACATAAGATGGCATAACATATATTTAGTTCATTATCTATGATATCTTCTAGCTATTAATGTTACCTGACGCTCAGTTAGAATCTATTATCGAATCAGAAATACAATCTTTATATATTGGTGGAGGTTTTATTTCTTAGTTGTTAGCCTCCAAGATAATGAGAAACCATAATCGTTGATCTCATGTCTCCTCTCCATAGATGTTCCTATTGATGGTCTATTGATCCCTCCTTTTTTGGTTGTTGTTGCTTTGTCTTTTGGATCCTTTAATCGCGACCGGTTAACTTGGTTAGGGATTTCATTATTGTTTGTGCTTATGCTTAGTCAGAACTTTGACTACTTCAGTTTTTGTTTATCGCTCAGTTATGTTGGATTGGCTAGGGAAAAAATCCCCTTTGATTGGGGAGAAGTCCCCCTTGATGTAAACTCTATTTGTTATGTAGAGTTTGGTTATCAGTTTTTTTTAAAAGTTGTAAATAGAATACTACAATGATGATGGAGATGATTATTTCGGGGACACAGTCCTAAACAATGATTATTTTAAGGACTCAACAAGTTGTATGAGTTTGGTTGGATAATTCACGTACTTGATTGTTACTTGTCCATATTAACACATGCAATTAGGGGTAGTCCCCATGCAAAATCTGCGATACATACACCAATAGATGTACTTCTTTTCATATTTTACTTATATAGTTCACTGGTAAGGGACTTTTTATTTCTTTTATGATCACTAAGGTGTTAGATTTTATTCTAGTGCACATTATGCTAGCTTTCTTGAGGACAAAATATTCTATTATGGGATATGATACCTTTATTGGAGAAAATCTCATTAGATGAAGAAGCGAAAAGTTCTGTTATTATTTGATCTAGCCTCGAGTTGGAATATGTGGTTATAGCACAAACAACTTTTGATCTTAAATGGGCTTTGCACTTTTTTAGAAGAAGTTGTTTTTTTTCTACCATGACTCCCATCCTTCTACAATGCGACAACATGGTTTAACATGCACTAGGAAGTGATTTTGGGCATCATAGGGTTTACGTACGAAAATTGAGGGATTTTAGTTAATATTTATTCAATTATAAATCAAAGAGATACAAAATAAAGTATAAGGCAAGTAGATCATCGATCCACATGAACTTGGACATGTTATGCAAATTTTTATTGTATTTACAAAGATATTTTTGATTTTATTGGCTGAAATCAAATCCTAATTTTCTTCTTGCACCAACAACCTTGAAATGATATAAGACCTTGTCATTAGATTCTAGACATCATTAAGATCACACAGAAATTTTCAAAAATTTCAAACCAAGTGTAATATCAGATATAAGACCTTGTTAAAATGCAATTTCAAACTAAGTGTAAAATTTCAAACTAAGTGTGATATAAGACCTTGCTAAAATGCAATTTTAAAGAAAGTTCAGGGACTCTAAAGTGAATAAAACTAAGTGTTTTTATCTCTTGTTCCCTTCTTAGCTTCTTCAATATCAGATATACCCCTCCCTTTTTGTAATATCAGTTGTGCCCATGACTTCTTATAAAATTTACAATTTTACTCATTCTTTAAGGTACAGTAAGGGCATATATGATATTAAAAAGGGAAAAACTATTAACTTAGTAAGGAATCATGAGTACAATTGATATTACAAAAAGGTAGGGGCATAACTGATATTGTAGAAGTTAAGAAGGGCGGGAACCCTAAAACTACAATCTAGCAACTTGTTTATAATTACTTTAAAGTATCTAGACAGAAGAAACATTTTCCATGATTAATACTTTAATGGATATTTTTCTTAGAAAATAAATGAACGTTATGATATTATAGAAAGATCACTACAGACTAAAATGCAATTACAAAAACTTTACATGAAAATTTAAATTGTCGCAAAACTAGAAATCATGTAAATTATATAAAGTGAATAGAAGTTCCCTGAAATAATGTATTAGTATAGAATTTTGAATAAATAAGATGGAAAAATTCCCTTATGGTTTTGGAAATATAGGATCTATGGTGGCAAAGGTGGCCCCTTGCTTGGCTGCAATAGCAACACAGCTACAGGACACCGACAGGTAGTCCTGCTACAACATTGAAGAGGAGGACGCACCAAAAGTTGTCGGTCACTGGGAGGTGGAGCAATGCAAAGGGAGGGGAGAGGAGGGAGAGAGGGGGGAGTGTTTACTGTGAAAACCACTCTGTTATCCTACAAGCTAGGTCAACAGTCGTTGTGACGATCGGTCCATAATAAACAACAGTCAACCCACAACCAGATATAAAATCCATGTGAAGTATGTGAGTTAAATGGCACCGTTGCCGATAGGCACGACTTAGGGTGATTTTTAGAAAATTTAGACATTAGATTTTCCACCCCTGGGTAATCCAGTTTTCTTGAAATTATCTCTCTACTTAATTATTGTAATTTTATTTTCTTTTATTTTTATTTCTTATTTATGTATTTTATTTTGTGTATCTCTATGACCACCATCTTATTTTTGTGCAAGGGACCCGATGCAATGGAGCGATTGCTTAGGTGGATGAGTATCTCAGGAGCATTGGAGGTCGATTTTTCTGGAAAATAAGCTGAATGAAAGAATACATTAAAATTACGATCGAGTCGAGTTGTGAGAGAGTGTAGAGTCTAGGATTTTATTTTTCTGTAATTATTTTATTTTTGTAATTAAATTTATAATAATTGCACATTTCCACCGGATTCTGTTTGGAATCTCGTGTGTGTACCCAGACTTTGGACATTTATTTTTTGTGGTGTGCTGAGACATGTTTCACTCTCCGGTGAGAGTGGGGTTCGACTTGAGTGGCTCATAGGTTAGAGCTGCACATGTCTATCTTAGAGCTTTTATTTAGATCAAATCGTCATTGCTTGTGCTCGTAAAATCTAGGACCGCGCATTCACATTTAATAAGATGCACCGTAGATCATTCTACTTAATCAAACTGGAATCAATTCTTCCCTGCCAATAGACCTTTCTGCTATGCGTGATTTTTATCATTTGCATTCATTTAGTATAAACTTTTCAATTTTGTATTGCATCCTGCATGTAGAGTGTGAGGATCACTGTAAGTCTTATGAACCGGGCATGCATCATTGATCTATTCAATTGCATCAGCTTTTCTCGATTCCCTTCCCTTGGATTTCACAATTTAGGATAAAATGGAAATCATGACTATAAGATAAGCATGTTGTTTTTGTTTGACTTAACTAAGTGATAATCTAACTTAAAATCGGGACTGCTAATTATAACCGACCAATTTTTTTTGCATAAAACTAACACATGTTTGTGGGAGAGCAACCTCGTCATTGTACGCATTTTATATTTCTTGTTGAGAGGTGAGGATGCATCCCTAGGATAGTGCCCAAAACCCGCATCTTAATCTTGCATAAACAGACTCATATCTTATTTCATCACTTAACTAAACTTGAAAAGATAGCGATTGGACCTTTGCGACCATCACAATGTTAAGTTGGTGAAACTAGGATTTGCTCGTGTCTATTTTGTGTTTATTCATGCGTGTTTTTACTATGTGTAATTTCACGTTTTCACCTCAATCTGCTTTCATTCCCTTTCAAAGATGTCTGGTCATCGATTTCCGTACCGACCATCTTCACTATCTTTGTCCTCCATGAACCCTCTCTTTGAGAGGATTCCCCACACCATTCTAACTACAAAGTCGGACCTCCGACTGACTTCCTAGCCCCTTCCTATTCCTTCCAGCAAAATCCACTCTTTGAGATGGTTTCTCTACAACCACCTTTATTCTCCCTACCCCACCATGATTTTAAAGTCAGAACTTCGACTGACTTCCCTGGTCAGACTGCCGACCTACCCACCTTATTACACTCCGGATCTACTTTCCATCTTGGGTTGATTCACCTAATTATCAGGCACTTGAAAAAATTCAGAAATCATTTAAAGAGCATGTTACTTCTAAGTCAAATGATTGGCGAAGTTACCTACCCCCCATACACCTCATCTGATTCTCATATGACTGTTGGGAAAGGTCTACAAATTACACATACACATCGTGACTGGACCTTAGGGTATCACATAGTCGAACAAAGGAACCGAATAGAGAGGCAACCATACTATGATTTTCCAAACTTGATTGACTTCAGTGATCAAGCTTAAATTGACCAGCCTTTTGGAGAGCCTACCCATATGGGATTGGACTCATGAGTTAGATCTACAAGCTGCCTGTATATCGAATCCATTATATGAGGCTCCGATCAAGATCTTCCATAATGATGGTCTCTACTCAACTTAGCACTACATGCCAGAATCAAGGTATGTTGAGTACGAGACATCGAAATCTCAACATAATCCTCAGATTAAGCAGATCTCTCCCAAGATTTAAAACGGGAACATTTAGAGGATGACATTTGTAGATTTTTCAAAAAAACATGAATCAATTGAGGACAAGTTGAAAAATGTCACTGACTTATTGAATTCATATGCTGCCAACCTAGGTATGGAATAAATGGAGAACACCATGAGAGGTTATGATTTTGAAAACTAAGAGAAAATTAAGAAACCTACACACTCTGTATAGCTAGAGTCAACTCTACCTCCCTCTTCTACTCACCACTCGCTCTCCAATCTCGAGTCTGCATATTCTCCCTCCCCTCCTTCAGATATCAAAAACACCAAAAAAATTGAAAATCCCAAAAAGACAAAAAAATGAAAAACTAGAAAATATCATAAAAATTGAAAATGAAAATGACTTAAAAAATTGGTTTTTGCCTTGAGGGAAGCACTCGCTGAGGAATTGATTCTTAAGATTCCCACAATAAAGGCCATAGATTACTTCCCCGACCTCAAAAGATTTGTGAATCGTAAATTGATGTACAAGAGGTCATCTAATAAGAGAACAAGGACAGAAAGATACCTAATGGCAACCTCCTTGGTCATGGGGAGAAAGACCAAGAGCTGCAGAGTGAAGCGGTTGCCCCGAGTTGAATGTGGAATTAAAGACACCATTTTTACCCATGTCAAAATTGATGATGACTCATCAATAAATATCCTCCCAACTTCCGTGTTTGACAAGCTCAAATACAGACCACTTAAAATAGAAAGAGTTTGTGCATCTGGCTGACCGATCCATCAAACGATCAAGAGGAACCATTTCAGTCATCATTGCTTTTCGAGGTTCTCCACTCAGATCTCACGTGACCTTTGTGGACACACCCCAACCCAAAGTAACCAACATAGCTACTGACAACCGTGTCTATTGAGAGATAGATGAGTCCAATCTCTCTATGACACCTGAGATATCGACTGTCGAGATGACCAGTAGATTAGAGACTCCATACACATTCACGACTTCCGCTACTTGCATCACCTTCACTATGCAACTTCAATAAAAGACTCGCAGCTCGAAGCTATCCGTGACTTGGGCATGACTTTTTCTAATTGTATTGACCATTTTGATGATCCGACACATGAAGCTACCAATGCCAAGGCAACTGAGATCACTAGAACCTACCTGAGTCATGTGTTGACCCTTCAGGAGCATTACAATATATATGGTGACTCATATGATGAGGAACCCATAGTCAGCACCTCACTACCTCCCGGACCTTCAACAAAAAAGACAACCAGGACCAAATTGACCCTTCACAAAACACGGTTGCTCCATCCTCTAGTAGGTTATCTAGTGAGAGGAAGACGAGAATTGATTCCTCGAGGTGTTTTCCTGGACCCCTCAAGGCACACCACTCTCCTCTCCCTCTCAATGCTTCAGGTTCTATAAAATCGACTACGAAAGTTTCCTTTAACATACAAGAGAAGGAATTTTCTAAGGAATCTTCATCAGGTCAGGATGAGGTGTTTTATATGAGTGAGCTCAGTTCGGCTATACTTAAACCTTATTTGAGCAAGCAACCGTGTATCGACCCTCATTGGACGATCCCTTCACTTCATTATTATTATTCATCTGAGGACGAGTCGGACAGTGACACACCTGTATATTCCCCACCTCCTCATTCATGCAAGAAGGTTCGATGAAACCTTCTCGATCCTTGTACATTCTCCCTCAATCTTGTAGTCTTCTTCTTCTTTCCCTCCATCCCTAGTGATTCGTATCACTCACCCTAGATCCATATCATTCTCATTTCTGTGGCTATATTGAGGATGACTAGAGCCTAAGTATAGGGAGACGAGTTACTCATTCTTTTCTTTTTCCTTTTTCTATATGTATATACTCCAACTTTATTGATTCTCATACTTACTCATGTGCTATACTTAGGCTGATCAGAGCCAAAGTATAGGGGGGACCGATGCCCACCATGTATATGTTCATCCGCTCCACTTGATCTCGACCATCCCATTTTTTTCTTCTTCTAAACTTACGCTGACTAGAGCCTAAGTATAAGGGGACAAGTCGACTTCTATACTTCCATCCTTTTTCACTCTCCTACGCTTAGCATGAGATAAGTATTTTCCTCGCTTTTCATGCCTTGAGGACATAACGCACACTAAGTATAGGGGGATGTGTATATATTACATACTTTACCCATAGCTCGTACTTTCATGTATTTCTGGATATATTATACAATAATTATGGGATGGGTAAAATTGGTAGAAAAAATTTGTAAACTTTCTAAAATACATGTATAATATCCTCCCGATCAAATCTAATATAATCTTGTAAAACTATTGTAAATACTACTTTTGTAAATTTTGTATACTTGTATAATATCCTCTTGGTAAAACCTTGTATAATCTTGTAAAACTGCTGTAAATAATACTTTGTAATTTTTTTTTGCAAAATAGGAGGTATACCATAAAATTTAAAAAATAAAAACAAAAACTTTATAAAAAGGGCCTCTTATTTACTCTTGCATATCATTCGTAACCCCTTCTGATTCATTTCTTTTATTTTTATTTTCTTTGATTATTGTTTTAATAAAATATGCAAAAATCCAAATAAAAATAGAGGCAAAAATCAATGAAAATAAAGCAACTAGGGTATGTATATATAGTATGTACATATTTCCCCTTTATTTATTTCTTTTTTCTTAATTATTAAAAATCCAAAAAGGTTAGATTAAGTTGCAAATATTCTTTTTATATTTTATCTTATTTTGATTTTTTTATCTTATTTAAAAACAAAAAAAATTGTAAAAACATAAAAATTATAAAAACATAAAAAATGCTATTTTATAGATATAATGTACCAACAAAAATTCTTTTTATACATATGATTTATTTTGGGTTTATATCCTTCTTGAAAGTTGTAGATCTCGTTGATACAAGAAACTTTTGTGTTGATCACTTTTTGATTTGACCTCTTTTGTTATTTCTTTTTTATTTTTTAAGAAAGTTTTGGATTTTTTGGGAATGACATGTGGCATCTCCTGGAGCCGGTACGTGCCACCCCATTTTTTGTTATGTTATGTTATTTTTTATTTTTATTTATTTATTTCCATTTATTTTATTATTTATTTATTTATCTATTTATTATTTTAATCACTATTATTAATTTATTATTACTCATTATTATTTATTTTATTTATACTTTTATTATTATTTATTAGTTATTATTTTAAATTTATTTTTATTTATTTATCTCTTTTATTATTGTTTTATTACTTTAGTTTTTTCCTACCACGTGGCTGCCTCCTCGTGCGTCACGTGGCGCTTCTTCTTTCATTTGTCTCATGCACACAACTGCCATGCCCCTTACACGCGACGTACAATCGCCACAGGACCCGGCCATCTCCCTTGCTTCCTCGTTCACCTTTCCGCGCAATCGCCATCCTCCTTGTGCAGCAGTGCGCCCTATCCCACATGGCTGCAACCACCTATGGTTGATTCCATCTTCCTGCACTTGCCTTTCTCGCTCCTAGCCTATAATGCTAACCGTCTCTCAACTTCACGTGATGATTGCACAATCCCCATCTTCCCGTGACCTCTGACCGTGTTACCCACTTTGCCGTCTCCTCTTCCACGTTCTCCTCGACCCTAGCCAACCACCCATAAAACTACTGACACCATCGCCTGCATGCTCATCCGTCGTTAGAAAGAGGGATAACCACCGGCCCTAATTCCATTTTCGATGATAGCTTGAAGGAGACAGATCAAGCAACGATGGTCGTCCTCTCCTCCATGACAAGATCCAAGGTTGTACTCCAACCTTGTAGCGGCAACCTGAAGGATATTGAGTATCCTCAAGCGCATCACGGAAGCGTGTCGATCGCATCGTATGCAATCGGAGCAACTAGTCGTACTAGATGCTAGATGCAGCGGAAATTAAAATTTTAACTTTAAAGATGAAACCACATGATCACGAGAACACTTCTCGGATCGTTTCATCAAACCACAAAGTACAAGGAATACCTCTTGAAGCGTGGTTATGATCACGAGATCCCAAAGTAGAGATCCTCCTATCTTAAGTCCGATCCACGAAGAACGCACTTGCGGACGCGATGATGAGTCACGTTCCTTCCCGCAATCCTCGATGAAGATCCAAGCGATGGCTCCCCCGATTTCGTCAAACGAAATCCGTCGTCTTCCTTTAGAGTAAGAAACTCCAAAGAAAATGGAGATCCACGAGTCGTCGAAGAAGAAGCCGAGAGTCTCTCCTTTCTCAACACAAAGTGGACGGCCACTTAATGGAGAAGAGAAAGAGAGAGAGAGGGCGAGAATGAGAAAGAGAGAGAGAGAGAGAGTTGTCACCTTGTACAACTCTTAATCATGTCCCATGGAAGGCTACCCTAGCCCTCCTTTTATATTAGTTTAGGATCCATTGGATCTCAATCCATGGACTCATAGATCCAACGGCTAGGCTTGGTCTATGTAAGATCAATGGCTATGATTGTTGTTGGTTAAAACCAACAACATTTATTTAAATTAAAATATGTTGCAACATTATCAACATAATTTAATTTAACTATTTAAGAGATAATGTGACAACAAAAAGGGAGTCAACTAACCTCCCTAAATCATAGGGGGCGTCACCTATGAATGAGTCATAGGTGGCGCCACCTCTTATTTAGGTGGTTAATTTGTCTCCTTTTTATTTATCTTATTATTTCTTAATTAATTTTGCAATAACAATTATCACAAAATTATTCACCAAATTAATTCCAAATTAATTTGTGAATATTTCAATCATGCCATTGAATATTATGTGAATCATATTCACAACCCAAACTAATTAGTAAATTGCATTTACAATTAATAAATGTGAATCCAATCCACATTATTAATTAACAAATGCTATTTACATAAATTCTCTCTCTTATATATGTCTATTATAAATCATATTTATAACACACATATATCATGGATAGTGTTATCCACATTCTCTTAATCTTTAATAATTAAATCCCATTTAATTATCTTAGATAATCATTTTCACAATATGAATCATATTCATATTTAAGCTTGATAATTAAATCTCATTTAATCATCAAGTCCTTGCTTGGATATTTCATCAAAAGAATTATTCTTGAACCCTTTCAAGAATAATGTGCTTTCTCCGCAGATACTTGGAGATAAGGACAGGGCGATTGTATTATTCCATGTATAGTGACTTGGATATTGAGATCTTATCTCAAATCCAGATCTTACGAACCTCCCACAGATGCTTGATTAAATCAAGACCGCAAATCCAATCTTCTCTTTGAATCTGAATCTCATTCAGATCAATGTCCAACACTTGGACTAAGATCGGATTGCTTCTCTACTGAAAGGAGTCACTAAAATCCAGACCTGTTTCATCACTCCCTCGGAATGGAAGCGTCATGGATATACAATCGTTTATGATCACATCACCCTTCAGGTATTCCCAATACCTGTACATCCTGCATACTGGAAGACCCATGGTCAACCCGAAGATCAAGATCTATTTTACACTGTCTTCTTCAGGGTTTGATCACTAAGTTTCTCATTTGATCACTGGGATTTGGTATCGATCATATACTTTACAAAAGCATATATCATACCTAGGTCTTGATCATATACTTTCCAAAAGTATATATCAAACCTACAAATTCAGTCAAGCTTCCAAAGCGAGACGACCGTGCACGGAATTTTATTCTTCCCAATATCTCATGAGTGAGCTCATATCTTCCGGTTCAGTAGTGAACCTATATGATCCCTTTGTGAGATCGTATTACTCATATTCCCTTACATGCACACCAGCGCGCCGGTGTATAGACCTCGGTTAGGTCATCAACCTATTGGTCTGCCAAATGTACACACTCAGACATATAGTAATACATCTGTCTCTGGTCAGAGGATGCGTGCCTATGCTGTGACAGCATTCAACATAGGACTTAGGTTATCTCGATCTCGTTAAGTCAACTCTTTGACCTAACTAATCTGACACCTCTGAATCTCTATTCCTATGCAGAGGACCTGCATCAAGAGGTCGGTCAGATATCAGCCTATGTGAGAAAGGATTGCCATCTCCTACTCAGGCTGGAGATCACATCTTAACAATCATTTAACGGTGCTTGATGAGTCCTCAATCTAACTCTTTAGATATTCATCCAAGCACCAGCCTCTATGATTCAATTATTGAATCAACAGCTGTATGATCATTAAGATAGCCATGGTACATAACCCTAATTGTACAGAGGGACCTATTATGCAAATTATTTATTCTTCATTTCAGATCAGGGAATGATATTCGCAATAACATTTATTGCATAATGGCTCGCCGTGGGCTCACATGTCCAACACAACCCCCTTCGATGTTTTTGCAAAGCCTCGCACCCTTCGCCAGGCGCTTGAGGCTACAACCATCGGGTCAAGCATAGCTTCCCCCCACTCCGATGAACTCCAAGTAGTACTTCTTTGTCCCTTCCCTCTTCTCCCTTGTTCTTTCCTCGTTCCTATGTTCTTCCTTCGCCATACCATCCACCTTCATTCTTAGCACCCCGCAACCTTCGTTGCATCTGTGACCGACCACCATCTTTGACATCATGACCTTCGCACACCACCGCCTTAAGCATCTAGCCATGCATTGCCTTGCCATTGGCATGACTCAATCGCAAGGCTATCATGAGAAATTCACACATCCACCTCTATATCGACCCTCTACCTTGGGCAAATTGGCCATCAAACTTTGTCATCATCATCTACAACTCTGGCCCAGGCGTGCTCAATTCTCTTTGACTCCAGATCGATGCCACCGTCATGGGTATCTCCATAACTGCTCACCCTCGACTTCACTCCTCCACCTCCATTCTTTGCCACTTGGAACAACCATCTAGACCTTGCCTGGGATGCAACGACACTAAAGAACCCCCTCCAGGCGGTGAAGATTGGAGGCTGAGGAGCAAAGTCGAGGGTTAGAAACTACGAAGATTCATGTGGTGTTGGCTAATCTGGAGTCATTGACGATAGAGGTGTCGTAGGTCGAAGTGGTGTGTGGAGATGACGAAGGGCGATGGTCGATTTGCCCAAAGCAGAGGGCAGAAATCGAGGTGGTTATGTGAACTTCACACAGTATCTCTATGATTGAGTCGTGCCAAGGGCAAGATGATGTGATGGATAGATGCCCGAGGCCATGGCGTGTAAAGGTGATGACATTGAAGATGGTGGTCGGCCACATATGCGGCGGAGGTTGCTGGGCGGTAAGAGCGAAGGTGGACTGTGGTGCGAAGGAAGAACAAAGGAACACAGAAAGAGCAAGGGAGAAGAGGAAGAAGTGGGAAGGGATAGAGAAGTACTACCCGGAGTTCACTGGAGCAGGCGGAAGCTATGCTCGACCAGATGGTTGTAGCCTCAAGTGCTTGGCAAAGGGTGCGAGGCTTTGCAGCAATGTCGAAGGGATTGCCACTATAAGGTTGGAGTTCAACGTTGGATCTCACTGCGGAGGAGAGGACAACCATTGTTGCTTGATCTGTCTCCTTCAAGTTGTCACCGAAAAGGGAATTAGGACTGGTGTCTCTCTGACATGGATTTTGCAAGGGTCGGTTAATCAAACTCAATTAGCAATGTTGAGATGACTACTCTGGAAACTCGGGTCAATCAAAAATTAACCCACAGTATAGATCAAGTAATGTATAACACAAAATACGAGTCAAAATTATTACTCTCTACAATTTAATGTATAAGAATAAGCACGTAGAGGTCGGACCATAGAGAGCAAAACAGGTAGCCTCCGATTATTGTTAATCCAAGCATATTATGTGCAAACATGTCCTTCATTTTCTATTTTTGTGGATTTTTAATTTTATAATTTTTTTATTTTTTTACTCTTTTTATGTTTTTTATTTAATAATTATATATTTTCTATTTATATTTTATATATATTATATTTCCTTTTCTTTTTATAATACATGATAGAGTATAAAAGCTTTATATGCCATAATAGATAATATAGATATAAATAGAATTAAAATAACCAAAACTTAAATAATTAAACATTTTTATGTTTAAAATAATTTGTACTATTTTTATTTTTAGGGATTTTTAAAATAAAAAATGCCAAATCAGGGATTTAATAATGGACAGAGATTGATTTCAATATTAGAAATAGTAAATAAGGTCGAAAATCATCCAAATCAATTTTTATATATAGTATATAAAGAAAATTAAAAAATAAAAACATATTTTTGTATTTTATATCGAATTTATATATTTTTGTTGAATTTTAAAGTTTTTATTTTTTGCTTTTTTGTTTTTAGGAATTTTTGGTCCGGGGTTAGAATAGGACAAAATGAATGGACAAAATGAGAAACCTATATTTTTTTTGGAATTTCTCGAATTTTTTTTAAACTTTTTGTTATTTTATAAGTTATATATGGACAAAAATGCGCTCATTTTAATTTAATAAATAATTAAAAGCTCTAAAATTGAAAAATATGACATGAAACTACAAGCAATCAGAAGCCTACACCTATTGTTTTGTGATTTTTGGAGCATAATATCTATTTTAAATAAACAAAACAAAATACAAAAATTCAATTGCTGATAGAAGTATATATGTAAATAAAAGAAAGTCGAGGGGCTTGCTGCAAATTTTCCAAAAATATACAACATATATTAAAATTTATTAGACCAAAATTAAGTACAAAAAGGTGCAAGGGTGCCCTTGTAATTTGGCCACGTCATGTGGGACGACATGTGAGGTGACCTGACATGGACGTGAATGTCGTATGAAAGAAATACACGGGTCTACATGCAATTGTACCATTTTATTTACACGAAATATTTTATTTACTAGATTAATTATTAAATACAAAAAATATGCAGGGCTAGATGTGCAATTTACTCCATACTGCGTGGGATTGGACGATGCTCCCTCCTTCACTAATACATGTGGCAGCACCAGAGCGACTGATACCGGTTCGGCCTCGACAGTCTGGATTAGATCTCAAGGTTGAGATCTACGGTGAAGGCGTTGCACATCGGACAACCATTGCTACGTGGGAAGAACAGTTCTTGATCTAACAGTTGGTGATCAAGGTGGATGAACTCGTTAAGAACTCGGTCGAGCCAAGTTTCTATCAGGTGCTAGGCATGTCTCCGGCTACCAATCCCTTCACCAAAGGATGCTTGACGTTGTTGTAGTTCCTACGCACCTCCCAAGCACTTCAAGATGCTCCGAGGATCACTGATAGATCCCTAGAGGTTGGAGGGTTTCTAGCAAACCTGGAAGGTATGTCTTTGACCAAAATCGTCTCCAAATGAGGCCATTGTTTCCTAGACCTGCACCGTTAGATCAAACACAAAAACTATGGAGGATGAAAGGTTCTTTCAGGGTGAAATGGAGCAAAATGCGGTGTGGCGGAGAGGCTTCATGCGATGATGTGAGAAGCCTCTGATCTCCAGATCTGTGCAGGATATAGGTGAGTGGAGCGTGGGAAAGAATGAAGAAACGAGAAGAAAAGGTGTGGAGGTGCGCGAGTGTGTCAAAATAGTCGATTCATAATGGAAGCGGTTCGTCGGAGCTCAGCTCCGATGAGCTATGAGGATGCCGATTATATCATAAAACTATGAATTAAACACTACATTAATTGTATAATTAAAAAGTAGAGATTAAGGCTTATCTAAAAAGTGAGAAATAACAACTCTTATACCTGACCAAAGAGGGCATGGAGCACGGCAACATGCGAGTCACCGTGGGTGCAACTCCTCCTCCGTGAGCTGCTCCAGGCCTTAGTGGTTCTCCCTTTGTCACAAGGATACTCTCTAGACCAAGTTGTAGGGGCTCTAAGGCTCGAAACAATGACCAAAAATTGAAGGGAAGAAGGGATGTATTATTTATAAACAGTGAAGGCACCCTAATTGGCAGGGAATTTGGAAAGGATCGATGCTATGTACAAGAGATCTACAATGTCGTCGTGAATCCTAGAATACTAATGATGAAAACATATAAAGGGCTTGATCATGATGGATTGATGAAAGGAGCGGAAAAATGGCCCAAAGTCGGGTAGAAGACACTTCTTGTGAAAATCAGAGTCGCCAGGGGAAGTTGACCGAGGGTCAACGATCGTTAGGTCCTGATTGGTCCAGATCAGTCTGCATAAGGACAAAATAGATAGGTTTATTAGAAAATAATTAATTAAATATAGTAAATGATTTTATTAATTTTTATTATAAAATATTTTTTATTATTTTATGTAGTATTTTATGATGTTATTTATTATCAGTTAATTTTTAAGGGTACATTTATATGTATATTCATCTATGTTTTGGCTACTTTATTTTTATTTTGTATTTTGTATTTTATTATTTTATTATCTTATTTATATATTTATAAATTAATTTATATACTTAAATATATTTTTATTATATTTTTTGAAGTAATATTACACTTAAATAAATAGGTATATTTATTGTATAGGTATAGTTATTGGTATTTCGTCTATATACCTTATCTACATATTTAATTTATTGTTTTCTTTATATTTTTATTCTAGTTTTAATATGTACACATATTATAAATACTACTTAAAAAATTATAAATTAAATTATAAGAATAATAAAGAATTAAAAAATGATTATTTTAATTGGGTATATTATACAATAGGGGTCCAAAACCTAACTTTCACATCTTAACTCCAAAAAATATGAAACACCTTCATTAAATAACTTATTAAAAGTTATATACAATTAAAGGTGATTTTAATATATTTTGAGTTTTTATTTGAGAGATATAAGTCTGGGAAATTGAAATTTTGGAAATTTATTCAGAGTATATATTTTATACTATATATTATTCTTTTATGAAATCAATTTTGTATTTTTCTATATTTTTTATCTACAAATTTCATGTAAGAGTTTCTTTATTTGATGAATAAATACTAAAGAATAAAATATGTCCCAAAAATATTTTATTGAATGTATAACGGAATTTATTTTTTATTGTATTCTGGACCCTTATCTCACCCTGCTTTATTTCTTGTTGACCTATTCAATTCTTGACTTGGACTCGGGGTTTAGGGTCATAAAATATCTTTGGTATTTCATTCTTTTCTTTATTATATAATTTTGGCATTAAAATAATATTATTTATGTAATAATTGCAATAAACAATGAATGTAATTTTGTACAAAATAATGCTATTTACATGCATTGGCTAGGGTTTTTAAGCGCAAAATAATAGAATAATGGGGATGAAATGGAGATTCATCACCCCTATACTTGCCTTTGTTAGTCCCTAGCAAACACTTATGCAATAAGTGTAGAAAATGAAAAACAAAGAAAAAAAATAAAGAAGGTGGATTAAGTTTAACTCTCAATCTTGTCTTCACAAAATCAAAAGTTTGGAGCTTAAGTCAGACCTTTGGAATTTTAGTGCGGGCAGAACCTTATTAGGAATCAGATTTGAAACACAAGAGCCTTCGAAAATCCCAAAACTCTGCTCAAATCTCCGCAATAACTAAGACAGAATAGTTCGTCTACACACAAACCCTTATGACTATGAATCTTACTTGTATAGTGTATGTGATTGTGGCTCCCCTGAATTGAAATGACAATGAGACTGACTTCTCCAGCATGAGAACCCAATGATTCTCCAATCCGACAACTCTTTCCTCGAGGAGCGGGGTAATCCCTTCTAAGTTCAAGTGACAACCAACTCAAGAGGAGGGGGTGAAGAGAAGAATAGATGATGTCCAGTGTAGCTACCTATCGTAGGATGTATGACCAGTGTAGTCGAGTCATCTAGTTGCAGGCTCACAAGGTATGACTTTGAAGCTCAAGCTTGCTTATTGACTATACAAATACGTACACATCAGCATGAATTTTATTTTCAATCAGGCATGCCCACTTTTTTTGAGTTTTAGCTTTTTGTTTTTTTTGAAATACTATATACAACAACATTTACATAAAGACTTTTCACTCTTGAGCTAGTAGACTATCCCTCTTTTGAAGCATTATTGCAAGCCACACTATCCTATTTTTAGATGTCTCTGCTACCGAACGGGTTGGGATGATCTTCCCTCCCTAGATGAGGACAAATGTTTCCACTTGTGTGCGTCTCATACCGAAAAATCCAATCCCCTCACCACCCTAACTGAGTTGAGCCAAGTGAAAGGTGAAGGTGTCCAGGTTAGGTCATTATCAACAAGAGTCGTATGTGTGCTACGAAAACTCTACTTAGGAAGTCAAGAATCCAGTGAACCAAGTCTCATAATTATTAAATAATTAAGTCAACTAGACCTAAAGTACCTCAATTCCGGTTTCTCTAAGGTTCTTGTGATTAGGTAGATTTAAGGTCCAACCAAGCTCCAATCTTTGGATTTTACTTAGACTAGTTCAATTACCAAACTCAATCTTAAAAATGTGAATGCTATGCAAATGCTATGTACAACGCAGAAAAATAATTTTGTGATGCAATTTTCAAAATTTTCAACTTTTTATGGATTTTTGAATTTTTTTTGCAATTATTTATGCAAATTTTCAAAACGATCTGGCAAATATTTTTGAAATTTTGGTTTTGCAAAGGTTTTTATGATTTTTGAAAATAAAAGATTTTATCTTAGAAAATATGTAGAAAACTTTACACAAGGATGCATCCTATATTTACAAGAGTTGGGTTTTTAAGAATTAACAAGGGATATGTGATCCATTTTATAGATATATATATATATATACATTTAATAAAGAGGTTTGATGTAATGTATATATTCCTCAAACTTATTTGAAAATCATTTTACAAACTATTATGAAACCTATAAGATTTTACATTTACATACATTTAAAATCTATTTGCAAAGGTTTTTCAAACAATATATGTAGATTTTTAAGAATATTATTGCAACCATTTTTCAAACTATTTGAAAATCATTTTTCAAATATTTTTATTTCACATAAAGAAAAGATTTTTTTACATGTGAAATATTTTTACTAAGGTTAAAAATATTTAACAACACATTTTCCAAATGTTTTCAAAAGATTTTCGAAAAGATTTTTAAAGTATTTTTCAAGCATTTTACAAAAGTATTTTTACCTGATTTATTAATCAGTATACAAAAAGGATTTGAGGAGTAATAATGATGAGCTGGAAATCGAGATCGACTAAGGTGGTAAAATATGAAACGCCATTGTCCTCAATCAATACGATCGGTCAACCAGAAAAATCAACTAATGAAGATAAGGCAATCAATGTAAGTGGTCTCACTATTTTATTTACCTGATATAGCAACCAAGGTCGAACACAAGGAGTATGATTTAAAAAATAAATAGTCAAATATCTGCGAAAATAAATTTTTAGTGGTTTTTAATTTTTCGAATTTTTTATTTTTAATGAAAGGTAAACAAGAACAAAATAGAAAACACACACAACACTTTTTTAGGATTTTTCAAAATAGCAAAAATGTCAAAAAATTAAAGTAAAAATGTTTTTGGGGTTTATGGGTTTTGGAGTATTTTTAGTAATTTTATAGATTTTGTAGATGTTTTTGTGATTTTATAAAAATCAATCAATGCTAAAAATAAAGATAGTGCACAATTGGGACCAATTTGTAAATAAAAAAAATTTGAAGCGCCCAAAGGTCTGGATAGCAATTTTATGACAAAATAGAGATAAAGAGCTTTAAAAAAGAACTAAAAACACATTTTTTTGGATTTTTTTGATTTTATATGATTTTTTATAAGTTTTTAGTTGTTTTGTGATTTTTAGTGTTTTCACAAAGATTTTTCAAACAAAAATACCTCTGAAGCTAAAATATAATTAAAAATAAACAAGGAAAGTTGTGATTTTTAAGATATTTTTGAGTTTATATGATTTTTTGAAACTTAGACAAGACACTTTTTAGGGAATTTTTAATTTTTAATAATAGAAAATACAAATAAATCAACCTATAAAAATCACCATAATACTACACACTATCTGGAGCCATGGTAGTTTTAAGCAATTTTTAGAGTTAATAATATTTATTAGGTTCAATATAAGACAAGGAATTAGATACAGTGCATAGGGACCTAACTGCAAATATTCTAACTTTATGGACCAAACTATAACACATTATAAAAGTATAGGGGTCAAGTATGCAATTAATCCAAGCCAAGCATGCATCACACGTGATCCAGTCTCACAAGGGAATAAATGCAAATTTCAAAACATAACAATAAATTATGAACAACATAAAAGTGTTGGAGAAAAGATGCAAATATCCCAAACAAGAACGTTGGGACATACGTAACTGCAACTCGACATGACTAAAATACAAATATAAAAATCATAGGGTGCAAACTGCAAATGTCTTTAACTAAACATTTTATTTACTGGACTAAAGCGAAATAGGGAAACAAGCAATGATGAAAGTGAAATATACCCAATGGGGGGAACGTGGCGCACATGGAAGCAGGCTATAACATATGACCCTGATGGCTGTAGAGGGATCTGATGGTCCATGGCCTGTCGCGGACGTGCAGTCAGATTTGACAAGTCAGATCTGGTCTAACGGTATGGACTCCCCTTTTTGTCAGGCGGCTCATATGACAGGACCCAAATCCAATCCGAGCATTAGGATGAGGCGTAAATGAAGGGCTCGGATCATATCTGGGATGAGTCCTGCTATCGGATGATTGAAAAGGTGGCTGGAAGGACTCGCCCAGGGCGAACTTCAACTGAGCGAGGGAGGAGATTCTTCACTTCGATGAAGGCTCTGAGTGGTTTGGCAGTGTCATTGAAGTGCTTCGCATCTGATGGAGGGCTACGATGGGAAGATGGACGGTCGGATTAGGCATACGGTGGTCCTCCGCCTGAGCAGCTGAGGTTCAAATGGTCCTCCAAGCACGCAATAGTACATGCAGAGGGTAGAGGGGCCTAGGGGTGACACTCCGGTCCAATTTATTGCATAGAAAGATAAGGGAAGCAGCGAGGAGTGGTGCTCGACCTCCAACGAAGGTGGGGGAAGGAGGTCTAATCCATAATCTCCTGATGATGGGCGAGCCTAAGGTGGGGAGGTTGTGTACGAAGGTGGGGGAAAAGCGAGGATGGGATCTGTGCGGCTAGATGGATGACGCGGAGCTCCGACCAGCTTGTCGGAGTAGGGGAACCACGATGAAGATAAAGGGGAAAGGTGAATCGAACTCGG
Source organism: Ottelia alismoides (assembly GCA_037367405.1). NCBI lineage: Eukaryota > Viridiplantae > Streptophyta > Magnoliopsida > Alismatales > Hydrocharitaceae > Ottelia > Ottelia alismoides. The sequence continues at coordinate 171,523 of JAZKJV010001707.1, forward strand.
GAATAGGTGGGATAAGAAGGATGCCTGAAGCTTCTGAGGCGTTCGGCTACATCTGGCGAAATGAGGGAAGAGGGTTATGGCCTCAATCGAGCTACGACGCATTGAGAGGCTTCATGCGGTGGAGTTCCAAACACATTTTGAGCTACGTGCCTCCAAGCATCACCGACAAGTTCTAACCTATTCCTCTGATGGCTGTCACTACAATGAAGGTAGATAGGGGTCTTGGGTGGCATGCGGGACAAGATAGAGAACTGGAGGATTGGAAGAGTGTATTTATAGAATGCTCGAAGGTCCAAGAGGATCAGAGCGTAATGCGGAACCCTAGGGCGATCCGGTTGCGCTTAGGGATCCACGAGAATCGTAGATATTAGGACTTTAATCGTGCATAGCAATTGAATCAATCATAGCTTAGTTCCAATCAAGAGAAATTCGAGAAGTATCTCTGATGATGCGAGGGAGGACTAGACCAGGCTAGCAGGAGACGTTGACCAAGGTCAACAATCCTGCGCGACCCAATAGAAATTCAAGATTTATAAAAAATGAAAGAATAATAAATAAAAAGTAGTAAATGATTTGAACATAAAAAGTGTATAAAATAATTTTTTATGCTTTTATAATATATTTTATGTGATTTTTAAATATTTTTATGGAAAATAAAATAAGTTATATACAATATATAGTATTATATACATGTATAATATACCAATGTATTTTGTACAAGTATTTTTATTTTATTGTTTTTACAAATTTTTTATATTTTAATTATTTATAAAATCATTTAAGGGATACTAAAAGATTTTTGTTTTACTTTTATAAATCAATTAAGTTTGTAGAATAAATAGTTTAATGTATTAAATATAATGTCTTTTCTACAAGGAGGTGTTGAATTTTTATTTTGTTTTTATGATTTTTTACTTTATTTTAATTGTATTATTAGGGTTATATACTAGTGTAAAATAAGTGGAATATTTATATTTTGTCCAAAATAAATAAATAAATAAATATTTTCTACAAGTATGGGTGATATGTACAATACATAGTGTACCCCTATCTATTTCTACTTATTTTCTTTGCGATCAGGTCAAAAATTGACATTCTCTTGGGTTTTGGGTCACTATGTATTTATTCTAAATACATCATTCTTTTTATTTTCACTTTATTCTTTTATTTTTTATAAAATAGGTGTTAATTATGCATTATTGACAAGGACATGCAAAATGTTAAGCTATTGTATTTACATATATGTCTAGGTAGTTTTGCTAAAAGAAAGAGATAAAATAAAAGAATAAAGAATGAGAATCGTAGATTCATCACCCTTGTACTTTACCTTTGCTAGTCCCTTTGCAAAGATTTATTTGAAAAAGAAGTGAAAAACAAGAAGAAAAGAAAAAGGAGGAATCAAGGCTGATTATTAAACTTATCTTCATTAAGTTGGAATATGGAGCAATCAGACCTTTGGATTATTAGTTTGGTGGAACCTTATTGGGACATAGGTTTAAGGCCCAACATCCTTCAAGTTCCACAGTTCTAGGGTCAGGACTCCTTAATAATCAGGTCAGAACAAGTCTACATATGCAAACTTTATGACTATGCATCTTTACTTGTATTGTATAAGTGATATGTAGCTCTCTACCTCAGAAACGACAAAGAAACAACCTCCCTCAGCAAGGTAACTCTAATCCCCTAGTCTAGCATCTCTTTTCTCGTGGAGCAGGGTATTTCCTTCTAAGTTCAAGTTCAACTAGCTCAAGAAGATGGGAAAGAAGAGAATAGACCGTGACCAGTGTAGCCACGTATCCCTTGGAGCTTAACCAGTGTAGCTAAGTCTCCAGCTGCAAGCTTCATGAGTTGAGAAGGTGGAATACATAAGCTTTGCATTATTTACTATATACACACCGACATGCATTTTATTTTTAATCAGACATGCCCCATTGTTTGGAGTTTTTTTGATTTTGCACTTTTTTTTGACATGCATATGTACAACATGGTGTAACATATACATAAGGAGTTTTTCTTCTGGAGCTGGCAGACTATCCCTATTTTGAAGCATTATTGCAAACCACAGACTCATGCCTTTAGACCTCAATGCACTAGACCATGTTGAGGTGCACATCCCTCCCTAGAGGAAGATGAGAGATTCTGACTATCAGTACTTCCTCGTATGCTAACCTTAGTCAAAGGATTCTGCCTCCTCACCACCTCATCCATGTTGAGCTACGTGTAAGGTGCGTGTTCAAGTCAAGTCATTGTATCTGAGAGTCATGTGTGCATTATTAAGTATTCTACTTTGGCTCATCAACATGATATGTGAACACAGACTAGTGGACTCAAAGAATTAAGTAACTATGGACGTGAAAAGTCTTAACCCCAAATCCTATGAGGTTCCTCTGAAGGTGGATTAGGGTCTCAACCAAGCACCATTTTTCAATTTAATTCCAGACTAGTTTAAATGTCAACCATCATTCAGAAGAATATTCAAGCAAGTATTTACAAGACTCTTTTTGAACATTTTTCAAAATTAAGCAAATTTGTATGAAGTTTTTTTTTGAATGCATGAATGAGATTTTTTGCAAAATAATTTTACAAATTCAAACATTTATTTTCAAACATTTTTCAAAAATTTTGTACTGTATACATAATTTCGATGCAAAAATATTTACAAACAATTATACAAGCAAATTTTTTTACAAACATATGTACAAAAATAAATTTTACAAGAAGTTTGTACAAATAATTTTACAAAAAAATAAAATTTTTACAATTTTTAGCCATATTATTTATTTACACAAAGTACTCAAAGTATGAGTTATGGCTAAAGTATATATACAATATATATAAGACACCTCCCAATACTTAGGTCGAACGATGCCTTCAGAGTGATCAAAGAGCGATGAAAGGAAGACATAACTTATACTGAGTATGGGGAAGTGAAAAGAATGCTATACTACAATGACAAATGAAAGAATGTAATGAATAAAAATCGGTGATCCCCCTATACTTAGGATCAAATAATCCTAAGTATAGAAGACTATACACAAGGGAAAAACTGAGGAATAGGATGTACATGTGTTACCTCCCCTATACTTAGGGTAAAATATCCCTAAGTATATGAAGCAAAACAGAGGTAACTAGAATCAACTAAATAATCACAAGTCTAATACCCCCCATACTTAGGGTAAAGCACACCCTAAGTACAACATAATCATAAGATGGAGACGTGGTGTCATATAAAAAGAATGTATGATATGGACAATATGGATCTATACAGTTGTAGAGAAGAAGTGATAATCAAGTAAAAGATGCAAATGATGTGAGTCAAAGATCGCATCTCATACAAAATGAATAGTGGCAATATCAATGATCAATGGATCATGATCAAGATATGGCTTCAGGCACTAACCGTTAACCCGAAAGGTGGAATCCGATGACAACTCATATATATATCAATGCTTCCATTATCGTGCACCTTTCTGACTAAGTATGGTCCCTTCCATTTGCTATGTAATTTCCTTGGAAATAATCTCAACCTAGCATCAAATAGACATACTCTAATTAGGCTCAAACTGTTTATGTCTGATATGAGAATTATGTCATATCTTCACTTTTTCCTTATATTGTAGGCTACTTGCGAAGGTTGTATTCTGTAATAGCCAAAGTGACTTGTGCTTGATTTCCATAGGTAAATGACATGGCTTGCCATAAATGAGATGAAAGGCAGATGTTCCCAATGGTGTCTTGAAGGAAGTCATATAGGCCTACAAGTCCGAGTCCAAAAGTTGTGACCAATCCTTTCCGTCTAGGCGGACAACCTACTGCAATATAGTCTTGATCTCCCTATTCGATACTTCAGCAAGACCATTAGTCTGAGGGTGATATGGAGTGGCTACTCGATGGTCAATGCTGAACTCATTAGCAAGGACCCTTACCTTGTCGTTGATAAAGTGAGTCCCCCCGTATGATATAAAAACTCTAGCTACCACGAACCGTGAAATGATATTTTTCCTAAAAAATCTATATACGATCATAGCATCTGCGACTCAGGTGGGGATGGCCTCAATTCAACGACTTGCATAATCTCCAGCAAGAAAGATGTACTTGAATCCTAGACTCTTAGGGAATAGACCCATGAAATCGATGCCTCATGCGTCAAAAACCTCACAGAAGAGAATGGGCTGCACCAGCTTCATATCACGTTGTCCACAAGTGCTCATCCTCTAACAGTCAGTGCACCTCTTCACGAATTCATCAGAATCCTTGAAGAGGGAAGTCCACCAAAGATCGAATTGGAGAACTTTCTGTGATGTTTGTCTCCCAGAGTGATATCCTCATACCTCAAACTTGTGGTAGTAAGTGAGGATGCTGTGGTGCTCCTCCTGAGGAATACGCCGATGCCAGACACTATACCCCCCTCATGGTAAAGGATGGCATCTTCCCAATGGTACGACTTGTCCTTTGCAAGGACGGTCTCAAGCCACTGTCTGGGTCAACCTTGTGGAACTTTCTTGGCAATAAGATTGTTCACAATGTCAACGTACCATGGAAGCGAGGTGATAGCAGGAATCGCCTCGTCTGGAAATGTCTCTATAATAGGTGTAATGTAATTAGAATCCTCAAGGTTCTCTAAGCGGGAGAGGTGATCCGCCACCACATTCTTGACTCCACTTTTATCCTTAATCTCTATATCAAACTCCTAGAGTAGAAGGATCCATCTGGTCAATCTGGTTTTGGCATCCTTCTTTGCCATGAGGTATCTGATGGTGGTGTGATATGTATATATAGTCACTTTAGATCCTAGAATGTAAGATCTGAACTTATCCAAAGCAAATAATATGGCTAGCATATCTTTCTCAGTCACATTATAATTTCGTTGAGCGGCATCCAAAGTACGGCTAGCGTAGTGAATGGCATACATAAGTCTATCCCACCTCTATCCTAACATAGCCCCTATGGCAAAATCAGAAGCATCTGTCATGATCTCGAATGGGAGAGACCAATCGGATGGCTGAAGGACATGAGCCTCAACAACTAATCCCTTGCGAGTCTCAAATGATGCAAGACACTTATCACGTACAATGAACTCAGTGTCTTTTGTCAGCAAATTAGTGAGTGTCCAGGAAATACGACTAAAGTCCTAAATGGACCATCAGTAGATACCGACATGAGAAAATACCGCAATTGTCGTAAATTGGATGGTGGATTGAGTTTCTTGATGATATCCATCTTGGCCGGATTGACCTCCATGCCTTTGTTAGAGATGATATGGCCAAGGACCATCCCTTGAGTCATCATGAAATGACTCTTCTCCCAAGATAAGACAAGGTTGACCTCTTTGCAACGTTGAAGTACCCGATCTAGGCAGTCAAGACAAGCATCAATCCCATCACCATAGATCGAAAAGTCATCCATGAAGACCTCTAAAAAATCATCCACCATGTCAGAAAAGATGGAAAGCATGTACCTTTGGAATGTATCCGAGGCATTACATAAACTAAAGGGCATCCGTCTAAAAGCATACGTCCCAAACTGACAGGTGAATGCCGTTTTCTCCTGGTCTTCGGGTGTTATGGCCACCTGATTGTATCCCGAGTACCCGTCAAGAAAGCAATAATGTCTCTTCCCAGCTATCTTCTCAACAATCTGATCAATGAATGGAAGTGGGATATGATTCTTTATGTAGTCCATATAGACCCTCCAAGAAGTGGGTACTCGGGTAGCTATCTCCTCTCCTGACTCACTCACAATTGTGGTGATACCCATCTTCTTGGGTGCCACATGCAATGGACTAACCTACTTGGAGCTGGCAAATCTGGCCTTTGAAATGTCAAAGTGAATGCTATCAGATCTGCATATGAGGACTCTTTCTACAGTGGTGAATTTGACTAAGACAACCCTGCTGGTGTATCTGTCAACTGACTTGGCTCTCTCTCCACCCTATATGTAGGCCCGTGGACACAAGACACAATAAATAATCATCGAATTGCTGCCAATCAAAATAAGTGTCTATGTTTGAGGGATCTGAATCTAAAGCACATGAAAGGAAATCTGCCTCGCTACCCTGACCACGATCATCAACTTCTAAGATGTCCTTCACCATGAGTGTGCTCTACGAACTCTCATCAGCTAAAATTTGTGAAACTGTAGTGTCTGAAGGTGTGATGAGAGCTCGTGATGCTAGATCTTCCCAAAATGCTTCATAATATGTAATCACAAAGTTGCACTCCTAGTGGACATCTAGCTCTGCATTTGTCAGCTGCTCCGAGTCTTTAGTCTACTCCGAGCAAGATACATCTCAGGCTCTGGTCTCCTCGACTGTCTCTATTTTTACCCTTTTGCCCTCGACGTAAAAGTACACCTTCCCGCTATCATGATTGAATACTGCCTTGACTGTGACCAAGAAAGATCATCCTAAGATGATGGGGGTATCGATCACAGATTCATGGATCTCCATGTCCAGTACAATAAAGTCCACAAGGAATTCCAGGCGCTAAATTGTGACGACAACGTCCCTAAGTAATCCCTTTGGCCTCTTGACAAATATATCAACAAACTGAAGGACTGACTTGCTGTGTCTAAGAGGGCCAAACTCGAATCGGTCGAGTAAGGCAGTTGAGAGAAGGTTAATCGAAGAGCCACTGTCTAATAGAGTACGGTCGAATCGTTGCTCATGGATGCGGCAACTGACACATGGATCTATTGCATCAGATCTCTTAGCTGGTAATAGGTTTTGAATAGCAAAGCATGTGGCATGAGTAAGCACATGGATCTTTGCATTGTGGTATCTCCTCTTCCTGTAGATGGTGATCTTCTCTCTCAAGTTATTCCGGAAGAGAGGAATGTTCTCTAGTGCCTCCTGTAGAGTCATTTGTATCTAGAATCGATCTATCATCTGCTCGATGAACTCTACCTGGTGTCTCTTTTTAGGATTTTCTATTTTTGTCCTATTTCCTAAGCGGAGTGTTTGAGGGAAGGGGATGGAGGGGCCCTCTCCAGAGTGATGATGGTCAAGACTAGGTTCCTATCCATGCGATGGGCTAGAATCCATACAATGATCATCATGAAAAGTAGATGGACTCACATGAGATATAGAAACCTTTCCTTTATTTTTATTTTTATTTTTCCATTTTTTGTTATTTTCTATAACTGTCCTCAAGTAGAGAACAAGGCAACACAATAGAAGGTAATTTGGTGACATCAGTACCACCGACTGCATCTGAACTTACGACATCAACACAACACTCCGGCCAAGCATCTGGAATCATGGTGGCATCTGCACCACCATCTGCATCTGGAATCATGATGGCCTCAATACCGTCGACTGAATCAACATCCTTGGTGGCTTCAACACCACTGTTATCATCATCAAGATCAACGACAACATCACCACTTCCATCCTCATCTAGCTCCTTAGAATCTGCATGGGGACGCCTCTCAGATGAGTCACCACCGACTAGCTTCCTATCTCTCCTAAGTGTCACAAAATAAACATCAAATACATAGGATGTAGTATCGTCCAAAATATCACTAGGAGTGGTGGTCTCTGTAAACTGTACCTGCTCAGATTTTCTCTTTAGATTGTTCAGATTTGGTTCAATCTGAGATGGTATGGAGACCTTACCCTTGATTATATCTCTTATTTCCTGCAAGAACTCATCCATTTCTCGTCGAAAGGATAGCTACTGATCAAGAGCAAGCGAACGAGGTCATCAAGGGCTAGGTTCTCATAAACTGGGGCATGAGACTCAGATGGGTTGCCTCGCAAGAAATGAGGCTGAGATTGCTGCTGCTGCTGGTAGTGAGGAGGATACTGGGAGTACCGTTGAGGCTCCTGCTACTGCCTCCAATGTTGTCCCTGATAGTCAGGATGAGAACCCTGCAACTGGCATTGCTGGGAGTGATGAGGTTTCTACATATGGCTGCTCTGCCCTGCTTGAGCTGAAGGCTGCTGCTGGGAAGAGGTGCCTGCAGTGGACCATCTAAATCCGGGTTGGTCACGATGAATCCCAGGCTGAGGTTGGTACTGGGAGTACCAGATCCCTTTGACTTCCATCGTGTCTTGTTGCTCAAGGTGTGACAGGTTAAGGGCTGCTTGGGGCTGATCTGACTGACATACCACCATCTGAGTGTCTAGAGATGGTGGTGGCTGCTCGTAGTACTGGAGCTGCTGGACTAGCTCTGCCTGGATATGGTGGACCTAGCAGTACAAGGCATATGGCTTGGTGGAGCTGCTCCATAAATCGACCCATGACCCGAGACGGGGCTGGGAAGCCATCTGTACCTCCTAGAGGCACATGATCTGAGTCTTCATGTCACTTAAGGTATGGATGAGCTCATCAAGATTGTTGAGATTGTCTATTCCTTGGCTCTGCTTTTTCTCTATGACCTCGATACGGTCCAACTTCTGATTGATGATGCCCATGTCAGCAACTGAAGACTCAACAAGTGCTACTACTGACAAAGAAGTGGAAGGACCGACATCGACACATGCAATCCTCTAATAGGAAACAACCTGTGGGAGGGGCTTCCCTTGAGTGTAGATGCGGGTCTGGGACATCAATGTATAGTTCTCTACCATCTCCATATAGATGGCCCAAACCTGGTCTTCTCCCTTGGAAAAATAGGACCCTCTACATGAGGTGTTTACGAGCCCCTACAACTATGGTGTCAACCCACAGAAGAAACTCTGAACAAGGTTGGGATTGGATATATCATAATGTGTACACCACTCAATTAGCTCTCTGAATCGATTGCAAGCCTCGTAGAACTGCTCATTTGGGATCATGGTGAAGTTGCTAATAATCGCTCGTGCTGCATTGGTCCGGCCCGAGTGGATAATACTTGTTCAAGTACTCGGTCCGGAGCTGCTCCAATGTGGTGACTTCCATCCCCAAGTGCTTCAGCTAGTAGGCTGCTCTTTCAACCAAGGAGAACGGGAAGGCAATCAACTTAATCATGTCATCATCCACAAAGTTGTCGTGGACAGTGCTGCATATCATCTCAAACTTCTGTAAAATAGAGGTGCATCTCCTCGATGGCCATCCCATGGAACTTGGGCAGTAGCTAAATCGTCTGGAGGTAAATCTTGAAGTCGCCAAGGATCTCTGGCAGCTAGATCCATGTATATATGAGGGTTGCATCAAGATTGTGCAACTGCCTCATTGTCCGTGGAAGTCTTTCTAGTTTCTACGGCTCCTCGGGACGTCCGTCTCCGCCCTCCTGGCATGGTACCTCTCCACCGACTGGTCACTGTGGCTCATCTCTATTGGCTCGCATCTGTGTGGGCTTTCTCCTCACCTCAACCATAAAAACTCTCTAGTTTCAAATCTGACATTGCATGGTCTCCAGGGAATCAAGCAAGGTATTGTTGATGGCAGCCTGGTCTAACACATAGGAAGAAGTCTGCGGCTGCTCATTGGTATGGTTCTCACTATTGGCCATCTCTCATGTCTCCGCAAAGGCAAAAGACCCCAACTCAGTTGCTGTCAAGTGAACGAATAACTGCGCTGGTCTCTGCTCTGGTATCTCAAGAATGGTAGAAGGATGGTCGAGGGGGAACAAGGTGGTAGAGAATTCAGGTTCAGAGAGCGGGTCTGAGCTCTCTAAAGCTACCCTAGATGAATGGAGAGGAGTTCTCGAAAGCGGTGTTGTCAAAGGCATCCTATGGGACCTTCTTCCCATCATCGTGATATTGGGATTTATGAATACCGATTTGGGATGCAAACAAGATGAGAAATCAAATGCATCTTCACCTACTCAACGCAAGCTGATGACCATAAAAGTTCGGTCGTTAATATTGCCCAATTTTTATATAGGTGGTAATTTAATCTATCAAAGCGATTAAGCGAGCTGTTAGGAGCCCAATGCTCCCATGAGATTGTCCCAAATTTCACAAATAGTTTTTCCCAGTCAGTATGGGTTGCAGACTGTTTACCGGCTACCCGATCTACCTACTATGCTAAGGAAGTCCCGGACCTGTTACCAGCTACCCGGTAAAGTCCTCACTAATGAATAACTAATCAAAAGACCAGCATCTGAAGAGAGTTCAAGTGTGGCTCTATCCTATGTACGGGTCACTCTCTTACTACAGATAAATCAAACAAGGAGGGTGACTCTCCCCAAAACAAATATTTTTATGTGAGATCGATTTTACATCAAGTTTGCATTAGCAGTCCCAAATTTTATTTGGTTGTCACTTTTTAGGGATTTTTTTGAAATAATACAATGCCTAACAAATTTTCTGATTTCCTTGGTTAATTTGAGTCCAGTAAAACTGGGTAAGCAAGTTGGAAAATCCAATGCTTGATCAAACACAATGATGCATGCAGAGATAGAAATGCGTACCTTGCTCGAACACTCTACATGCAGGGTGATCGGCGCATAAAATAGAAACTCAAAGTAAACTACCTATATGATGCATGAGGAAATCATCCTTAGATGAGCAACTTCTATTACATGAAGAACAATAATTAACTAATCAGATTAAAGTCCGAAGTCCAATCTTGGGAGTCGCTCGGTGCCTGCCACAACGGGTCCTACTAGCGCTGTATGCAAATCCTCATGACATGTGGTATCTAGTCTAATTAAGCTAACTTTTTTTTATTTATTTTAGCCAAGTTCAATTACGATAGGAACAAATAAGCAATTCGGTGTTGGGACCTAGCTAATTACTAGCACAAATAGATTGAAGTCCTAAATCTAAGGGCCAAATCCTCGGAAATCAAATAGAAATAAAAGGAAAGAAATCAATATAAAATTGTGGTGAGGTTCCCCTGTTGGACATGCGAGCCCACGACGAGCCATTATGCAATAAATGTTATTGCGAATATCATTCCCTGATCTGAAATGAAGAATAACTAATTTGCATAATAGGTCCCTTAGTACAATTAGGGTTATGTACCATGGCCATCTTAATAATCATACAGCTGTTGGTTCAACTATTGAATCATAAAGGTTGGTGCTTGGATGAATATCTAAAGAGTTAGATTGAGGACTCATCAAGCACCGTCAAATGATTGTTAAGAGATGATCTCCAACCTGAGTAGGAGATGGCAATCTTTTCTCACATAGGCTGATATCTGACCGACCTCGTGATGCAGGTCCTCTGCATAGGAATAGAGATTCGGAGGTGTCAGATTAGTTAGGTCAAAGAGTTGACTTAACGAGATCGAGATAACCAAAGTCCTATATCATATGTTGTCACGATACAGGCATGCATCCTCTGATCGGAGACATATGTGTTACTGTATGTCTGAGTATGTACATTTGGCAGACCAATAGGTTGATGACCTAACCGAGGTCTATACACCGGCATGCTGGTGTGCATATAAGGGCATATGAGTAATACGATCTCTCTTATATAGCCTCTCCAGAGCCTCCAAGTCCCACCACTAGGCGATGTGGGACTAAATACATGGATGGGTAAATGGATCTTCTCCAGGATCCATTTACCCTGCCACAACTCATGATGCATACAACAAAGTACTCCAACAGGGGCCATCTCTCAAAGGTTGACATTATCGAGAAGAAGTCACATAATATGGAAAATCTGGTTATGATCGAGCAGAGGATGAAACATTAAGATAAGCTGGATCAGATCACTAAGCAATTGGAGTTGCTGGTAAGCACCATCAGTTCTATTCAATCAACAACACCATCTTCAGAGACTCCTACTGAGAAGAAGGACAAGCATCAGTGCAATAGAAGCCTCAGCCGAGTCAGCAGCCACCGACCATCTAGCACATGTACTATGTCCAGGTGCCCGAACAAGGCCCACTGCAGCAACAGATGGTGGTTTACCAGCCGGACTTCCTTTCCTCTTCTAATCTAGCATTCCCACCACCACCATTGATCCGAGAAGTCAACAGTGTATGGAGTAATGATGCACATCTAGCCCGTCCTACCGGACACTCATAGGGCCAGCCACCAGCTAACATGGCTTATCACCAACCTCAAGGTGCTCGTTATGTATTATCCTCTCAACCTCCACCTCAGTATCGCTAGCCTCAGCAGTACTAGAATCATTGGAGGCAGATTCAACAATATTCACAGTCGTAGTACCGCTAGACACAGTTGTACCACTAGTATATGGCTACACCACCTCAGCATTATCCTCCTCCATATCAACATTACCAACTTCCTCCACCTCCTCAGTATTACCAGCAATCTCAACCTCAACCCCCCAACAGCCAGTAACAGCGTGGTCTGTACGTTGATACTTCTGAGGTGGTTCTAGTGAACCATGCCCTTGATTGCTTGGCCCAATTTGTGAAAGTCCTAGCAGAGATGACTAAGAAGCTTGATGACTTGGTCTCCACTAAAACTCCTATCTTGGCCTAGGTTGAAGTAAATCCCAATAACTTTATGCATAAATAGCAGGTAGATTGTGATGCCCAATATGTGCTTGTCGAGTCAGATGATTGTAATATTGCTTTATATAATGTTGTCACTCTCAAGAGCGGTAAGACTTTACCTCCATATGCCGCAAGCTAAGGGAAGAATATTTAATAGGTGAGTTGCCATTTTCTGCATCAGTCGTGCCAGCTACAGGAACGGGTGATGAAGAAGGAAGAGCCATGCCAGCTGCTATCCATTTCCACCTCCACAAGCAAAAGCAACAAAAAATCAGAAAATTAAAAAGGACCAAAAAGAAGTTCGTAGTCAATGTGATGTCGTTCCATCCACTGAGGAGCCACCAGCAATAACTAATCCCATGTCAGCTAACGGACCAGAGACCGTGCTTTTTGCTTGTTCACCAACATCAACATCTTCATGTCTAGCTTGTACTCCTTTTTGTGACCCGGATGTACATAATATTGTGGACATGAATTTTATTATAAATAAGAACACTTCTTTTTCTTTCAGTAATGTAAATATTCCTTTTTACTGATGCAATAGAAAAATCCAAAAAAACAAAAACAAAAAGTGCATTATCTGATCCTGGAATCGTGGATATTATTAATAATATGACTGTTGATATTCCTTTGATAAAAGCCATGGAATACATGCCTATTGTAAAGAAAAGTTTGAAGGAGGCATGTACAAACAAGAATAGGCCAACACGTAACAACAGACGCCGACAACTAGAGAAGCACATTCTTACCATTGCCACGGTCGCAACATCAGTAATCTCCTGCAAAAGAAGCAAGACAAAGGGGCACCTTTGATCAGTTGCAAGATTTTTTTATCAAATCTTCGAGTGAATATTGCTTGACAATGGTTCTTCCATAAACCTCCTTCCCTCTTCTTTATTGCAAGAATTTGGGCTAGGTCCTCTCAAGCAGACACGAATGATCCTTCAGTTTTTTTATCAATCCATTAAGTGACCCCGAGGCCTTTTGGAAGACATTGTTGTAAAGGTGCGGAACATGCAGTTTCCAGTTAATTTTGTAGTCCTTGAAATGGACTCTCTCCCACCCTTAATCTAGATGCCTATTATTCTAGGTTGTCCATTCTTGCGCACTGCAGAGATCGTGGTTGATTATGGATCTAGAAATATTACTTTCAGCTCGAGCAACAACAGAGTTACATTATACATGATCGGTGAGCCTAAAGTTGTAACTGATGAAGGTCATGCAGCACTGCTTGAAGCAGACTGTGACTTCGTTGCAGAAATCAGAGACACGCCTCTCTCTTTGAATGACCCATGGTTACATGAAATACCATCTCTTGAAGAGGACCTGTAAAGCACAGTCCATGCAAGCTCCAACGACACTTGGGAGATAGAATCCAATTTTTTGATGCATCTCTTTGATTCAGATGATTTACTCCTGCCCGAATATATTGGACTTACTACAGATCGGTTCGGCACATCATTAGAAGACCAACAAGACACTGAGGTGAGCACAACCTCCAAAGTTTCGAAATATCATCCTCCAACAAACACAGTTTCCGAAGTGACCGAGAAGCTGGCTTGATTAGAACTGAATTAAAGCCAGTTCCAGCAGGCCTTAAGTATGCCTTCCTTGCAGGTGCACAAAACATGTATCTGGTCATCATCAGTAACAGGTTGACTCAGGAGCAAGAATCTCAACTCCTCAAGGTTCTAGAAAGAAACCGCAAGGCTCTTGATTGGCACCTTTCAGATCTTTGCGGGATAAATCCAGCTCTGTGCTCGCATCACATCTATTTGAAAGAAGATGCCAAGATGTCCTGAGAGTTTCAAAGAACACTGAACCCAAATCTGAGGGATGTCATCATGAAAGAAATTATGAAATGGTGTGAAGCAGGATTCATTTATCCCATCTCCAACTCCAAATGAGTGAGTCCACTGCACGTAGTTCCGAAGAAATCAATGCTCATTGTGATTACAAATGATAGAGGAGAGGAGATATCTAGTCGGGTACCAACATCCTGGCATGTATGTGTTGACTACCATCGCCTGAATGCAACAACTAAGGACCACTTCCCCTTGTCTTTCATTAATCAAGTATTAAGAAGACTAGCTGGCAAGGAGTTCTTCTGCTTACTGGATGGGTACTCCAGGTATAACCAAGTGGCAATCGCCCATGAAGATCAAGAGAAAACAACCTTCACTTTCCCGTTCAGGACCTATGATTTTAGGAGAATGCCCTTTAGATTGTGCAATGCAGCAACAACATTCCAGAGATGCATGCTTGCAGTTTTTGTCGAGATAGTAGGCAGTTCTCTCGAGGTATTTATGGAAGATTTCTCCATCTATGGTGACAGCTTCAATTCTTGTTTTGAGCACCTAGGCAGAGTACTTTAGAAATGTCGTGAAGTCAATCTGGTGTTATCATGGAAAAAGATCCACTTCATGGTCACAAAGGGGATTGTGCTGGGTCACGTCATTTCCAAACATGTCATGGAAGTCAGCCCGGCAAAGGTGAATGTGATTGCTAATCTAGAACCATCGTAGAAAGTCAAAAAATGTGAGGTCATTTCTGGAGCACGTAGGATTCTAAAGACAGTTCATCTATGATTTCATCTGTATCGTCCGACCTCTTATAGAACTACTGTGCAAGGAGATCAAATTCAAGTTGTTCAACGAGTTCTCCTTTCATTAATCAGCTGAAGAGCTAATCACTCAAGCTTCCATCCTACAGCCACCAGATTGGTCTCTCCCTTTTGAGATCATGATGGATGTGTCAGACTTTGCAGTTGGGGTTGTTCTAGGATAGCGGAAAAAAAACACCCTATACCATTCATCATGCCATCAAGAAATTAGATGAATCTCTAAGAAATTACACGGTAATAGAGAAAGAATTCCTGGTTATGATATTCACTTGAGAAGTTTAGATCTTATTTTCTTGGATCTAAAGTCACTATCTATATTGACCACTTTGTTATCGGATACTTACAACAGAAGAAGGATGATAAGCCTAGACTGATCAGATAAATCCTTCTTTTTTAGGAATTTGATTTGAAAATAAAGGACAAGCTTGGAGTTCATAATGTGGTAGCAGATTTGACCTCTCCTATCCAGGATTGAGCAGCAAGATCCTCCATTGAGCAGTGCACCCATCACAGACACCTTTCTTGACGAGTCAATTATGGCCGTGGATTCACTCCCTTGGTATGTTGATATTGTCAACTACCTTGTCTCGAGCGTAGTTCCACATCAATGGACAAAGATTCGGATGAATAAATTCTTGTTAACTATCCATTTTTACCAATGGGAATATTTACTCTTATTTAGGGAAGGAGAGGATTGTCTTTGGCACAGGTCCATTCCCTAGGTGGAGTAGCATAGTGTCCTCGAGCATTGTCATTCACTCGAATATGGTGGGCACCACTCATGAGATAGAATGGTAGCGAAAATATTGTAGTGTGGCCTATTATGGTCTACACTTTTTAAGGATGTCACAGCATATGTCAAGCCCGCACTGACTGCTAGAGATTGAAAGTTACCCTTACAGCTAAGGATTCAATGCCCTTAAAGATCATTCAGAGTGTAGATGTATTTGATCCTAGAGTCATCGATTTCATGGGGACCTTTCCCAACAGTCATGGATACGAGCACATCCTTCTTGTTGTTGATTATATGAGTCAATGGGTGATAACAGAGATCTACGAGGGTCTAGAGTTCTCACAAGGTGAGAGATCCGGTCGATGTGTTGACCGCTCAACAAACCTCAGTTAGTCAACAATTAACTCACAATATATATCAAGCAATGAATCTAAAAAATATGGAGTTAAATTTATTATAACTCTACATGCAAATATGTATAGGTGTAAGTACAAGTAGAGGTCGAACACTGGGAGCAAACGGTTGGGGGCGAAAATATGCGCACAAAATTATTCTATTCTATTCTTGTCCATGTTATTGTTTTGTGGGTTTTTAATAATTACTTTTTATTTTATTTTTATATTTTTCTATTTTGATTTTTAATTTTCTGATTTTGTATTTTCTTTTTTTATTTTTGTCTTTTCATATTTTCGTTTTCTTTAATAAAAATAATATAGCCTATAAAAGGCTCTATTTATACAATACATAGAAATATATTTAAAATAATATTAAACCTAAAATAAATTCAGAAAATAATTTGTTTTTTAACTTTTAATATTTTTCTATTGTTTTTGTATTTTTCCAGAAATTTTTGCTAATTTTATGTATTTTAAAGCCAAAAATATCCGAAATATGGGATTAAATAATTCGAAATTAATTTGGTTTTTAGAAATAATAAATAAGTCCCAAAATTAGCAAAAATTAATTTTAATACATATATATAATTATAAAATAGGAAAATATATTTTTGATATTTTTGATATATATTCTTAAATTTTTTGTATTTTCATTTTCTAATTTTTAAGTGTTTTTGTTTTCTGACCTCAATAAATACCAAAACATATCATATATAATTTTTTTGGAGATTTTTCAAAATGTTTATATATTTTTTGGAATTTTTATATATAAACAAGGATTTTTAGGCTCCTTTTTAATTTGAATAAATGGATTAGATGCAAAAAAAGCAAAGTGGACACGTGACATGTAAGTAAAATGCATGGAGCATCTAATCCTATTTTTGTGGATTTTTAGGAGCTAATTAGATAAAAATTACAAAAATACAAAACCCGGTAGGGGCATAACTGCAAATAAATAAAAGTACAGGGAACATAGAGCAATTTTCCCAACAGATTAAAAGACTATTTTACAATATACAAAAATATTGGGGGGTACTGTGCAAAATTTCCAACATCAGGTGAGGACTGCATGTGACGTTGATAGAGACCAAAATGCAAATACAAAAAGCTCAAGGGCCTACCTGCAAAATTCACTATTTATTTACATGTAATATTTTATTTATAGCATAAATCACTAAATACAAAAAAAGGAAGGGGTATGTATGCAATTTACTCCAAAATGTGCGCGGATGGACGGTTTGGATCATTTCACTTGTACGCGCGATGTCCCCTCACGCGACGATGATGGTTCACCTTCTACAGCCTGGATCAGATCGGCGGAGATAATCTAATTGTTGGGACACGACTCGATCTGGCCGTGGACGATCAACCTGGAGCGGCAAGAAGATCCGACAGCCGAGAAACTGCCTGGAAGAACATGGCAAGAACTCGTTGGAGGCGAGCTTCGACCCGACTTCTTGGGCTGCTCCAGCCGTCAGAACGACTCGGAGGCGGGGGAAAATGGAGCTTGGGCTCCTTCTCTTCAGATGCGACCTTCAGGTGGCATGTCGGAGCTCGGACGACGATGAGCGGGCTCTCAGAAAATGGAAGCTCCATGTACAAAGGTCTTCAATAAACTCGACCCTTGGGGGGTCCTTGGCCCACCAAAGCATGCGGGGAAGTTAGAAAAGCAAAACCGAGGGCTGGGGTCTCTTATTAGCAGCAATGGATGAGTGGTGGGGCGTGGTGAAGGCGGCTCCAGCGTAGGTAGAGGAAGAAGCATCGAGGGGCTAGATCGGGGGCTAATCTAGGTGGATGAAGGGTGGACTAGGATGCAGAAGCATAGGGATATGAGATGAGGTGGAAACGCGGGGCGGAAAACAAGCCATGTACGGCAGGTTCGTTCGTTGAAGCGGAGCTCCGACGAACTTCGAACAATCGATCCTATACTAAATCGACGGGCTGATGGTTAATCTAAATGCATAATTAAAAAGCAAGAACAAAAATCTACCTAAAAACGATAAATTGTGCAGCTCTAACCTGGTGTTAGCCAAGGAGCAAGACCACGACGGAGCAGCGGACGTGGGTGCAACCTCCTCCCCTTTTAGCCCGCTCGGACCCTCCAGGGGCTCCTCATTGTCACGATGGAGCACGCTAGGCCGAAGATGGGGACAGAAAATGGAGGAAAATTGACCAAATTTGCAAAGGGAGGAAGATATCTTTATTTATGCACAAGATGATGCACCTTTATTGACCGGCCTATGGTAAAGAATCGGTGCTATATACAGGAGTCCTAATGATCGGGCATGGATGAGGATTGATCTAGGAGAAATTTTCGTGTAGTGATCGGGGTCATATGATGGATAAGTCGACCGGAAAAAAGGAGGAAATCACGGGGAAGAAACATTGCAGCTTCTGATTGGTCCAACTGGACCGCTACGCGACAAAACGGGAGATTTTATTCGAAAATAATTATTTAAAAATAGTAAATTATTTTATTAATTTTTTAATATAAAAAGTGTTTATAGGTATTTTATTATTAATTTTGTAGGTATTTATTATGATTTTTATTTATTTTTTCGGATTTATTTACTAGAAATCAAATACCATATTATAAAATATAAAAGAATAAAGAATTTATTTTCCTTTTATTTATATACATATAGAAATATAGGTATTTTGTCTATGTTTTTCATAAACTTATTTTATTTTTCCTTTTCTTTTGGGTTTTATTTTGATTTCGATATGAAAATGTGTTATACATAATATTTAAAAAATGATAAAAATAAGAGTTTGTAAAAATAATGAATAATGAATAAATTGAATATTTTAATCGGTATTATGTATAATAGGGCCCAAAACCTAAGTTCTACAAAGTAACTCCAAAAAATATAAAACCACTACCATTAAATAGCTCGTAAAAAGTTATATACAATTAGAGGTGATTTTGCTATGTTTTGATTTTTTATTGAAAAGATATGTGTCTGTGAAGTTTGGTTTTTAGCTTTTTATTTTGTATATAAAATGCACATTGTGTATTATTTTTATATAAACTTAATTTTTCATTTTTATTTAAGTTATTATATACAACTTTCATGTACAAAGTTTCTTTATTTGTTGACAAATAATAAAGAATAAAATAGGTGTCACAAATTCATAATTCATGAATAAATAAATGATGTATTTATTGTATTTTGGCCCTTATCTCCCCCTACTTTATTCCTTGTCGATTAATTCCATTCTATACTTGGTCTCGGGGTTAGGGTCATAAAATATTTTCAATATTTCATTCCTTTTTCTTTTCTTCTCTTTATTCTATAATTTTGGCATTAAAAACTATATCTTATATACAAATAGTAAAATAAATAATTGATGTTATTATGGACAAATTGATGTATTTACATGCATTTACTAGGGTTTTTAAGGCCAAAATTATGGAATAAAGGTGATGATATGGAAATTCATCAATGGGTTAAAGCTACCCCCGCTCGAGCCGCAAACAACCATACAGTGTGTCACTTTTTGAAAGGAAACATGATCTCACGGTTCGAGATTCCAAACATACTGATATCATACAGGGTTAGTCACTTCGTTAATAGAGAGGTCAAGAAATTAATGGATTACGACATCGAGCACCGAGTCGCATCTCCTTACCATCATTAGACCAATGGTATGGCAGAACTTTCCAACAGAGAAATCAAGACGATACTCTAGAAGCTTGTAATGACGGATAGGAAAAAATGGTCCCAACTCTTGGACTCCGTCCTTTGGGCATACAGAACTGCTTACAAGTATCCGTTGGGCATTTCACCCTATTGTCTTGTATATGGGAAGCCATACCGTCTTCCAGTGTAGTTGATTCATAAATCATTGTGGGCAGTTAACATTTGCAATCTGGACTCACAAGAAGGTGGTCAGAAAAGGAAAGAGGATATGAACATGCTCCTAGAATTTCAAGACTATGCCTACAATAACACATTAATGTATAAGGAGAAAGTAAAACATCGGCATGACCGGCACATCAGAAGAAAGACCTTTGAGGCTGGACAAAAAGTGTGGTTATTTCGTGCAAAGTTAAAGATCTTCCCGAGCAAGTTAAAAAGAGAATGGATAGAGCCATTTAGAGTTCAAGAAGTACGTGACAACGGAAGTATTGTGATATCATATTTGTCTTCTGGCTCATAACCATTTTTCCTCAATGGTCAGCTACTAAAGCCCTACCTCGAGCATGACACTTTCTTAGCCGTTGTCGACTCTATCCAATATCTATGCACTGAAGGAACATCCACAATAGTAAGAGCATCACAAGATTCAGATGATGCCACTCAAAAACTCTTCCTTTAAACTTTCATATTTTCCTCTTTTTGTTTTCAGTTTTCGTTATTCAAAAAAAAGAAAATTGTGTATCGCCCCTTTTTGTCAGTATTCTATACTTAGGGCATACTTTAACCAAAGTATAGGGGGTGCGCACACCGGTTTCTCATTCTTTGATCCTCTCTACTGTCTCTTATTCTTGTCTATACTTAGGGATATCTTACCCTAAATATAGTGGAAGATAGTCTGAGTATGATATGTTTATTCCCACCCTTGACCCTCCCCATCTTGTGTGCATTCTGTTATACTTAGGATTCTTTGATCCAGATTATAGGGTGGACGGTCGACTTCTCATTAATTCATTTATCCACTCCTTCTTTATTCTTTAGACTTTTCTGTACTCAGTACGAGTTATGTTTTCTCTTTTTTCTCTCTGATCTATGAGGACATAGCTTAAGCTAAGTATAGAGGGGTCATATATACTAAGTATATACTTTAGCCATAACTTGTACCTTCATATTTTTATTATTTATGGCTAAAATTTGGTATAAAATACTTTATATACTATTAAATTCATTTAAAAGACTTAATAAAAAGATGCCTATTGACGAATCTGCGATTCTCATTCTTTATTCTTCAATTTTAGCTCTTTCTTTTAACAAAACCACCAATAAATACATGTAAATACAATGACTTAACATTTTACATGTCCTTGTTAATAATGCATAATTAACACCTATTTTGTTAAAAAATAAAAGAATAAATAGAAAAGAAAATAAGGATGTATTTAGAATAAATACATAGTGACCCAAACCCCAAGAGAAGGTCAAATTTTAACCTGATTGCAAAGAAAATAAGTAGAGAGAGAGAAATAGAGGTACACTATATATTGTACATATCACTTATACTTGTACAAAATATTTATTTATTTTCAAAAAAAATATAAATGTTCTACTTATTTTGCACTTGTATATATCCCTAATAATACAATAAAAATAAAATAAAATCATAAAAAATAAAAATTCAACACTTCCATGTACAAAAGACAGTTATATATAATACATTGAACTTTTTATTCTACAAACTTAATTGATTTCTAAAAGTAAAATAAAAATCTTTTAATATCCCTTAAATTATTTTATAAATAAATAAAATATAAAATAAAAAGAATTTTTGTAAAAAAGAATAAAATAAAATACTTGTACAAACTATATAGGAATATTATACATGTATATAATATTATATATTGTATATACCTTATTTTATTTTTCATCAAAATAATTAAAAATCACATAAAATAGATTTTAAAATAATAAACAATCTTCATGTGATACACTTTTTATTTAAAATCATTTACTATTTTTTATTTATTATTCTTTCATTTTTGTAAATCTTGAATTTCTATTAGGTCACACAAGATTGTTGACCTTGGTCAACGTCTCCTGCTAGCTAGATCGGGCCCTCCCTCGCATTGCCGGAGCTACTTCTCGAATTTCTCTGGAGCAGATCTGACCTCTGATTTCTTTGATTCCTGCATCAATTAAAGTCCTAATATCGACGATCCTCGCGGATCACTAGGCGTATCTGGATCGCCCTAGGGTTCCGCTTGACGCTCTAATCTTCTTGGACCTCGAGCATCCTATAAATACACTCTTCCTCTCCTCCAACTCTCCATCTCATCCCTCGTGCCACCCAAGCACCTAGATACCTTCATAGGAGTGACAACCATTAAAGGAGTAGCTCAGGACTCGTCAGAGACGCTTGGAGGCTTGTAGCTCAAGACACGGTCTGAGTTCCGTTGCGTGAATCCTCTCAATTGGTCGTTGCTCGATTGAGGATATAACCCTCTTCCCTCGCTTCGCATGACGTAGCCAAATGCCTCAAAAGCTTCAGGTGTCGTCCTTATCCCACTTATCCCCAAGTTCGATCCACCATTCCACTTTATCTCTGTTGTAGTTCCTCTGCTCTGACCAGCTCGTCGAAGCTCTACAACATCCATCGAGTCGCACAGATCCCATCCTCGCTTCACTCCGCACCTTCCCACGCAACCTCCCCACCTAAGGCTTGCCCATCATCACAAGATTGAGAATTAGATCTCCTTCCCCCGCCTTCGTTAGAGGTCGAGCACCACTCCTCATTACTTCCCTTACCTTTCTATGCAATAAATTGGACCGGGATGTCGCCCCTGAGACCCTCTACCCTCTGCAGGTACCATCGCATGCTTGGAGGACCATTTGAACCCCCAACTGCTCCTGTAGAGAAGCTGCAGGTAGAGGACCACCATACAACTAATCCGCCCGTCCATCTTCCCATCAGAGCCCTCCACCGGACGCTGGAAGTGTCGGAACCCTCAGAGCCTTCATCGAAGTGACAGATCTCCTCCCTCGCCTGGTTAAAGTTTGCCATGGGCGAGTTCTTCCAGCCACCTTTTCCATCGTCCGATCGCGGGACTCATCCTATATCTGATTCGAGCCCTTCGTTCGTGCCTCATCCTAACGCTCGGGTTAGATTTGGGACCTGCCATCTGAGACGCCTGACAAAAGGGGTTTCCAGACCGCTAGATTAGATCTAACTTATCAGATCTGACCGTACATCTGCGACAGTCCCTAGACCATCAGATCCCTCTACAGCCATCAGGGTCGTACATCAGAGTCTACTTCCGTGTGCGCCACATGCCCCCTATTGGGTATATTTTATTTTCATCCTTCCATTTTTCCCTATTTTCTTTAGTCCAATAAATAAAATGTTTAGTTAAAAACATTTGCAGTTTGGACCCTATGCTTTTTATATTTGCATTTTAGTCCTGTCGAATTGGAGTCACGTGTATCTCCACATGCCTGTCTAGGACATTTGCATCTTTTCTTCTGTACTTTTATGTTGTTAATGAATGAATGTTATGTTTTAAAATTTGCATTTATGCCCCGGTGAGT
This sequence comes from Ottelia alismoides, assembly GCA_037367405.1. Classification (NCBI taxonomy): domain Eukaryota; kingdom Viridiplantae; phylum Streptophyta; class Magnoliopsida; order Alismatales; family Hydrocharitaceae; genus Ottelia; species Ottelia alismoides. Next base: position 194,844 of record JAZKJV010001707.1, read on the forward strand.
CTGGATCACGTACGACACATGCTTGGCTTGGATTAATTGCATATTTGACCCCTATGATTTTATAACGTGTTATTTTTTGGTATAGAAAGTTAGAATATTTGCAGTTAGGTCCATGTGCACTTTATTTAACTCTTGTATTATATTGGACTTAATAAATAAATTTATTCTGAAAGTTGCCTAAAATTAACCATGGGCTCCTATTAGTGTGTAGTATTTATGGAGATTTTTGCATGTTGATTTATTTGCATTTCCTATTATTAAAAATTGAGAAACCCCTAAAAAGTTTTCTGTCTAAGGTTCAAAAATCATAAAAATTTGAAAAATGACTTAAAAGTTCCACAAAAATACGTGTGTTTGTCTTTTACTGTGTTTTAGCTCAAGTAGTAACTTCGTTTGAAAAATCTCTGTGAAGACCCTAAAAATCGTAAAAAACTATAACCTTATAAAAAATCATATAAAATCAAAGAAAATTCCAAAAAATATGTTTTCAGATCGTGTTTAAATATCTTTACCTCTATTTTATCATAAAATTGTTATCCAGGACCTTGGGGCATTTAAATATTTTTAATTTGCAAATTAGTCCTAGCTATGTATTGTTGTGTATTTTTACATTGTTTGATTTTTATAAAATCAAAAAACATCTCTAAAGTCTATACAAATAACTATAAATACTTCGAAACCCTTAAAATCCAAAAACAATTTTACTTTAATTTTTTACATTTTTAGCTATTTTGAATAATCTAGAAAAGAGTGTTGTGTGTGTGTGTGTTTTCTATTTTGTGCGTGTTCTTCTTTTATTAAAAATTAAAAATTTGAAAAATTAAAACTACTAAAAATTTGTTTTCTCAGAGATTTGACTACTTAGTTTTTAAATCGTGCTCCTTGTGTTCGACCCTGATTGCTATACCAGGTAAATAAAATAGCGAGATCGTTTACATTGATTGCCTTATCTTAATTATTGGTTGATTTTTTGGTTGATCGATCAGATTGATTGCGGACAACGACATTTCATATTTTCCCACCTTAATCAATCTCGATTTCGTTCTCATCAGAATGGCACCGTTGTCGAGGAGCACATATTAGTAGTTTGATTTTATTTTTATTTTTATTTTTATTATTATTCTTGTATCTATTTGTTATAATTACCTTCTAACACTCGTCTATTTCACTTTTTGTGCAAGGAACTGCCCGAGGGATACTTCGGATTTCTTTTGGAGGAGCCCGCATCCGAGGTGGAGTAGAGAGTAGAGAGAGTAGTTATAGTTGATAAATAGCTTTTATTTTCTGCAAAACCCCATTATTGTAATAATCTTAGACTTTGAGACACTTGGACTCTCCTAGACTATTCAGGGTTTGTTTCACTGAGTACCAGTGTCCTTGGGGATGAAGGATACAAGAAAAAGCCTCAAGCGCATCACGGAGGCTTGATGATCGCATCGAATGCGATCGGGAGCGACTAGTCGTACTAGTTGCTCGATGCAGCGGAATTTAAAAAATTTATTTGATGAAACCACATGATCCAAGAACACTTCTCAGATCGTTTCATCTAAACCACAAACAATTAATAGGATTACCTCTTGAAGTGTGGTTGTGATCAAGTCTCTAAATGAAGAGACCTCCTGTCTCAAGTCCGATCTGTCGGAGGAGACGCTTGCGAGCGCGGGGATGAATCGCATGCTCCGCGCAATTCATGTCGATGATCCAAGCGGCGGATCTCCTGATCTCGTCACAAGAGATCCAACATCTTCTTTACAAGCGAGACACACCGAAGGAGATGGAGATCCATGAGTAGATGATCCGGTAGCATAACGATGATGTTGCGTCGATGACGACTCTCACAATGGCTCCATGGTGGACGACCATTAGAGAGGAAGAGAGAGTACATGTATAGAGAATAAGAGAGAGAGACTCATCGAGTCTGTGTAAGTCGAAGAGCAAGGCATTCCTCTTCTTATATAGGGTTTTGGGAGTCCATGGATCTCAATCCATGGACAGCACACAATCAATGGTAGAGACTAATTTGTGTTTCTTTCAGTGGCCATGATCTTGTTGTGAAAACACAATAACAATTAATTTAATTTAATTTAATATATATCGATAAATCAATATATTTAAATTCAAATCAAATCAATTAATTATCCTTGGAGATAATGAGGAGATGAACCATATCCCCTAAAAATAGGGGACGTCCACTCTTCTCATGAGATCTCATTTATCTCATGAGATCTCATTGTCTCATGCAATCTCATTATCTCATGATATATCTCCAAAATTTACAACAACAATTGGTTTACATTATTTCACAAATATAATTCCCAATTATCTTGTGAAATATTGCAATCATGCTATTAAAGAAAACGTGAATTGCATTCACATCCCAAAACAAAATGTAAATTATATTTTCAATTAATCATCTAATGTGAATCCAATTCACATTAATAATTAATTAACAAATATAAATCACAATATGCTCTCTCTTATATATTATAAATCACATTTATAATATATATGATTAATATGGATAGTGCTATACACATTATTCATATCCATGATAATTAAATCACATTTAATCATCTTGGATCTCTTTTCTCATGTGCCCAAATAACATGAATCACATTCACATTATTCATATCTTTGATAATTAAATCACATTTAATCATCTTAGATAACTCTCCTTATTATATGAATCAAATTCATATTATCCATGATAATTAAATCACATTTAATTATCAATTTTCTCGATGCTTGGATACTTATATCAATAATGAAACTATCCATAAACTCTTTCAAGGATAATGCGCTTTCTCCGCGGATGCTTGGAGATAAGGACAAGGTGATTGTATAGTTCCACGTATAGTGACTTGGATATTGAGATCACATGTCAAATCCAGATCTTGGGCCTCCCATAGATGCTTGATTAAATCAAGACTGCGAATCTAATCTTCTCATTGCATCTGAATCACATTCAGATCAATTTCCAACATTTGGACCAAGATCAGATTACTTCTCTACTGAGAGGGGTCACTAAAATCCAGACCCGTTTCATCACTCCCAAGGAATGGAAGCGTCATGGTTATACAATCGTTTATGATCACATCACCCTCCAGTATTCCCAACACTTGTACATCCTGCACACTGGAAGACCCAGAATAAACCCGAAGTATTAGATCAACTTTATATTATCTACTTCAGGGTTTTATCAGTAAGTTTCTCATTTTTTATAATTGGGATTTGATATCGATCATATACTTTCCAAAAGCATATATCATACCTAGGTCTTGATCATATACTTTCCGAAAGTATATATCAAACCTACAAATTCAGTCAAGCTTCAAAGCAAGACGACCGTGCACAGAATTTGATTCTTCCCAATATCTCATGAGTGAGCTCAGGTCTTCCAGTTCAGTAGTGAACCTGTATGATACCTTTGAGAGATCGTATTACTCATATGCCCTTATATGCACACCAGCGCGCCGGTGTATAGATCTTGGTTAGGTCATCAACCTATTGGTCTGCCAAATGTACATACTCAGACATATAGTAACACATCTGTCTCCGGTCAGAGGATGCATGCCTGTATCGTGACAGCATATGATATAGGACTTTGGTTATCTCGATCGCATTAAGTCAACTCTTTGACTTAACTAATATGACACCTCTGAATATCTATTCCTATGCAGAGGACCTGCATCAAGAGGTCGGTCAGATATCAGCCTATGTGAGAAAGGATTGCCATCTCCTACTCAGGCTGGAGATCATCTCTTAACAATCATTTGACGGTGCTTGATGAGTTCTCAATCTAACTCTTTAGATATTCATCCAAGCACCAGCCTCTATGATTCAATAGTTGAACCAACAGCTGTATGATTATTAAGGTGGCCATGGTACATAACCCTAATTGTATTAAGGGACCTATTATGCAAATTAGTAATTCTTCATTTCAGATCAGGGAATGATATTCGCAATAACATTTATTGCATAATGGCTCGCCATGGGCTCGCATGTCCAACAATCTCCCACTGGCCCAAAGAGCCATTAATGGGCTAATCATTTAAACCCACACTCACGTGACAATCATAGGCTATTTAGAAAATAGCTAGGTAAGCTGATTAGTCACTCTGTTCCCAAAAGACTATGCCAAGTCCTTTTACGACACTTGCATATCCCTAGGTAACTTAACTCGCATCCATTGCGAATGTTGCATCTTATGCAACCAATACTCAATCTTGATAAAGCAATAATAGTGTCCTTGACACTATTGCTCAGTAATTATCATAACCAGTATTTCCATAATCCTTATCAGAATACCTTTATTCCCAAAGATCTCTATCTCCCAAGGCATCTAAAGTTAAGACCTTTTAGATCACATCTATAAAGTCTTAGGTTCTTTATGATGAGACTTTGAGGTCATTATCTCCAAGTCTTGTCATCTTTGAAGATTTTGTTATTACTGCAATCTAGTGTTTTCTCTCCATAGTAGGATTAGCAACTCTTTACTGCTCCCACTGCATAGCAGATATCTGGCTTTTGTACACACTTAGCTTCTCGTAACTGATGCACAAATGCAAGCAGTTCTAGCATTCATTTACTCAACTCTTTGAGGTGCTATCCCGTTAGATAGGTCAATACCATATCTTAAGGAAAGGAAGCCTTACTTGGGTTTTTCCAAGAATGGAACATGTACAGTCCCAATACCCTCTTTTCTTTGCTTCTGAACAACTTCAGAACTAAGATCTAAGAGGTATATTTGAGATCATATCTCAAGGTATGAAATAGCTAGTCTATAAAACACTTATTATCATTCTTATATCATTCCAAATGATTGGGATATTATATACTTCTAGCACGATGAACACAAAGGCACTCCCACTAAGCTTCATATGGTTCATCAAGATTCTATCTGAAATCATAACATTTATAATTTCATCAAATCTTATGTTCCAACAAGAAGCTTTTTGAGTGCATAGATGGATTTATTTAGCTTTCACACCTTACGTTCCCCAATCATGAATCCCTGAGGCTACTTCATGTGAATATCCTCAGAGAGGCATTCATAGATGAATGAATCTTGACTTCCATCTCAAATATGTCAAAGCCAAGTTGTGTAGCTACAGTTAGCAATAATTAGATGGGTTTAAGCATGGTTACTGAAGAGCAAGTCTCATCGCAAGCAATGTCTTCTCTTCCAATGTGTAGCTCATGGCTACGAACCGAGCTTTGAAGGTCTCTACCTTATCATCAGATTCCCTTTTTCTTGAAGATCCATTTACACCTTTATGGGTCTTACCCATATAGGTTGATCCTCGAGGGTCCATATACAACACTTGTATATGAAGTCTACTTTAGACTTTATTGCTAATATCCATCTTTCCATGTCATAATCCTTAGGAGCTTCATCACATGAAGTCCGATCATTGTCAGACTTAATCGACACATGGAACACATCCTCAAACTCATTTGAAGAGGTATTAATGTTTCATCTTTAATTATCCTTTTAGTTTTCGATTTCAGGTGCCTCATTATCATCTCAAGATTAAATGAGTTCCTTTACTTCATTTTCTTCTTGATTCTCAAGAGTCTCAACCTCTAAGAATCACATTCTCAAAGATGAGATAATTCAAGAATCTCAAGGTCATAAAGTAGGTATCCCATACCATCCTTTATTTTCCTAATGAAGTAGCACTCGCTAGTGCTTAATTCCAGCTTACTTGCATGGAATCTTATTAAGGATATATAGTGTAGTCTCTACTACATATATACCTAGAAACTAAGAGGTAATTATGCTAAAAAAACATCATTGATCAAATCATGTCACACATGATCCAATTGTATCTCCCTACAACTCTATTGAGTTCAGGTTTATCAGGAGGAGTGATATAGAAATGATATTCATATCTCCCTAAGGTATTATTTGAATTTTATCTAACAGGTACAAGCTGCCTAGGTTAGATCAAATTCATTTCATCTTTCTTCAAACTTTGGTTCTAAACAAAAATTGTGAAATCTTTCAACATTTCAAAGGTTTCTTAGGTGAAGATAAGAAATCTCATATCACAAATAATCATTAAATGATATCACATATCATCAATGTTTATAATGATACAGATGATCCACATACACAATATGTATAAGATCATGAATACCCTGACATCTTAAACTATTCCCATAGAAGAGTGTATTGGACATATTTACTTTGAATACAATATTCACAAGTATGTAAGATTTGAACCTTCAGACAATCTAAAGTTCAATACCTCACTAGTTTATTGATCATGTCAATAGATATAAGTCCAAGACTCGATGTCGGATCATTGTCAAATGATCTTGATCCTCCTATTGATCTGTTAAGGTTTAATTTTCAGTATCAAAAATCTTAATTAACCATTCAATAAATTTCTAATTTTGTGAAGTCCACTAGATGTTAGATTACTATCTGAAATATATCCATCATAACTCTTTATGATAGTTCTATCTCAGAATTCATGTTTATTTCCAACATTTAGAAACAAACAATGAGTGTATTCTAATATCTAGGTCATAGAGACATTCTCTGAGACTAAGGGCTCTCCCACTGAGAATATGAAGTCTATCTATCCAACAGAGATTGCTGCAACAATTACATCAACATCCATGTGGATAACTATAAACCTTAAGATCAAAATTTTCAGTCTTCTAAAACATATGCAACAATTGCAAGTGTTGTTAGAAGATTGAGATACAATTATAAGACTTTATCTTTTTCAATAAGCAAGTCAATATCAATGATTTATGTAGATTATTCCGATGCTCTATCCGAGTCCTTCTCTAAGGATTCCAGACAGACTTGATAGTCATACTATCAACACACTGATTTATTGCAGTATTGGCATTCATCCAACCCTTAGGATGTCATGTGGAAGTCATAGAAGTACGGTCAACTCTTTGACTATCCTTCTCATCTTGGGTCTGACTCATGCTTCCACTGTGCTCTCTTTATCTATAAACATCCATTGCTTAAGACAAAGGATCTCTTATGTTGAACTCAAAAATTTCAATATAAGAGAACTTCAACATTTGTACATGCTTCACTTAACTCATACAATATGAATATTATGAAGATTCATGAATGACTTGAGTATAGACAGTAGAATGATGTCATTCATCATTTCTACATCCATCTAGACTCTTAAAACATTGGTTCAGGTAGGTATTCAAACATTTTGAATACATCATCTCTTTCGAGCTACCATTCTGCATAATGTAGAGAACCATGTCATTCATAATTAAATGTCTAGAGCACATATGTACACCAAAATACCTTCTTAGATTTTATAAGGATTATTCGACAATTATGATCACCATCGACATGTCACTTCCAAAGTACACTCGATAAAAGATCAATACTACAGAGACATACGAACCCTAAGATGATGTCCTATTGTCTTATTTAATTGTCATACCTCATTTTGTTGAGGAAAATTTCACATTGCAACCACATACATTATGTGTCCAATTGCAAGTACAATATCTGGATCATGAGTCCAATCCATGATATTTTATTGGTTATTATTGAGTATAATATTGAGTGGATTTAATGAAGGATTATCTGAAATAAGAAATTTGCATAAGTGTATATATATTATATATACATATTTTACTTTGATTTAGGAATTTTTATATCAAAGTTGTCTTGCCTTGTCAACATTGAAAGTTCATTCCCTTAATCACTTTCAATGTAAGAGATATACTTACCATTATATCTCAAGCAATATCTGGGATCTCCTTTCCTATCTTCGTCACATCCCAATAATACGAGAACCTGCGAGTCCGATAAAAAGAAGAGGGAACACATTCCGCCTTGCAAGTCCAACTTGCATCTCTTAATTCGGTCTTTAATACCCGGGCCCACCACCCCTAAGGTGATGTTGATCCGTCATTAATTAAACCAACCGTCAATAGGCTTAATACTCTCTAAAAGAAATCTAATATCGCCCCAATAATATGAGGACCCGATATTGAGAAAAGATTGGTATACACACTCTACTGTGTCTGGTTAAGAGTTGCCGGCAGCGTAAACAATGACTACCTGGTCTTCCAAGCCCAGACTGATAGCTGAGGGAACTGGATCCTATATTCCGAGCAAAAACTAGTGATTTCAGGAATTGGGGTCACTACGTATACGGCCTTACTCTTTCGAGAAGCGAAGAGCCCGATCCAAATGGCTTGTATGCAGGAGTGATGAATCCATGATTCATTAACTTTTCTGTCACATTTTGTCTTACCAAATACATGTAAATATTCATTAATTCCCATCTATTATTCAAATTTCATTCACGAATAAATATTCACTTTAAGCATAAAAACATGTTAATATATAAAAGAATAAAAATAAAGAAAAGAAAACAAGGCAAATTGTGAATATGTAAATATATACAATATGACCTATAAATATAAATATAACTGCAAGGAATATTTATATAACCTAAACCCCGTGACCAAGTCAGCATGAATTGGTCGACAAACCAATAACTAGTGGGAGATAAGGAAAGAAAACTATAAAAATAAATTAAAAACACAATTCACACATGTCTCACTATTTATCAAATAAATACAAAACTTCAATGATCTTTAATTAATTCATATGTATATATTTCTCACCAAACTCTTTTCCTAATTATTTCTAAAAGTGTATATAAAAATATAAAAATAAGTTAAAAATAGTACCTTGTATGTATACTAAGAAATCCTACTTATAAATTGTCAAAATCTCAACTTCCGAACATCATAATTTCTTCATACGAACTCCAATTTCACTCTACTCACCTTTAAAGTTCATAAAACAAAATTCTTTAATTAATAAAGGTGGTTTCATCGAATTCGGAGTCCGTTTGCAAAAAGTCAGTTTTGGGACCAAATGACAACGTGGTTTTTGGGTTACTTAATTTATATAGAACACATTATTTATAGTTTTTATAAGTTTATAATTTCTAATTAGTTTCATGATATTATAATTTAACTCTAATTTATTTTAGAATTTTTGGAGCTTATTTATTATTTTAATAAAATCAAAAACACTAAATTATAGGTAAAAATGAACTGAATAACCTATATCTACATTTATTAATATATGTAAATTAATTTATTAAAATCCCTAAAAATTCACACAGGTCGTATTTATTATTCTAATAATGAAGAAAATATAAAACTAATGTTTAATTTTTTATTTAATAAATTAAAAATTCAAAACCTATTTATCTATACATATTTATTAATATAATATTTATAATTCGAATAATATTTATTATTTATAAAAATATTTATTCGATAAATGAAATAATTAAATTATTTACATTCCTTGCTTTTATACCTACTTAAAATAACACTATTTATTATTTAATATGTAATTTACAAGGAATTAATCCATCTGGCCAACCAGGTGCATACACGTGTCAGCACCTGGTTCATCTTCTCCAAGAAGGCTATTAGCCTTTCTATTCTGGCCGGCCAACTTCACCGAATTATATAGCGCGCCTCTCAACCTCCTTCGACGATCTAATCCATTGATTCAATCCTCCTAACAACCAAGATCCATGCCAACCATTCGATCTAACTTGAATCCTACGAAATCTATCTATATAAATCCCCAAAGTTGGCAGATCACAACTAACTCTCCTGCAACCACCTGAAGCTAAAACTCCAGTGGCCGGCTCCCATCTCTTCCACCTCGCTCCGCCTCACTCCGGTGGTGACAGCACCTGAAGGATAGCTCGCATGGAAGAGGGATCATCGGAGGAGACGTTCTAAGGCTTCGCTGCCTTGCATCGCCGCCATCGCGCGCATTCAGCTCCGGCGAAGATCGACCGTCGCAACATTCCTTAGAGGTAAATACTTCTCTTCTTCACAGATCTTCATCTCCATCTTTACCACTTTATTTCTTGAACATCATGCCATGATTAGCATTGTCAATCCCGTTGTTAGGATCACTAATCATTCCTCTTAAACGCTAGATCAAATGCATCTCCCATTCATTTCAAAATCAAATCAAATTTCATTCTCAAGTCATTACTATTATTCATGTGTGTTTCATTTAGCCTGGAAATGTCCTTTTTAATCTTGGAAAACCTAAACTTGTTGGTCGATTTCTCGCAAATCGAGCACATACAATTGTGAATTGCAGATCTAGCTTTCATCAGGAGCGATTTTAAAAGCGTTTGGAGTCTTCATCTTCACGTAATTGCACTTCAAAGAAGGTGACTCAACCTTCCTTCAGCCGCCAGGAACAATGGATAGTCACCTTCATCGAGCTTCCGACGTCGCTTAGAGCCATCGCCGACTGCCATCCACCGCGGGCGAGCTCGAGGGTTAGAGAAGCTAACCCTCTGGCCCTCGTCGGAGGTCCCAAAGTGACGTCAACTGCCGGTGAAAAATCAGAGAAGAAGAGCCCGTCAGCAGCCTTCGTAACAACTTCAAGAACAACTCAAGAACATCGCGCTACAAGCTTGCGACACGTGGCGTGTGCGGAAGCGGTAGAAAAATTGCATAAAGAGCCCCGAAGATTTCCAGAATTTCCAAAAGCTCTGAAGTCCAAATATTACATTTAGGTCCCCGCACAGGGACCTAAATGTAATCTTTCATATTTTCTTTACAAAACAGCCCCTGCCAAGGACCAGTTTGCATAACTTTCTGTTAAATTTTCATGCACTTATACCCCTGGCCTGTAGGGGAGTTTTGAACCTAGTTTTGACATAATTTTTTGTAGATTTTCTTGGGGTAGTTACACAACTACCTCCGCGAAGTTTTCAGTAGTTTTTGTATTTTTTTGTCGTGTTTTTATCGTGTTTTGTTTTGTCGCAAGTCGACTCCGTTTTGATTTGTTTTCGTGTGTTGTTCGAGCCCGTTGCTCGACCGTTTCACATACTATATAGTATCACCTATATTTCTTCTATATTTCACCTATTATATAGTAAATAAATTGTTTGAAAATATTACTTTGAAAAATAAATAAAAATTGGAAAAGAAAAAAATCAGATAAAAATTAAAAATAAAAAATCCCATAAAAATTGTAGTTTTCTCCTTGATCACTTTAAGAGATAAAATAATCACAAAAATATTTTCTCTTAAAAAATTCAAAATATCCTATTCTGCCTCCTTGAGTTCGACTCAGGCACACTCACCTGGCTAAGTGTAGATTTTTCTTTAAAAACCGAATTTTGTTTGATCGACTAGGATCTTTTTGTGGCTTTTCTACACCGACATCCTTATCTTCTAAAAAGCTGTAAACTGATTTTCGCCTGCATCAAAATGGCGCCGTTGCCGAGAAGGCGTTAGAGTATTTTGATTTTTTATGAATTTTGTGATTTTATTTTCTCTCTTCTTTTAGTTTTGTTTTTCGTAGCTTTTCTTCGGTTTTTCGTACGGCTTTTCCCGACTCGTTTCTCAATCGTTTTTAGACCATTAATTAATTTTTACAGGGCCTGTAGGATCAACCGGTTTCTTAGGAAGCCGAGTTAGTTGAAAAAGTAGAGGTCGATTCCTTCTTTACGAGTCAGTTGCAGAGAGAATTAATTAGTGTAATTTTGTAAAAGAGAGAGAGAGAGAGAGAGAGAGAGAGAGAGTGAAGTTTTATTGAACTCTAGTAGAAGGGGTCCACTAAGGGCATCCTGACTTGTAATCCTCCCCCCATTTTTACGGGGTCTGATACGCCGAATACCGTGTATTTGGGGGATCAAGGCACCCACCGCAGTTTTTTCGCCTCGACGATTTTTCCACGGCTTTTTCCGATAAATGTTTGCTTAGGTTTTTATCTTATCTAATTGTACTTACGTAGCTAGTTTTAGGACTTGCAACCTAGGCGCATGAGGATTCTTATAAAAAGAAAATAAAAATGTAGATGTTTGTTTGAAAAAACTCAAATAAATCATAAAACCACAAAATAAAATCGGGACTGCTAAAGATGTCTGACTTAAAAAAACCATAAAGATTCATCTGATTTGGGAGAGTAATCCCCGCACATCTTCTCAAAGTGTGCGAGCGAGAGACGATCCTTAAATATAAACCCGATTTCTTTCAAAATACTACTTAGTTCATACACCTAATCACTGCTTTCCAGTGGGTACGCTCGGGTAGCCGGAAACAGTCCGAGTTTACTTAGCAGAGTGGGGGATTTAGAGGACACTGCATAAGGCTCCATCCTCAAGCAACACGGGTAGCCAGAAACGGTCCGTACTTGCCACCATATTGGCTGAGAGCAAGTGGTTTTCTGTAAGGACTCGGGACAGTATCGCGGGGAAAATTCGGGCATCTATCAGCTCGCACAGCTCACGATAACCACTATACCGCTATACTTGTTTGCTAATTACAACCCTAAAATCGACAAGATAAAAGATCGAACTCTTACGGTCATCATCGGGTTGAGTTGGTTAAAACGGAGTTTGCTTTGTGTTTTCTTCGCGGGCGTGAGTTACTGCGGCTTTACGTATTTCTCTCTCTCTCTCTCTTGAATCACGATACGTGATCCTTCTTTCTCTTGATATCGAAGATGACGTCTCGACGGCTTTTCTACTCAGACTCTGTGAGCTTTCGACCATCCACCGTCATTCATACATCTTCATAATCTTGGGATGACTCTCTTCCCAAGCTGGTCCCATCTGATCTCGAGGATAGTCAGACCCAGACTCCCTCGCCTCCTGCCTAGAATATTGAGACAGACCCTCGTCTCAATACATCATCTCCAGCCAAATTTTCGTTGAGTTCTTGTGAGAGCTTCTCTTTTCCAGACGATTTGAAACAGATGGCTCACGGCAAAGGACCAACAGCAGACGAGAGGCCACAAGCTGAGAAGTATTATGACGGAAGACCGGATCCAACCGCAGACGTCACAATAGGTATTCTCGAGACTCTACAACATATGAACATCCAGATCCGAGATCAGTTTAGAACGCATAACGAGTTGCGGACTGAGATAGCCATGCTGCGAGCAGGGGCCTGATGAAGCTACGTTTCATCATCTTTATTCGATCATTTTGGCCTCAAAAACCCTAGTAAATGTGTGTAAATAGGCTTAATTCATGAATTTTAGCATCCATGCATCATTGGGTAAATATTGTATAAAATGCGGTTTTTAAAGCCAAAATTATAGAATAAAGAAAAGAAAAGAAAAAGAATAAAATATTGTAAATATTTTATGACCCGAAACCCCGAGACCTAGGCATCTTGATGAATAGGTCGACAAGGAATAAAGTAGGGGGAGATAAGGGCCAAAATACAATATAATTTCCTTTTATTTTATTCATTCTTTATTCATTTTGGGACCTATTTTTGGTTCCACTTTTTATACCTCAAATAAAGAAACTTTGTAAATGAAAGTTGTAGATGATTAAATAAAGAAAAATACAAAATTGATTTCACAGAAAAATAATATATAGATAAAAATTATGGTCTGAATAAAAATCCAGAATGCCAACTTCCCAGACCCGTATCTCATAAACGAAAACTCCAAATGTAGCATACTCACCTTTAATTGTATATAGAAGAAAATAAGCTATTTAATGGCGGTGGTTTCGCATTTGGCGGAGCTACGGTTTGAAAGTTGAGTTTTGGACCCTTATTGTATACTTGTACAGAATAAAATATTCAATTTATTATTTATTCATTATTTTTTGTATTTTTATAATTTTGATAATAATTATGTACATTAAAACAAGAATAAAAATGCAAAGAAAATATAAAATAAAAATACTTGTATATAGAATACATAGATACAATACTTATATACATACCTATATAACATACGCTTGTATTTTATTAAATATACAAAACATATCAGAAAAATAAAATAAAAATATATTTGTGTACAAAAGTATTTATAAGTATATGAAATAAGAGACAAAAATAATAAAATTAAAATCACAAAATAAAAATCAATTAATAAAATATACAGGTAAAATACCTATATAGGGTATAAAAAGCCACTTGTAAAAATACACCTCATAAAAATAAATAAAAATCATAGTTAAATACTTCATAAATTAATAAACATTTTTTATCTTTTAACCAAAATGAAATTCATTAATTTACTATTTTATTTCGATTTTTGAAATATTTTTTGAGGATTTTTCCTGGTTGGTCCACGTGGACCAACCAGGTTGGTCTGACAGTTGACCTAGGTCAACTGTCTGACCTTCTCCTCCAGACATGTCAGAGTCAATTTTGTCTCTTCTTCTCGCATTTCTCTAGGGCTGACCTTGCATCGATTCGTGACGATGCCTTCTGCATTTTTGCTCCTCGATCAATGGTGATTCACGCCCTAGTGAAACTTGGGGCTGAAGACCACTGATCGAGGCGTTTCAACACTACAAAAGTGCACCTCCGACTTCAATTCAAACCTAATCCTTCTTCCGCCATTTTCACCCTCAAACCCCCAGCATCGTGCTCCTGGTGACAGCAGGCATCGAATCGAGCCTGGGTTCGAGGTGTTTGGTGTAGAATCGAAGTGATTCGACCCCTCGCCGGAGCTCCACCGTGCCTCGCAGCCCGACGTCTCTGGTGAGCTCCTTCTCCTTTTCTTTTTGTTTTCTTGTAGCCTTAGCGTAGATTAGCATAGCCCAGTAGCAGTTTGGCCTTTTGTTTCTCCAATCATTTCCGATCACTCAACGCATCGACTCGCCCACAGACCACCTCCATTCGCTTCCCCTTCACTCCGTCGCTCCGCTCCACCCACCATTTCACCTTGATCACGCCCACATCGAGCCCCCTGAGCTCCCCTCTCCGCCGTTCGCCGGAGCTCATCGCTCGACCCACTCTCCGCCTCCATCGGGTCACCCGAGACCACCATTTTGCTCGCCTGGTTTTTGCGCACTTAACCCTGCAGGTCCGAGCCCCAGAGAAGGCTCCATCGACCCTCATCGACTCCAGGCCCATCCGCCCAGGTCGCCTTCGCCGTCCGAGCAACCCTCGCCGCCTCTGCTTCGCTGGGGGCCACCAGCTGACGCGGAAGGGCCCCAGGATCCTTTCACCCTTGATCCGGGGGCCAGAGCGGCCGTGTGTCGGCCGCAATCGCCGATCGAAGCTCGCTGGGGAGGTGTTCTTCGTGAACCTCCCCCTGTCGTTGGATCAGAGGCCATCTCCAGACGCCACGTACGCCGTCCGAGCAACCCTCGCCGCCTCTGCTTCGCCGGAGGCCACCAGCTGACGCGGAAGGGCCCCAGGATCCTTTCGCCCTTGATCCGGGGGTCGGAGCGGCCGTGTGTCGACCACAATCGCCGATCGAAGCTCGCCGGGGAGGTGTTCTTCGTGAACCTCCCCCTACCGTTGGATCAGAGGCCATCTCCAGACGCCACGTACGCCGTCCGATTGCTCAGTGTCCCCAGCCGTCCGATCGTTCTTCGAAGATCTGATCTCAGCCATCCAGACGAAGGGGTACGCACCGTTAGATGCGCGCCACGTGGATTAGTGGAACGCCATCGGTCGCACGATCGAGCCCGTGGGTATTTCGCATCTTCAACCCACGACTTTTTGTATTTACTTTTTAGTCTAAAAACTTTCATCTGAAGTTTAAAAAGTTTTGTAATATTTGCACTCAGGCCCTCATGGTTTCACTATTTGCACTTTAGTCCACGCCACGTCACCTCACGTGACTGGGGCGCGTGACTTTTGGGTATTTTGCATATTTGGCCCTGAACTTTTAGTTATTTGCAATTACGTCCCAGTGCGTAGTTAATTAAATATCTTTTTGGAGAAATTGCACGTATGCCCAGTCGGTTTTCATTAATTACGATTATGCCCCTGTGAATGATATATCACGTGTTATGTGCGTGCCTTTTTGTGGATTTTGCACCTGAGCCCCTGGATGTTTCGATAATTGCATTTATACCCCTGCTAGGCTTAGGATTTTTTTGTGCTTAGTCTATTTATTTCACGCCTCATTTAATTGCCAAAAATTGTAAAAAGTTGAACTTAAGCTCATGTTTACTTATACTTGCACGCCATATTTTTGCATTGCATTTTTATTACATTTTAATATTTATGAAAAATCAAAAACATGTATTTATTTCACTGTTTGCATTAGAAAACCCATAAAAATTATAAAAACATTTTGAAAAATTCCAAAAAAAATCATATTTTGTGTGTTTTACCATTTTCTAGTGTCACTCCAAAAATCACTAAAAATCTCAAAAGAAAAACCTTAAAAATTCAAAAATACATAAAAACTTCAAAGAAATATATAAAATCAAAGAAAACTCCAAAAATCACAAACTCAGATCCTGTTGGATCTATATTTTGCTATATTTATTTGAAAAATAGTTTGAAAATATTTGTTGTTGTTGTCTATTTTTAATTCCCATTTTGCTTAAAGCCAGTACACTGTTCACTGTTTTGATTTATTTCAGTATTTAAAAATACCAAAAACACCTTTAAAAATACCTAAAAATCACAAAAATAGTAGAAAATATAAAAAAACCAAAAATATTTTATTTCTGAATTTTTGACTATTTTTGCATATTTTTATAAATATTTTATCACCTCTTTTACTACATTATCTTTATTCTCCAATATCGAAAAAGGAAATAAAAAAATATAAAATATAAAATTATAAAAATCAGAAAATCAAAAACCAAAATACAAAATTAAAAATTAAATAAAAAAAAAGATAAAAAATTTAAAAACTAAAAATCCACAAAAGATTGGCTAAGTGGCTTATTAAACCTAAGGTTGGATTTTTATCTACACTATGCACCCTTGTTTCATGTGTTCGACTCCTACTTGCTTGCCACTGTACATTTTTAGTAGGGTATAATAAATTTTAATCCTTGCTAATCATTCCTTGATTGATTGTGTGGTTTAATTGTTGACGAACGAAGATGCTTGAGTAGTCGCATCAGCGACAGTGAGTCTGTGTTGTCAGACCACTATTTAGCGGCTCTCACTTTATCGTTTTTCAAATGGCGCCGTTGCCGGGGAGCATCGGTTTGTAGAGTATCTTTGGGTCTTTTATTCACTTAGCCATTTTTGCTTACTTGCTTTCTTGCATAAATTGATTTGGACTGTCTGACACTTCTCTTGTTTTCTTGCGAGGGACCGCTGACCGAGGAGGATCGCCTAGGGGATCCTGCGCAGCCTTGAGAGGAGGAGCCGGCTATTCTACCCTAGCCGGCAGGAGAGAGCAGGAGAGCTTGAGAGAGAGAGACAGTTGGCTTTTCACTTTTTGTGAGAGAGAGATTTGATTAATTGTAATAATACAGGACTTGGACACTTGAACACTTCAGGCTAATTTCCGGGTGTTTGTTCACCTGGGGGCTCACCGCTGTTTTCTTCGAGTTTTCTCGACTGTCATTTGCCGGTTTTGATTTCATTTTCACTTTCTTTTGTGGATTGAGCCCTTAGATTTAGGCTATTGCTTGATCGATTAGATTAGGTCCAAACACACTAATAACCTTTGCATGTACCTATAGATCGTTTTTGGACTTAGTTTAATTAAACAGTTAACTCACCTTCTTAGATCCGCCGCGTCGCGAGCCCTCCCCATCAAGCGCTACTCCTGAACTCGATGTGTCGAGAAGAGGAGGGGAGGGTCTAGACAGGACTCTTAGGATCGAGGGGTGGTGATTAACTTGTGGTTCTTCACGCTAGAAGTTTCCTATCTTAAGACGATTTCCACATTGCATACCGGCATGTAGCTAGGTTTACAAATTCTGCTTTGCATCCCGCATGGAGAGAGTTGGGATTCGCTGTAAGTCTTCTTACTTTGCATCCATCATTTAGGAACAAAGGTGAGATTTCCATCTTAGTGCCGACTTGCATTGGCTTTTCCGACTCTATTCTCCCTCTGTTTTTGGACAAAGTAGGATAAAGAAAATACAAAAACGTTAGGCGCTTGTTTGAAATCACTCAAAAGAAGCGATAACACAAAAAAAATTAAAAAAGGGATTGCTAAGAAAACTTTGACCTAAATAAAATTGGTAATTGGACTCATTGATTGGGGAGAGTCACACCCTCACTTGTATTCAGGTTGCATGGGAAGGTCTCCTTCCAAGTGAGCAGAGTGCTTCGTAAGGATTAGAGCCCAAAACCCAGTCTGTGGCTGCCTTGTGTATCGCCTGGATTTCCGAAGTATTGGCGCTTCTATCGTACGTGGACGAGTAGGGCTTGGTCAACATTGGTGACTCTCTATTGTGCAGAGCATCGACCTCGTCCGAAGTATCGAGCCTAGGCCACGCCTTCACGGGGGTGTCTATCTCATCATCTTGCGTCCGAGTAGATTCTTGCATGCTCATGGTGATTTCGTTGCGAGCGAGTTCTGAAGTAGTGGTTTTGCCTATTGGCTTCCTTTCTCTATTTCTTTGGCTGAGTATGGATCCAGGAAGGGTTACAAGGACCTTAAAAAGTGCAGACTACATGTTACACAAGGGGAGGACAAGTACGGGAATACTTTTCCGGCAGTACTCTCGCTCCTATAGGCGTAGCGCTCTAAGGACTCGTTAAAAGATAACTTCCTGAATTCAAGATAAAAATTACAAAGATAAAAGCTGAACCTTCACGGCTTCACGCGTTGAGTTGGTGAACTCCCTTGTCTTGTGTTTGATTGCTAGTTACATTTAGGTCAAGATCAAAAATATCACGCCTTTGCGTAAATTTTGTTCTCTTTCTACTTGACCCTTTCTTATTGTGAGCCTTCTACTGTTTTGCAATCCTTTTATTTCTTGTTTACCATCGTGCTCTTCATCCAACATCTTGTCCTCTTGGCCTTCTCAAGATGACGTCACACAGATGGTTTAGTCGGGACCTCGCCGACGCCCACATCGATTCCGTGCCAGCAACATCTCCAATAAAGAGGGGTGATATCCGAGAAGTAAATTCGGATCTTGCGAATGTCTCCTTGGACTCCCCTATTCTCTCTTCTTTCAATACTTGCATTTCTCCAATAAATCCGCTATTCAGGATGGACTCGTAACCCGAATTAGCACTTCCCCTTTAGCTAAACCGGGATTACTCTTGTCCCCGAAATAACCCCTTGTGGATGGAGATCGATTTTAGTCAATATCATATGCTCCATTCACAACATTCTAGGATTGACCTTAATCCCAGATTTATCTCAACAGCTGGTGCTCAGGAAGATACTGATCAGGGTTTACTCCGTCATGCAGATTCTCCACCCGATCACGAGTCAGAAATTCCAGTTTAATCTGAGATGGCAGGTGGGAGAGGAAAAGGACCACAGCCCCAATTAGATCCTGAAGGCAATCAGGGGGAAGGGTAGTATACCACACAGAACGAGGTTAACAGTCAACTGCTGGCTTCTATTCAAGCCATCCAGCAGCAGTTGACTAACCAAGCCCTGGCCCAGACCACCTTCCAAGACATGTTGAATGATCTGAGGAGGAGGGCCGATGCAAGAGACGATCGAAGAGAGCACGATCCGAACCAAGAGCATGATTTCGAAGAAGTTAGAGATGAGTTCTCAGTGGGAAGACCAGAATTTGAAGCAGCATAAGGAGATCCACTGCAGCCGAAGCCTACGCTGAAGGAAACATACGACCCAGGAGCAGGATGCATTACTGAGTGGATTCAAGTTCCACATATGCATGCATACTTCGAGCTGAAGCCGCAATTTCTATCTCTACTTCCCACTTTTCATGGGAACACCACTGAAGAACCGTACATTTTTCTCAAGAAGTTCAGCCGCATCTGTTCCACTGCACACTACCCTGATATTCCTTTGGGGGTAGTTAAGATGACTGCGTTTCCCTTCAGCCTTCAAGACAAGGCCCTTTATTGGGTTGACCATCTTGGGAAGGTCGTCACGACCTGGGAGGAACTGAAGTCCGCATTTCTCCACAAATTCTATCCTCTCGGACGACTGAATCAGATGCGCGCCCGGATCTCCAGTTTCTGCCAGCAGCCCCACGAGACCATTCATGAAGCATGGGAGAGATTCAAAGATCTTCAAGAGAAGTGCCCCCACCATGATATTCCAAAGACCAGTCTCGTACAACACTTCTTTGGGGGGCTATCATTTGAGAGCCAAAAGCTTGTGGATGCAGCTTGCGGCAATTCACATTTCAACAAGGACGAGGACGTGGTATGGAACGTCTTCGAAGAAATGGTCTGAGGGAGAAGCAGCCCAATCCTCGTCCAGAATCTACATGAAGCCACAAACCGCCATCAGCAAGCCAGTTAACATGGCTTCTCACACCGAGGACAAGGATGAGAGCTCCAACCTGAGCATCATTGGGAGCCACTTGTCCAAAGTGGATATCATCGAGAAGAGGTCACAAGACCTCGAAAATTGGCAGTCATTGAGAAGAGGACCCAGGGTCTGGAAAAGCTCGACCAGATTTCCCAACAGCTGGAGCAGCTCATCCGTGCTTTAAATGCAAACATGTGCAACGCTGTGTCTACTTCTACCGAGCCGAATGCTGAGAAGAAGGAGCCCGCAATGCAGCAACACCCTCAGCCGTCTCCACAGCAGCCCCAACCTGTCCAGCACGTGTACTACGTGCAGGCCCCGGAGCAGCCCCAGCAGCTCCAGACACAGATGGTTGTGTATCAACCGGAGCCCCAGCCAGCATTCTCTGAGCAGTTCTCTCCACCCCCGCTAGTGATTCAGGAAATCAATGGTGTATGGGACAATGACGCGCAGCTGACCTGTCCTCAAGGACATTCTCAGGGTCAGAACATGGGCAACATGCCCTATCATCAGTAGCAGCACGGCGGGAGACCCTTCCAGCAGTCTTACCAGTACCAGCCTCCATCACACGGGAACACTTGGAGGCAGAACTACCAGCACGGTCCTCAGCAGTTCGGATATCGCGGACAGGGATATCACCAGCAATCGGCTGCTCAATACAATCAGCACAACTCACAGTACTCCTCCAACCCTCCTCCTCAACAATTTTCACAAGGTTATAAGTCGCAATCTCAGCCGCCATACCAGCATTCTAGACCCCAGCAGGGGGACACCTCTGAGATCGTGCCGGCCAATCCGGCCCTGGCCTGTTTGGAGCAGTTGATGAAGAACATGGCTGAGATGAACCAGAAGATCGACGACCTGATGGCAGTAAAAACCGTCATACCAACTTAGGTTGAAGCTAACCCTAACAATTTCCGACGCAAGGAGCAGGTAGCCGGCAGTGTCCAACCCGAATCAGGTGAAATTAATTGTTTTTTTATCTAATGCTGTTACTCTCAGGACCGGTAGGACACTCCAGCCATCGGCGATGGCGAAGGGAAAGCATATTGCATCTGACGGGGAATCGTCAGTCCAGCAAACACCAGGGCCAGCCAGCATTTTGGGAGCAGCACCATTATGCAGAAAACCACAAAAAAATGAAGAAAACAGAAAAACACAAAAAGATAGCAGCAACCTCGGTGGAGATCAGCCAGCATTGGAGACGCCTGCACCTGCCTTACAGCCAGTTCTTAACAGGAGGAGCACAGTACCTGCAGCGAGTCCAACGCCCGCACCGGAAGCCGAGCCTGTCATTTTTGGTCCACCAATTGTAGATGAATCCATCCCTTTTTGTCATCTACCTGTAAACAACAATACAGACACTATTTTGAATGATATTGGTGAAGATTTTATCAATATTCCTTTCCCAGAAGCAATGAAAAAACACAAAAAAATGAAAATTTTGAAAAGTGCTTTGTCTGATCCTGCCATTATTGAAATCATTCAGAATTTAGTGCTGAATATGCCATTGATGAAAGCTCTTGAGTACATGCCAGCCGTGAAAAAAGGATTGAAAGAGGCATGCACAACCAAGCGCAGGCCAAACCCTCACAATTCCAGAAGCAAGGGTGGCAAATCCGAAAAGCACATCCTCACAATGGCCACCGTCAACGCCATCAGCAACCTCTCAGATAAAAAGCCAGATATGGGAGCACCTCTTGTACGTTGTCAGATGATCAATCAAGAGTTCGAACGGACACTTCTCGACAGTGGGTCTTCGGTTAATTTGATGCCAGCTTTGCTACACACGGAGTTCAGGCTAGGACCGCTCAAGCCTACAAAGATGATCTTGTAGTTTGCAGACAAGTCAGTCAAGCGGCCTAGGGGCCTGTTGGAGGACGTGATCGTCACGGTTCAGGGAAAGTCATTTTCGGCTGATTTTGTGGTCTTAGATATGGACGTCCCCTCTCCATTGCTCCTTACCCCAATTATCCTCGGAAGACCATTTCTACGGACATCAAACGCAGTAGTGAATTATGGGACGAGAGAAATCACTTTTGGAGCTGGCAGTAAAATTATCAGAGTTGAGACCCTGTCTGAGGGAACACCAACTGAGCAGACATCTACTGCATGTGCAAGGGTGATCGAGTGCGCTGACGACTGCGACTTCCTAGAAAAATTCAAGATACCAACCTGTTTCTGGATGACAATGAGATCCATGGACTCCTCCGCCCCGAGAAGGAAGTGGAGACCGCAGTCGAATTTCCTTGTATCAATCAAGATGAGGAACTTGCTGATGTGCTACAAGATACTGCCGTGGGGGTGATGTGCCTTTAGAACCAAGAGCCGAATTTTGAAGAATTTTCTGATGAAGACAGCATCATTGAGGAATTCTGTCAGGATCTGAGAGAAGAAGTGGAACAAATTATGGTGGACACCAAACAATTGAAAGAAGCACCACCTGAATTAATAGCTGAGGTCACCACTGAAGCAGCTCAGACTCCGCCAGAACTAAAACCCTTGCCCTCCAACATGAAGTATGCCTTCCTTGCGGGAGAACCAAACATGTACCCGGTCATCATCAATGCACATCTGACCGAAGACCAAGAATCTCGTCTGATGGAGGTTCTTGAATGCAACCGCAAGGCGATAGGCTGGCGAACATCCGATCTCCATGGGATCAATCCGTCACTCTGCTCGCACTACATCTTTCTGGAAGAAGATTGCAGTCCCTCTCGTGAACTGCAGAGAAGATTAAATCCGAACTTGCGGGAGGTCGTTATGAAAGAGATCAAGAAATGGTGTGATGCGGGATTCATCTATCCCATCTCCGACAGCAAATGGGTGAGCCCTCTGCATGTTGTGCCTAAGAAGTCTGGGATCACCATTGTGAAGAATGACAAAGGAGAGGAGATTGCAACCAGAGTACCGACTTCTTGGCGAGTGTGCGTAGACTACAGAAGACTCAATCTCGCTACCAAGAAGGATCATTTTCCGCTACCCTTCATCGACCAGATCTTGGAGAGATTGGCCGCGAAGGAATATTTCTGTTTCTTGGATGGGTACTCTGGGTATAATCAAGTTGCTATTGCTCCTGAAGATCAAGAGAAGACCACGTTCACCTGTCCTTTTGGCACATATGCCTTCAGACGGATGCCGTTCGTGCTTTGCAACACCCCAGCCACATTTCAGAGGTGTATGCTTGCAGTCTTTGCCGATATGGTGGGCAACTTTCTCGAGGTCTTTATGGACAATTTTTCGGTCTACGGGGATTCATTTGATCAATGTCTAGACTATCTAGACCGAGTCCTACGGAGGTGCTGCGAAGTCAATCTTGTGCTCTCTTGGGAGAAGAGCAACTTCATGGTGACCGAAGGAATTGTGTTGGGTCACGTTGTTTCTAAACATGATATGTACGTTGACCCAACCAAGGTGGGCGTGATCTCCAAACTTGAGCCACCTACCAACATCAAGCAAGTCCGGTCATTCTTGGGCCATGTCGGTTTCTACCGACGATTCATCAAAGATTTCAGCAAACTGGCCAGACCGTTGACTGAATTGCTCGGCAAGGACAATGAATTCATTGTATACGATCGTGTGCTCCTTGCCTTTAATCAGTTGAAAGAGCTTATCACGTAGGCACCTGTCCTACAGCCACCGATTTGGACTCAGCCTTTCGAGATTATGACCGACGCGTCAGATTATGCCATCGGAGCTGTACTGGGACAGAGGAAAGATAATGTACCATTTGCAATTCACTACTCTAGCCGAACGCTCGATGAAGCCCAGAGGAACTACACTGTCACTGAAAAGGAACTGCTAGCGGTAGTTTTTGCCTTGGAAAAGTTCAGATCATACCTCCTTGGGTCCAAGGTAATCGTTTACACTGATCATTCGGCCATTCGGTACTTACAGCAGAAGAAGGACGCCAAACCACGTCTCATTCGGTGGATTCTTCTCCTCCAGGAATTTGACTTGGAAATCAGAGATAAACCTGGGGTAAAGAATGTAGTGGCCGATCATCTGTCAAGGCTTCCTGAACCAGAGTCTCCTGCACTGGACCTACATCCAATCACAGAGACCTTTCCAGATGAGTCAATTCTGTCTGTCGCCTCACTTCCTTGGTATGCGGACATCGTGAACTATCTAGTTGCCAAGAAAATCCCACAAGACTGGCCTAAATTGAAAATAGACAGGTTCTTATCTAAAATCCATTTCTACCAGTGGGAAGACCCGTATTTGTTTCGTGAGGGAGCAGATTGCATCTGGAGGAGGTGCATTCCTCAGGAGGAAGTTCCAAGTGTCCTCGCTTTATGTCATGATCAAGACTCTGGAGGACATCATTCAGGCAAACGGACGATAGCAAAAGTTCTTCAAAGTGGCCTCTGGTGGCCGTCATTATTCAAAGATGCAGATGAGTATGTCAAATGTTGCATTGACTGTCAGAAGATGGGCGGAACCATAGGAATGAGAGACACGATGCCTCTGAAGTACATTCAGATCTCAGACGTCTTTGACGCATGGGGCATCGACTTTATGTGCCTGTTTCCCAACAACCAGGGTTATGAATACATTCTGCTTGCTGTCGATTATGTAAGTCGATGGGTGGAGTCTATCCCCGCCCGAGCCGCCGACAGTAGGACTGTCTGTCGATTCTTGAGAGATCACATCATAGCACGGTTCGGGATTCCCAAGATTCTCATATCTGACGGGGGTAGCCATTTCATAAATAGAGAGGTGAAGAAGCTGATCCAAGAATTCTGCATTGAGCATCGTGTTGCTTCACCCTACCACCCGCAGTCCAATGGCTTAGCTGAATGTTCAAACAGGGAGATCAAGACAATTCTGCAGAAACTTGTGTGTCCGGATCGCAAGAACTGGTCTCAGCTGCTTGATTCCGTTCTTTGGGCTTACAGAACAGCGTACAAGTCACCCTTGGGAATGTCCCCCTACCGCCTTGTGTATGGCAAGCCATGTCATTTGCCCGTGGAACTTATTCACAAATCTTTATGGGCTATTAACATCTGTAATTTGGACTCCAAGCAAGCAGGAAAGAACAGAAAATTGGATCTGAACAGACTACTGGAATTCAGAGATTATGCATATGACAACAGCCTGATGTACAAGAAGAAGGTCAAAACATGGCATGACAAGCACATCCGCCACAAGTCCTTTGATCCAGGTCAGAAGGTATGGTTGTTCGATGCGAAATTAAAGATCTTTCCAGGCAAATCAAAGAGCAAATGGACCGGGCCGTTCATGGTTAGGCAGGTGCGTGACAACGGAAGTGTAATGATATCCAATCTGTCAACTGACGCACAACCTTCTGTAGTCAATGGACAGCTTCTGAAGCCATACCTTGAACATGATACATTCATGGCCGTCGTTGACTCAATTCAAGTAATCTATAAGGATGAGCTGAATATATCGAAAGAGGCAGAGGAAGGCGAAGCATATCAAAACATTTTTTGAATGATTCCTCTTTTCTTCTTTTCTTCTTGTCTTCTTTTCTTTTATCCTTTCCTACCGAATTGATGCCATCCCTTTCATCACTGCTATGCTTAGGACGTACTTTATCCTAAGTATAGGGGGGATGCGCATCCCGAGTTGTTCATATCCAATCTCATCTCTTTTCTTCTTTTCTTCTTTTCCTTGTCTATTCTCTTTATCTATCAAAAAGGTGTCGCCCCTTGTAGACAGTTTTCTATACTTAGGACGTACTTTGTCCTAAGTATAGGGGGGGTGTGCACCCCGAGTATTTCCATTCTTTGATCATGTCCATTGTCTCCTCTCCTTGTCTATACTTAGGGATATCTTACCCTAAGTACAGGGGGAGACAGTCTGAGTACGATCTGTTCCTTCCCATCCTTGACCCTCCCTGCTTTGTGTACAGTCTGCTATACTTAGGATTATTTGATCCTAAGTATAGGGGGGACGGTCAACTTCTCATTCTTTTGTTCATCTCTTATTCATTTATTCTTTAGATTTTCCTATACTCAGTACGAGTTATGTCTTCTTTTTTCTCTCTGATCTATGAGGACATAGCTCAAGCTAAGTATAAGGGGGTCGTATATACTACGTACATACTTTAGCCATAACTCGTACTTTCGTATTATGGCTAATAATTCTTTAAACTTCATTAGAAATCTCTAATAAAAAGGTGTTTTATTCCTCAAATTCTTTTTGTAATTACTGATTAATAAATCAGGTGAAAATATTTTTTTGCAAAATGTTTGAAAAATAGTTTGAAAATCTTTGTGAACATTTATTGAAAACTATTTTGAAAATATTCTATTGCATGTTTTCAACCAGTGAAAAATGTGTGTTTTGCAAAAATTTCTTTTCTTTGTGTGAAATAAAATGTTTGAAAAAAATGATTTGCAAATGGTTTGAAAAATGGTTGCAAAAATATTTTGAAAAACCTATATATACTGTTTGAAAGCCTTTGCAAAATGATTTTCAAATGTGTGTATATGTTTGTAAAATGTTTGTAAAAATTATTTGGGACTATAGTTTTCAAAAATTATGTGAAAAAGCTTGTGTCAAATAAGTTTGAGGAATACTTACATCACACCAAAATCCACTATATATATGTACTTATAAAATTGACCACTTACCCTTGTAAATTCTTAAAATCCACTTCTTGTATATATAAGAAGTACTCCCGTGTACATAGTTTTCACCTCGTTTTCAGCCAAAACGTTTTGTTTTTCAAAAATCCCAAAAACATTTGCAAAACTAAAATCCAAAAACATTTGAAAAATCTTTTTGAAAAATACAAAAAAATGCATCTGCATACGCATGCATCATCTTTTCAAAAATCCATAAAAAAGTTCAAAATCTTGAAAATTGCATTACAAAAATATTTTCTGCATTCTGCATCGCATTTGCACAGCATGAGCATTTTTCAGACTGAGTTTGATAGTTGAACAAGTCTAAGTAAAATCCGGAGATTGGAGCTTGATTGGACCTTAAAATCTACCTAATAACAGGAACCTTATAGGAACTGGGTTTGAGGTACTTCAGGTCTAGTTGACTTAATTCTTTGAGGATCACGGGACTTGGTTCACTAGATTCTTGACTGCCTAAGTAGAATATTTCGGAGCACACGCACAACTCTTGTGGGTAACGACCTAACTTGGACACATGCACCTTTCACATATCTCTCCACGGATGAGGTGATGAGGAGGCAGTTTCCTTTGGCTGGGGGTAGTATATGAGGGTAGTACTTCTAGGCGGGACCTCTCTTCTTCTTCTAGTGAAGGAAGTGCGCCTCAACTTGGTCTAGTTGTGATGAAGGCTAAAGACAGAAGCCGTGGGTTGCAATAAAGCTTCAAAAGAGGGATAGTCTACTGGGTCAAGAGGAAAATTTCTTGTATATATGCTGCACCATGTAGATATGTTGTACATATGCAATTGAAAAAAAACTCCAAAAAAGTGGTGGGTCGGATTGAAAATTTAATAACCCCACCGGGGTGTATATAGTCCAATAAAGCAAAAGCTTATGATATCCATGTTACATCTCATGAAGCTTGCAGCAGGAGACTTAGCTACACTGGTTGAGCTCCCAAAAGTCTATACCTATTATTCCCCCTCTTCTTGAGCCAGTTGCACTTGAACATAGAAGGGAATACCCCGCTTCTCGAGGAAAGAGTTGCTAGACTGAGGCATTACAGTTACCAGGTTTGGGGAGGTTGTTTCTTTGTTACTTCTGAGGTGGGGAGTTACATATCACTTACACTGTACGAGTCAGATTCATAGTCGTAAGAGTTTGCGTATGAGTTGAAATATTTCTGACCTGGCTATTGAGGAGACTTGAGCAGAGTTTTGGGGATTCTCGAAGGCTGTTGGATTTCAAGTTCGGTTCTCACTAAGGTTCCGCCCGCACTAAAATTACAATGGTCCGACTTAAGCTCCAAACTTTGATTTTGTGAAGACAAGTTTAATAATCAAATTAAATCCAAGTTCTTCTTTTTCTTTTCTTTCTTTTCTTTTTGCACTTATTGCATAAGTGTTTGCTAGGGACTAGCAAAGGTAAAGTATAGGGGGATGATGAAGCTACGTTTCATCATCTTTATTCGATCATTTTGGCCTCAAAAACCCTAGTAAATGTGTGTAAATAGGCTTAATTCATGCATTTTAGCATCCATGCATCATTGCGTAAATATTGTATAAAATGCGGTTTTTAAAGCCAAAATTATATAATAAAGAAAATAAAAGAAAAAGAATAAAATATTATAAATATTTTATGACCCGAAACCCCGAGACCTAGGCATCTTGATGAATAGGTCGACAAGGAATAAAGTTGGGGGAGATAAGGGCCAAAATACAATATAATTTCCTTTTATTTTATTCATTCTTTATTCATTTTGGGACCTATTTTTTGTTCCACTTTTTATACCTCAAATAAAGAAACTTTGTAAATGAAAGTTGTAGATGATTAAATAAAGAAAAATACAAAATTGATTTCACAGAAAAAATAATATATAGATAAAAAGTTATGGTCTGAATAAAAATCCAGAATGCCAACTTCCCAGACCCGTATCTCATAAACGAAGACTCCAAATGCAGCATACTCACCTTTAATTGTATATAGAAGAAAATAAGCTATTTAATGGTGGTGGTTTCGCATTTGGCGGAGCTACGGTTTGAAAGTTGAGTTTTGGACCCTTATTGTATACTTGTACAGAATAAAATATTCAATTTATTATTTATTCATTATTTTTTTGTATTTTTATAATGTTGTAAATATTACATGTACATTAAAACAAGAATAAAAATGCAAAGAAAATACAAAATAAAAATACTGGTATATAGAATACATAGATACAATACTTATATACAAACCTATATAACATACGCTTGTATTTTATTAAATATACAAAAAATATCGGAAAAATAAAATAAAAATATATTTGTGTACAAAATTATTTTAAAAGTATATAAAATAAGAGATAAAAATTATAAAATTAAAATCACAAAATAAAAATCAATTAATAAAATATACAGGTAAAATACCTATATAGGGTATAAAAAGCCACTTGTAAAAATACACCTCATAAAAATAAATAAAAATCATAATTAAATACTTCATAAATTAATAAACATTTTTTATCTTTTAACCAAAATGAAATTCATTAATTTACTATTTTATTTCGATTTTCGAAATATTTTTTTGAGGATTTTTCCTGGTTGGTCCACGTGGACCAACCAGGTTGGTCTGACAGTTGTCCTAGGTCAACTGTCTGACCTTCTCCTCCAGACGTGTCAGAGTCAATTTTGTCTCTTCTTCTCGCATTTATCTAGGGCTGACCTTGCATCGATTCGTGACGATGCCTTCTGCATTTTTGCTCCTCGATCAATGGTGATTCACGCCCTAGTGAAACCTGAGGCTGAAGACCACTGATCGAGGTGTTTCGAGCCTCGTCTTCCACGCCGCCCGTCAACCCTACAAAAGTGCACCTCCGACTTCAATTCAAACCTAATCCTTCTTCCGCCATTTTCACCCTCAAACCCCTAGCCCTTCATGCTCCTGGTGACAGCAGGCATCAAATCAAGCCTGGGTTCGAGGTGTTTGATGTAGAAACTAAGCGATTCAACCCCTCGCCGGAGCTCCGCCGCGCCTCGCAGCCCGACGTCTCTGGTGAGCTCCTTCTCCTTTTCTTTTTGTTTTCTTGTAGCCTTAGCGTAGATTAGCGTAGCCCAGTAGCAGTTTGGCCTTTCGTTTCTCCAATCGCCGTGAATCGTTAATCAAAGCCACGACGAAGCTGAGCTCCGCCCGTCATTTCCGATCACTCAACGCATCGACTCGCCCATAGACCACCTCCATTCGCTTCCCCTTCACTCCGTCGCTCCGCTCCACCCACCATTTCACCTCGATCACGCCCAGATCGAGCCCCCTGAGCTCCCCTCTCCGCCGTTCGCCGGAGCTCATCGCTCGACCCACTCTCCGCCTCCATCGGGTCACCCGAGACCACCATTTTGCTCGCCTGGTTTTTGCGCACTTAACCCTGCAGGTCCGAGCCCCAGAGAAGGCTCCATCGACCCTCATCGACTCCAGGCCCATCCGCCCAGGTCGCCTTCGCCGTCCGAGCAACCCTCACCGCCTCTGCTTCGCTGGAGGCCACCAGCTGACACGGAAGGGCCCCAGGATCCTTTTGTCCTTGATCTGGGGGCCGGAGCGGCCGTGTGTCGGCCGCAATCGCCGATCGAAGCTCGCCGGGGAGGTGTTCTTCGTGAACCTCCCCCTGTCGTTGGATCAGAGGCCATCTCCAGACGCCACGTACGCCGTCCGAGCAACCCTCGCCGCCTCTGCTTTGCCGGAGGCCACCAGCTGATGCGGAAGGGCCCCAGGATCCTTTCGCCCTTGATCCAGGGGCCGGAGCGGCCGTGTGTCGGCCGCAATCGCGATCGAAGCTCGCCGGGGAGGTGTTCTTCATGAACCTCCCCCTGCCGTTGGATCAGAGGCCATCTCCAGACGCCACGTACGTCGTCCGATTGCTCAGCGTCCCTAGCCGTCCGATCGTTCTTCGAAGATCTGATCTCAGCCATCCAGACGAAGGGGTACGCACCGTCAGATGCGCGCCACGTGGATTAGTGGAATGCCATCGGCCGCACGATCGAGCCCGTGGGTATTTTGCATCTTCAACCCACGACTTTTTGCATTCACTTTTTAGTCTAAAAACTTTCATCTAAAGTTTAAAAAGTTTTGTAATATTTGCACTCAGGCCCTCACGGTTTCACTATTTGCACTTTAGTCCACGCCATGTCACCTCACGTGACTGGGGCACGTAACTTTTCGGTATTTTGCATATTTGGCCCTGAACTTTTAGTTATTTGCAATTACATCCCTGTGCGTAGTTAATTAAATATCTTTTTGGAGAAATTGCATGTATGCCCAGCCGGTTTTCATTAATTACGATTATGCCCCTGTGAATGATATATCACGTGTTTTGTGCGTGCCTTTTTGTGGATTTTGCACCTGAGCCCCTGGATGTTTCGATAAGTGCATTTATACCCCTGCCAGGCTTAGGATTTTTGTGTGCTTAGTCTATTTATTTCACGCCTCATTTAATTGCCAAAAATTCTAAAAATTTGAACTTAAGCTCTTGTTTACTTATACTTGCACGCCATATTTTTGCATTGCATTTTTATTGCATTTTCATATTTATTAAAAATCAAAAACATGCATTTATTTCACTGTTTGCATTAGAAAACCCATAAAAATTATAAAAACGTTTTGAAAAATTCCAAAAAAAAATAATATTTTGTGTGTTTTACCATTTTCTAGTGTCAGTCCAAAAATCACTAAAAATCTCAACAGAAAAACCTTAAAAATTCAAAAATACATAAAAACTTCAAAGAAATATATAAAATCAAAGAAAACTCCAAAAATTACAAACCCAGTTCCTATTGATTCTATATTTTGCTATCTTTATTTCAAAAATAGTTTGAAAATATTTTTTGCTGTTGTCTATTTTTAATTCCCATTTTGCTCACAACCAGTACACTGTTCACTGTTTTGATTTATTTCAGTATTTAAAAATACCAAAAACACCTTGAAAAATACCCAAAAATCACAAAAACAGTAGAAAATATAAAAAAAACCAAAAAGATTTTATTTCTGAATTTTTGACTATTGTTGCATATTTTTATAAATATTTTATCACCTCTTTTACTACATTATCTTTATTCTCCAATATCGAAAAAGGAAATAAAAAAATATAAAATATAAAATTATAAAAATCAGAAAATCAAAAACCAAAATACAAAATTAAAAATTAAATAAAAAAAAGATAAAAAATTAAAAAATTAAAAACCCACAAAAAGATTGGCTAAGTGGCTTATTAAACCTAAGTTTGGATTTTTATCTACACTCTGCACCCTTGTTTCCTGTGTTCGACCCCTACTTGCTTGCCACTGTACATTTTTAGTAGGGTATAATAAATTTTAATCCTTGCTAATCATTCCTTGATTGATTGTGTGGGTTAATTGTTGACGAACGAAGAGGCTTGAGTAGTCGCATCAGCGACAATGAGTCTGTGTTGTCAGACCACTATTTAGCGGCTCTCGCTTTATCGTTTTTCAGGGCCAGGAACCAGTTATCGCCTACAGTGGTTCCCGCAACTTTACGGGAAGAGTATGACCCGGGCGCGAGAACACTCCATCATTGGATTCAGCTACCACCGAATCAAGGGCCATACGAATTGAGTACGTCCTTCATCTCACTACTTCCTAAGTTCTACGGCAATGCTACAGAGGAGATGTTTACCTTTCTGCAGCAATTCGAGATGATTTGTGGTACGACTAGCTATCCAGGAGTTACATAGGAGGCTGTCCGCCTCAAAGCCTTTCCCTTCGCCTTAGCCGATAAGGCGCTTTACTGGCTGAGTCATCTGAGAAGGGAAATCTCTATATGAGACGATCTGAAGTCCACATTCCTACGTAAATATTTTCCTCTGGGGAGGACGAACATGATGAGGAGTCAGATCTCCAACTTCACACAACATCCGCATGAATCTTCCCATGAGGCATGGGATAGATTCAAAGATCTTATGGAGAGATGCCCACATCATGAGAAACTGATGAAGGTGCTAGTGTTGAATTATTTCGGAGGACTCCAACCGGACATCAAGGGGCTCGTGGGTGTGTATGCAGTGGCAGTTATTTGAACAAGTACGCTGAGTCAGTCTGGGCCATCTACGAAGGGATGGCTGAGAATTCGAGAGTGGTCGACTCTACTCGAGAATTTCAGAAAGCCCCGCAGCCACCACATCACCGAGAGCATCACAAGGTGGCTAATATCGTAGAATATGAATCCAACACCAACATGGGATTCATTAGCAAGAAATTAACGTTGGTGGATGTGATTCAGAAACAAGTTCAGGACTTACAGCTGCTGCGAGAGTTGGAGAAACTCTCATCTCTACCTCAGCAGCTGAGTAATCTTTTGAAGAAGGTTTTTGATCTTTAGCTTCAGTACCAGTAGAGCCAATCTTCTTCGAATGCACAACCAGCACGGAGGATCTTGCCCGCTCCGCCCACCCGTCATATTCACTACTTACATAGCGAGCTAGAGACTCCGCAGATTGATTGGCACGAGGATCAGTCTCATGCCAATACTGGCCAGATTACCAGTACTGCAGATATGGAGGTAGAGCCTCAAAGTACTCTCGAGATTAACGGGATTTGGTATACTCCAATTCAGCAACCGAGTATACCGCATCATCATCATCAGCTGTACGGTCAACCGCAGCATGGACGTCCACACTTCCAGCACCGCCAAAATTTCACGCAACAGCAGTCTCACCAGAATGTTTATCAGAGACCACAATCACACCAGTATCCTGCTCATTATTCACAGACTTATTCTTATCAGCAGTCGCAACAGTCTTCCTCCACAACGCGGAGATTCTCCCAGCGTTCCACCTCTCAGCAATACACGCCAAGGCAGGAGAGAGGACCAAGATAGGGCCACCACACCGAACCTGAGATGTCTTTACAGGCTTAGGCACTTAATCAGATCATGGATATGCTAAGTACGCTCCAGATCGAACATAAAACCAAGATGGTGCAGGTTAACCGTCGTCTGAATGAGTTAACCGCACCAAAGACCACGCTTCCAGTCCAGCCTCAGATGAATCCGAATAACAAGAGGAGGCATCCAGATCAGGTAGACACAACAGATATGGTCTCTTTTCCTGAATTTTTATCTAACTTCATTCATCTCAGGAGCGGTAGATCGCCACGAGCACTTGCTGGAGTAGAAGAGCGGGCACTTGACGAGGAGCAGGAGCAAATCCATGAGCCGTAAGATTCTGAGGAGGAAAACCAGCATGTTAATGAGGAGCACTTTGCAGATCTGAGAGACGGGAGCGATGCCAATACAGTTGATATGGACACTGGCGAATCAGATGATGACATCATGCCAGATCATGCAGATGCTCCCGAGAAAAACATATCTTCCCCTATCTTAGAGAGTGTTGTACATAATTCTGAAACTTATATACAAGCAGATTCTAATAGCAATAAAAATTCTGATTTTCTGATCCCTGACATTGTTCCTTTTCCCGATGCTCTGTTTGGAAAAGGAAAGAAATATAACAAAAAGAACGGTGTGACTCCGGATACCGAATGTTTACTTAAAGATCACATATTTTTGAAGATCCCGCTTCATGATGCCTTATATCATTTTCCTATGCTTAAGAATCAATTGAAAAACCGATGCACCATGCGTAGGAAAAAGAGATCCCGTACATGGAAACATATTCTGACTAAGGCTACATCTTGTGCTATTCAGAATAAGTTACCGAAGAAGAAGAAGGACTCAGGTGCACATTATGTCAGATGTGAGATCGCAAAAGTCGAATTCGATCGCACTCTCCTAGATAACGGTTCCTTGATCAATTTGATACCCTCTTCTTTACTCGATAGGCTCGAGTTAGGTCCTCTTGACAAATCCCGCGTGATCCTTCAGTTTGTGATAGATCCATAAAGAGACCTAAGGGTATATTAAGGAACGTTATCGTAACCGTATAGGGTCTACAATTCCCAGTGGACTTTACGGTCCTGGACATGGATTGCCCTACATAGTTACACCTTACCCCGATTATTCTCGGGAGACCTTTCTTAGAAACCGCAAAGGCTCTCTTTGATTATGATACAGGGAAGGTATCTTTTCGCGTCGAGGGCGAGAAGGTACATATAGAGATGGTGAGAGAATCCAACACATCTAGTGGTACATCTTCGGATTTCTTGAGTTCTTTAGCCACCTGCGACTACATGGATGAGGTCCATCTTGACGATCTCGAAAGGTATCAAGTAGAGATACAAGATTTCCTAGCAGAGGATGGGTCCGAGACTACAGTTGGAGGTTCTTCAGATGATAGTTTATATTTTAGTCTGGATGATGAGAAGCAAAGGGATCAGACTTCTGACGAACTTATTGCAGACCTTTCAGATTCAGAGACTTTACACGATTCCTCCGCCTCAGATGATCTAGAGACCGAATTTCATTTAGTTGAGCTATTTTGCTCTGATCATTCTGAGGAGTCGGATGAAGTTTTGAACATCTTTTGTAGTCCAACTCTACAACAGATCGACATGGTGGATAATTAAGATGCCGACAAATCCACAACCAATACAGATCTCAATTCTCAAATGGAGGATGTTTCAGCAGAGCTAGAATATACCTTACCAGAGTTAAAAACATTGCCACCAAACATGAAATATGCTTTCATTGCGGGTCCACAACAACAGTTTCTGATCATTATCAGTTCATCATTGACCGACGATCAAGAATCTCGTCTGATGGAGATTCTAGAAAGAAACCACAAGGCTATTGGGTGGACTGTATCCGATCTCCGCGGGATTAATCCTGCTTTGTGTTCACATCATATCTATCTCTATCATGATAGCAAACCCTCCAGAGAGTTTCAATGTAGGCTGAATCCGATTTTACGAGAAGTTGTCAAGAAAGAGATTACGAAATGGTGTGACGCAGGGTTCATTTATCCCATCTCCAACTCTGAATGGTTCAGCCCATTACATGTTGACCCGAAGAAGTCGGGAATTCAATTGGTTAAGAATGAGAATGGAGAGGAGATTCCAAAGAGAGTAACCACGTTGTGGCAAGTGTGTGTTGACTACAGGAAATTGAACACCGCGACAAAGAAGGACCACTTCCTGTTGCCTTTTATAGACCAGGTCTTAGAATGGTTGGCAGGGAAGGAGTACTTCTGTTTCCTTGACGGTTACTCCAGATACAACCAGGTATCAATTACTCCGGAAGACCAGGAGAAAACCACCTTCACATGTCTGTTCGGCACGTATGCCTTTAGACGGATGTCCTTTGGATTATGCAACGCTCCCGCTACTTTCCAAAGGTGCATGCTTGTTATTTTTGCGGACATGGTCGGTAATTTTCTAGAGGTTTTCATGGACGATTTTTCGGTCTATGGTGAGTCCTTTGACGATTTTTTAGCACACCTAGACCAGGTTCTTAAAAAGTGTTGTGAGGTAGATCTCGTTCTGTCTTGGGAAAAGAGCCATTTTATGGTTACTCACGGGATCGTGTTAGGACACGCCATCTCCCAGTGAGGCATGGAGGTTGACCCTGTCGAGGTAAATGTCATCAAAAGACTCGAACCACCATCCAACATCAAACAGTTACGGTCATTTCTAGGGCATGTCGGCTTTTACCGACGGTTTATCCAAGACTTTTCCAAGATTGACCGACCGTTAACCGAACTATTAGGCAAAGACATCGAGTTCTTGTTATATGATAAATGTCTTAATGCCTTCCTCACACTAAAACACAAAATTATCAGTGCTCCTGTCCTACAACCGCCTGATTGGTCTCTACCCTTCGAGATCATGACGGATGCTTCAGATGTTGCGGTCGGGGTTGTATTAGGATAGAAGAGGAATGGACTTCCCATTGCCATCCACTATGCCAGCAGAACCTTAGACGATGTGCAACGTAATTACA
The DNA here is from genome assembly GCA_037367405.1 of Ottelia alismoides. Classification (NCBI taxonomy): domain Eukaryota; kingdom Viridiplantae; phylum Streptophyta; class Magnoliopsida; order Alismatales; family Hydrocharitaceae; genus Ottelia; species Ottelia alismoides. The sequence goes on from JAZKJV010001707.1 coordinate 231,479, forward strand.
CAGTGACAGAAAAGGAGATGTTGGCAGTGGTATTCGCTTTAGATAAGTTTCGATTATATCTTCTTGGCTCTAAAATCACAAATCATACCGATTATTCAGCTATCTGGTTTCTGATGAAAAAGAAGGATGCTAAGGCGCACCTTCTTAGATGGATTCTATTACTTTAGGAATTCTATTTGGTCAAAAAGATAAACCTGGGGTAAAGAATGTGGTAGTTGATCACCTCTCCCGATTACAGTCAGATCAGCCTTTAGATGAGTACATGCCAGAGATTGCAGAGAGATTTCCTGACGAGAGCATCTTTGCGGTTACCGAACTTCCATGGTATGCAGATATAGTATACTTTCTGGTCACACAAAAAAGTCCTCAAGGTTGGTCAAAGAATCGAGTTGATAAACTAGTTTCTGAGGCACGATACTACCACTGGGAGGATCCGATTCTTTTTCTTAAAGGGCCGGATTGTGTTTACAGGCGTTGTATTCCTCAGGAGGAATATAATAGTGTCCTCACTTTGTGTCATTCTTTAGAAGCAGGAGGACATCACTCCGGGAAGAGGACAGCGCAGAAGGTACTTCAGAGCGAACTATGGTGGCCAACTATTAATACTTGCACATTCGTAAAGAGTTGCCCGGATTGTCAGAAAGTAGTAGGGACAATCAGTGCTAGAGACACAATGATGATGCGACCAGTTATCATTTGTGAGATTTTTGATGCATGGGGCATAGATTTCATGGGATTGTTCCCTTCCAGCAACGGTTTTGAGTACATCCTTCTCGCTGTAGATTATGTTAGTAGATGGGTGGAGGCTATACCTGCATGAACCGCAGACAGTAAGACCATTTGCAAGTTCCTAAGAGAACACATTATTTCGCAGTTCGGGATCCCACGTATTCTTATTTCAGATGGGGGTAGCCATTTCATTAATAAGGAGGTCAAAAAGCTAGTGAAGCAATACGGCATTAATCACAGAGTAGCTTCTCCTTATCACCCACAGACGAACGGCATGGTTGAAGTTTCAAATAGGGAGGTGAAATCAATTCTCCAGAAATTAGTACGACTGGATAGGAAGAACTGGTTACAGCTTCTAAATCAGGTTCTTTGGGCATATCGTACTGCATACAAAACTCCCTTAGGTACTTACCATTTAGATTGGTTTATGGAAAGTCGTGCCATTTGCCCGTAGAGATCATGCACAAATCTGAATGGGCCATTCGAGAAATCTTAATGGATACACAGAAAGCAGGAGCCAAGAGAAAGATAGATCTGAATGAGCTGATAGAGATTCGAAATCAAACATACGAGAACACTCCAATTTATAAGGACAAAGTGAAGAAATGGCATGACAGACGTATTCGGCACAAGAGCTTTGTCCCTGGGCAGAAAGTTTGGTTGTTCAATGCGAGATTGAGAATTTTTCTTGGCAAATTAAAAAGCAAGTGGGAAGGACCGTACATAGTCAGAACGGTGCATGACAATGGCGGTATAGCAATATCAGATGTGTCACCTGGTGCAGAACCGTTCGTGGTTAACGAGAAGATGCTGAAGCACTTTGTCGAGATTACTGTTCATCTGGCTCGTACTGAAGTGGTCTATTTTGTACAAGAATTATGATCATTCTTTCACTTCATCTCATCATGTACAAATGCTTTTGAGCCATTCGATTTCTGGATAGCTGCAACACTTGTATATTCTTCGTAGACCACAATCGTCCCCATTTTTTCTCGTCTTCTATGCTTAGGATACCAGATCATAAGTATAGGGGGGATCGATTGTTCGCTGATTAACGTTTTATATTTTGTTCTGAATCTTTTGTATATCCTTTCTTCTTCACGAATCATTGGTCTCCGATTTTTGGCTACACTCTTTTCTATACTTAGGATGCCTTATCCTAAGTATAAGGGGACCGAATGATTTCGATGATCTCGTATTATTTATTCCTTTTGAGCTTTCGTTATATATTCTTTTCACTCAGTCATCCCGTTTTTTCTCTCTCGTTATATTTACGATTTACCTAATCGTAAGTATAGGGGGAGGGTTAACTAACTATTTTCTTATATTATTTTTCACCCACTTTTACTTAGCATGAGTTATGTCCTCCTTTTTCTCTTTTGACGCTATGGGACATAGCTCAAGCTAAGTATAGGGGGTGCGTATATATTGTATATATACTTTTATCCATAACTCGTGCTTTTATGTATTTTCTATATATATAAAATCCGTAAAAAGTGGGTGAGGGCTAATTTAAAATCTATTTATATATTTATTTATCACTTATAAAATCCTTGTAAATAAGTAAAATATGTCTAAAACTTGTATTTAAAATCTATAATTAAAGTATGTATTTAAAAATTGTATTTAAAAATTATATAATACTTATTTAAAATCCTATTTATTAAAATATGTGTAAAAATCATTTAATCTTGGTAAAATTCGTTGTAGATAAAATCTGTAATATACATTAGATACTTAACTCAAATAAAATATATCTTGTAAAATTCATGTATAAAAACTTGTGTATAAAAATAAGGAAATCCATAAAAAATATAAAGTCCTAAAAGTCATAAAAATTACAAAAACCGTTAAATCCACAAAAACGAGTAAAATTCAGAAAATATACTTCACAAAAACATGGTTGCATTTGCATTCGCATTTTTCAGAATAAGTTTGATTTCTGGAGCTAAGGATTGAGTCTAGTCTTAAGGATGGAGCTTGATCACGGCTTTTAACTTCCATTGTAAGGAACCTAGTTAGGATCTGGAATTTAGACTCTTCAAGTCTGTGACTTAAAATCTTTGGGTTCCATAAGACCATATTCGGGAAATCAAGTCATATGTGCTTAAGTAGACCATTTGGTATCATCCGTACAACTCTGCACTAGTGAACCAATCTTGAACACATGGACTCTGCATTTAGATCGACTTGCATGGAGTTGCGAAGGGCAGTACATCTTGGTAGTGTGTTTCTATCCTTGTCTTTGCGGCATTGAAGTCTAAAGACGGGAGAGATTGGGGTTGCGATAGTCGCTTCAGATGAGGGAAGGATCTGCTGACACAATTTTTCTAAGACCTCAAAAAAGGGACGGAACAAAAGATGCTATATCCGTCGAGGCACAAAGAGGTAAATGCAGTGCAAGCAAATTACAAAGTCAAATCAAAGAAGAAGCCACCAAATACAAATATGACCACAATGGTCCAAGCTTCCACCAAAAATGCCTGCACATCTTAGTGAAGACTTAGCTACACCGATTGAGCTTCACAAGGAGATGCGTTTACACTGGTCGCACAGCACTTCTTCTCTCATTCTTCTATCTTCTCTCTATATTCGATTATGGACATAGTACGAACTGACCTCAGAAGGGAATACCTCCCTCCACGAGGAAATAGTAGCTGGATGAGGAAGCAATAGAAGTGTATAGCCAGAATGGGCGGTTTCTTCGGTTATCTAAGCAGGAAGAGCTAAATCAATTCACACACTGTACAAATTGATTTCAAGGATTATAGAGTCTGCGAAATGAATAAGTGAGTTTGAACTAGCCGATGAAGTGATATTGAATAAGGATTTTTGAAACTTGAGGACTATTGAGGATAAAATCCTAATCCTAGTTAAGGCTCCGACAAAATGCTTGTTTCAGGCCTAATCGAGCTCTGTCCTTTGTCTGTTCTCATGAATTGGTTTAGAAAAACAAATTCATTCCAACTTTCTTTCTTTTTCACTTACTTTTTCAAATAAGTGTTTGCTAAGGGACTAGCAAAGTTTAAGTATAGGGGGTTGATGAATCCATGATTCATTAACCTTTTTTCACATTTTGTCTTAAAACCCTTAACAAATACATGTAAATATTCATTAATTCCCATCTATTATTCAAATTTCATTCATGAATAAATATTCACTTTTAAGCATAAAAACATGTTAATAAATAAAATATTAAAAATAAAGAAAAGAAAAGAAGGCAGATTGTGAATATGTAAATATATACAATATGACCTATAAATATAAATATAACTACAAGGTATATTTATGTAACCTAAACTCTGAGATCAAGTCAACATGAATTGGTCGACAAACCAATAAGTGGGGGGAGATAAGGAAAGAAAACTATAAAAATGAATTAAAAATACAATTCACACGTCTCTCACTATTTATCAAATAAATACAAAACTTCAATGATTTTTAATTATATATCTTTTCTTAATTATTTCTAAAAATGTATATAAAAATATCAAATAAGTTAAAAATAGTACCCTGTATATATACCAAGAAATCCTACTTATAAATTGTCAAAATCTCAACTTCCGAACATCATAACTTCTTCATACGAACTCCAATTTCACTCTACTGACATTTAAAGTTCATAAAATAAAATTCTCTAATTAATAAAGGTGATTTCATCGAATTCGGAGTCCGTTTGCAAAAAGTCGGTTTTGGGAACAAATGACAACGGGGATATGGGCTATTTAATTTATATAGAACACATTATTTATAGTTTTAATAAATTTATAATTTCTAATTAGTTTCATGATATTGTAATTTAACCCTAATTTATTTCATAATTTTTGAAGCTTATTTACTATTTTAATAAAATCAAAAACCCTAAATTATAGGTAAAAATGAACTGGATAACCTATATCTATATTTATTAATATATGTAAATTAATTTATTAAAATCTCTAAAAGTTCACACAGCCCGATTCTAATAATGAAGAAAATATAAAATTAATATTTAATTATTTATTTAATAAACTAAAAACTAAAAACCTATTTATCAATACATATTTATTAATATAATATTTATAATTCGAATAATATCTATTATTTATAAAAAGTATTTATTCCATAAATTAGACAATTAAATTATTTACATTCATTGTTTTTATACCTACTTAAAATAACACTATTTATTATTTAATATCGAATTTACAAGAAATTAATCCATCTGGCCAACCAGATGCTGACACGTGTCAGCACCTAGTTCATCTTCTCCAAGAAGGTTGTTAGCCTTTCTGTTCTGGTTGGCCAACTTCACCGAATTATATAGCGCGCCTCTCAACCTCCTCCGACGATTTAATCCATTGACTCAATCCTCCTAACAACCAAGATCCACGCCAACCATTCGATCTAACTTGAATCCCACAAAATCTATCTATATAAATCCCCAAAGTTGGCAGATCACAACTAACTCTCCTGCAACCACATGAAGCTAAAATTCCAGTGGTCGGCCCCCATCTCTTCCACCTCACTCCGCCTCACTCCGGTGATGACAACACCTAAAGGATAGCTCGCGTGGAAGAGGGATCATCAGAGGAGACGTTCCAAGGCTTCGCTGCCTTGCATCGCCGCCATCACGCGCGTTCAACTCCGGCGAAGATCGGTCCTCGCAGCATTCCTTAGAGGTAAATACACTTCTTCTTCACATATCTCCGTCTCCATCTTTACCACTTTATTTCTCGAACATCGTGCCACGATTAGCATGGTCAATCCCGTTGTTAGGATCACTAATCATTCCTCTTAAACGCCAGATCAAATCGCATCTCCCAATTATTTCAAAATCGAATAAAATTTCATTCTCAAGTCATTGCTATCCTTCATGCGTGTTTCATTTAGTCTGGAAATGTCCTTTTTAATCTTGCAAAACCTAAACTTGTTGGTCGATTTCTTGCAAATCGAGCACATACAATTGTGAATTGCAGATCCAGCTTTCATCCGGAGCGATTTTAAAAGCGTTTGGAGTCTTCATCTTCACAAAATTGCACTTCAAAGAAGGTGCCTCAACCTTCCTTCAGCCACCAAGAACAATGGATCGTCACCTTCATCGAGCTTCCGACGCCGCTTAGAGCCATCGCCGACTGCCATCCACCGCGGGCGAGCTCGAGGGTTAAAGGAGTTAATCCTCTGGCTCCCGCCGGAGGTCCCAAAGCGACGTCAATTGCCGGTGAAAAATCGGAGAAGAAGAGCCTGTCAGCAGCCTTCGTAACAACTTCAAGAACAACTCAAGAACATCCGCGCTACAGTCTTGCGACACGTGGTGCATGCGGAAGCGTCAGATCAGCGCCGACTCATCTAATCTCCGCCGTTAATCTGAAACGGTAGAAAAATTGCATAAAGAGCCCTGAAGATTTCCAGAAATTCCAGAAGCTCTGAAGTTTTCTAGATATTACATTTAGGTCCCCATACAAGGATCTAAATGTAATCTTTCATATTTTCTATACAAAATAGCCCCTGCCAAGGACCAGTTTGCAGAACTTTTTATTAAATTTTCTTACACATACCCCTGGCCTGTAGGGGAGTTTTGGACCTAGTTTTCACATAATTTTTTGTAGATTTTCTTGGGGTAGTTATACAACTACCTCCGCGAGGTTTTCAGTAGTTTCGTATATTTTTGTCGTGTTTTTATTGTGTTTTGTTTTGTCGCAAGTCGACTCCGTTTTGATTTGTTTTCGTGTGTTGTTCGATCCCGTTGCTCGGCCGTTTCACCTACTATATAGTATCACCTATATTTCTTCTATATTTCACCTATTATATAGTAAATAAATTGTTTGAAAAATATCACTTTGAAAAATAAATAAAAATTGGAAAAGAATAAAATCAGATAACAATTAAAAATAAAAAATCCCATAAAAATTATAGCTTTCTCCTTGATCACTTTAAGAAGAGATAAAATAATCACAAAAATATTTTCTCTTAAAAAATCAAAATATCCTATTCTGCCTCCTTGAGTTCGACCCAGGCACACTCACCTGGCTAAATAATTAGTGTAGGTTTTTTTATAAAAATCGAATTTTGTTTGATCGACTAGGATTTTTTACGACTTTTCTACACCGACAACCTTATCTTCTAAAAAGCCATAAACCGATTTTAGCCACATCAAGGAGCTGTCACTTCGGACAAGCATCTCCGACATACAATCTCTGGCGACGGAACCCTTTGCCTTGATGGGAGACCATGGATGTCACTTATGTGATCCTCCACCTCATATTCAAATTGTAATAATTAATTATCATGAATCATATTCACATAATTAATTCTTCCAAGGGAAATACACATCTATTCATAATAGAATGCTTTTAATTGGATATAATCAATTTAATCATATTAAATTAATTATCAATCCAATTTTCAATCAACAAACTTGATTATTACTTGAATAGTAGGTATAATCTCAAAGTACGTATTATTCGATTTTTAATAATTAGAAAAATACACTTTGACTTCTCCGACATTATCGAGTCCCTACCCACTGTCATGGCCAGTACCGACGAGAGTGGGACGGACCACATACATTGCAACCCGCTATCCCAATGCTCTCCGACTAGTCACCATATCCACCTTAGGAAAGGATAATGCCAGATAGATCATTATGTACTTTGAGATGCTCATCAGTTTTTCAACCGATATTATACCATATAATATTTATCAAAACCATTTTTATAATATTATAAGGAGATTTTCTAAACAAATTCCCAAATCCAATCCAAGCAATAGGGTTTTGCATGTAAAAGTTGTCCTACAACTATTGTAGGATAAACTAGGTTTTTTCGTGAAAACAATGTTTGTCGACGATTTCATATCAACCAATAATTATCAAGATCAACTATCTTATCATTTTAGTTAGTGAAATGTCATTCACGGAATTGATTATCATCTTTAAATATTTCACAAATATTTATCAATAATCATTTCAGAAAATTAACAATTAATTTTCATCAATTTATTTGAATTACTATCACAAGGATTTGGATAATCATGCAATTTCCAGTAGTGACCCTCACTAACTAAAATTAGCATATTTCATTCATTTTAAATCTAAATTAAGCAAAATAAATTTCTAGAGATTGATAACTTGATTTAAAAACGAAACCATGTGATAAACACTTATTTCCAGGCATTTAAAACCGTAATTAACATCTTAATTATGTCTCTAATCGCCATCCCCGAAACAGTGGATATATGATTAATAAAACGACCATATCTTGAGCAAACGGAATTCAAATTACGCAAACTCAAGTCCTACTGTTACCTTGATTAATGGGGAACATTATCCAATTTAAATTTCGTGTTTAAACATTTTTAAACAGGACCTAAATTTAATCACAAGATAGGTTGCGAAAACTAAAAAGCTAACATTTTAACGAACCCAATCGAGCCCAAATCTTTGTAGGTTCATGGATCTCATCCAAAACCTTCGACAACCTGGCTCTGACACCACTTGAAGGATACGAGAAAAATCCTCAAGCGCATCACGGAGGTGTGATGATCGCATCGAATGCGATCGGGTGCGACTAGTCGTACTAGTTGTTCGATGCAGCGGAATTTAAAAAATTTATTTGATGAAACCACATGATCCAAGAACACTTCTCAGATGGTTTCATTTAAACCACAAACAAGTAATAGGACTACCTCTTGAAGCGTGGTTGTGATCGAGTCTCTAAATGAAGAGACCTCCTGTCTCAAGTCCGATCCGTCGGAGGAGACGCTTGCGAGCGTGGGGATGAATCACATGCTCCTCGCAATTCATGTTGATGATCCAAGCGGCAGATCTCCTGATCTCATCACACGAGATCCAACATCTTCTTCACGAGCGAGATGCACTGAAGGAGATGGAGATCCACGAGTAGATGATCCGGTAGCATAATAACGATGTTGCGTCGATGACGACTCTCACAATGGCTCCATGGTGGACGGCCATTAGAGACGAAGAGAGAGGACATGTATAGAGAATGAGAGAGAGAAAGAGACTCATCGAGTTGATGTAAATCGAAGAGCAAGGCATGCATCTTCTTATATAGAGTTTTGGGAGTCCATGGATCTCAATCCATGGACAATACACAATCAATGGTTGAGATTGATTTGTGTTTCTTTCAATGGCCATGATCTTTTTGTGAAAAACACAACAATTAATTTAATTTAATTTAATTTATTGTATATCGATAAATCAATATATTTAAATTCAAATCAATTAATTATCCTTGGAGATAATGAGGAGTTGAACCATATCCCCTAAAAATAGGGGACGACCACTCTTCTCATGAGATATCATTTATCTCATGAGATCTCATTGTCTCATGAGATATCATTATCTCATGATATATCTCCAAAATTTACAACAACAGTTGTTGTAAATTATTTCACATATATAATTCACAATTATCTTGTGAAATATTGCAATCATGCCATTAAAGAAAATGTGAATCACATTCACATCCCAAAACAAAATGTAAATTATATTTTCAATTAATCATCTAATATGAATCCAGTTCACATTAATAATTAATTAACAAATATAAATCACAATATTCTCTCTCTTATATATTATAAATCACATTTATAATATATATGATTAATATGGATAGTGCTATCCACATTATTTATATCCATGATAATTAAATCACATTTAATCATCTTGGATCTCTTTTCTCATGTGCCTAAATAATATGAATCATATTCACATAATTCATACCTTTGATAATTAAATCACATTTAATTATCTTAGATATCACTCCTTATAAAATAAATCAAATTCATATTATCCATGATAATTAAATCACATTTAATTATCAACTTTCTCGATGCTTGGATACTTATATCAATATGAAATTATCCACGAACTCTTTCAAGGATAACGCGCTTTCTCTACGGATACTTGGAGATAAGGACTGGGCGATTGTATAGTTCTACGTATAGCGACTTGGATATTGAGATCACATCTCAAATCTAGATCTCGGGCCTCCCATAGATGCTTGATTAAATCAAGACTGCAAATCTAATATTCTCATTGCATCTGAATCACATTCATATCAATGTCCAACATTTGGACCAAGATCAGATTACCTCTCTACTGAGAGGAGTCACTATAATCCAGACCCGTTTCATCTCTCAAGGAATGGAAGCGTCATGGTTATACACTCGTTTATGATCACATCACCCTCAGGTATTCCCAACACCTACATCCTGCATACTAGAAGATCCAGAATAAACCTGAAGTATTAGATCAACTTTATACTGTCTACTTCAGGGTTTTATCAGTAAATTTCTCATTTTTTTGATCATTGGGATTTGGTATCGATCATATACTTTCCAAAAGCATATATCATTCCTAGGTCTTGATCATATACTTTCCAAAAGTATATATCAAACCTACAAATTCAGTCAAGCTTCCAAAGCAAGACGACCGTGCATGGAATTTGATTCTTCCCAATATCTCATGAGTGAGCTCATGTGTTCCGATTCAGTACCTCCTGTATCCATTGAGAAAAGCAATAAAAAATACACCCCTTTGAGAGTTTCTCCCATGGTTTCATCCCACTCCTCACGAAGTAGATTTCCACGTTAAATCCCAGGTTCTTCTTTGATGTTTATTCCTTTTCCCTGTTTTCGCTACCACCTCCTATTTCTTAACATGGCATCATAGCCGGTTCAATTCTTGAGGAACGGTTTTATATTATTTATTTTGTCGAGATTCAGTCGATTGTTTATATTCAAATTCTGGAGATCAATCAACCTTGTTTGAAGGTTTGAAAAATCTATGGTTTCTTTCATGAAACCCTAATTCTCCGCTGTCCAGATTAGTAATTCATGCCTCCATACATAGGATTTTTTGAATCCGAGATTTGATGTTTTGTTCGTCTGATTTTGGATGGTTCATTCTGGAGCAAGATGTTCCAGGAAGAACTTCCAGAAGATGGTGGCGCATCATCGAGAAGAAAAGGAGAAGGCAGAATCGCCTCTCCTCGTACGCGCTTCCAGCGCAAGCATCTCCCAACATCATCAAGGGCAGTATGGCCTTCCTCCTTCATCAACAGTGGCATAGATCTCACAAAGCACCATAGTCGCCCTAGCTTCTATTCCTGCATGCCTCCCTCACGCACATGTGCCCTATCTCCAATTCGCGCAAGGTCGCGCGCATCTCCAATCGCATCAGGCAGATCCCCAGGCATGACCCCAGGGCTCCATCGGGTATGACTCCAGTCCATCAGGTGCAGCGGAAGCGTGGCAGGCTCCACTAGCGACGCACGTGTCTTGTGCGCTTTGCTATGCAGGCGGTGGCATCAAGGGGGCGATGAGCCACTCTCCATCATCCCCAGGCGGTATCGCGCAGGCGCGCCCACCCTTCCACCCTCCAGGTGACGGCTCCTGGCCCCACTGCTCCCACAGTTCCTTGGCGATGACGGTTTTTTGAAGAGGGTTCCCATTGTGGGATCCCTAGGCCCAAAGACCCCCTTTATTTTTTAAATAGTGGGTTGGAAAATAAGGGGCAGGTTGTATGAGGAAAAAAGGAAGGGAAGGAGAGTTAAAAGCCTAAGTGGGGTGTATGATTGTTAAAAAAATGTGTGTGTTTTGAAAAAAAGGGATGATGAAAAAAAGGAGCTCGTGTGTTAAAAGAGAGAGAGAGAGAGAGAGAGAGAAAGGAAAAGAGGGGAAGAGAGAAAGCCATGTTAGGGTGTTGCATGTTTTGGGCCCAAGTGGGCCGAGTATTAAAAAAAGAGGTGCGTATAAAAAAGCATACGCAAATTGGAAAAAAATCACCGTAAAAAATGTCAACGGCTTATTTGTTAAAAAAAAGATTTGAATAACCGTTAAAAAAACAAAAAGGAGAAGATGAACGGCTTTGTTAAAAAAATGCAAGAAAAGCCGAGAAAAAAAATTGATTATGGCTTATTTTGGTTTGTTCATCCCCCATCATTATCTTGTCTTCTCCCAACTTGGTCGACGATTCCCATTCCGACAAGTATGAGAGAAAGGGGGAGTATATGTAGAGTTACAGGTCTATATTCTAGATTCAGATTTGTCAAAGGCCAGACAGGTTGTTCAGACTCTACAGTTCAGATTATTCAGACTCGGCGATTGGTGTTCCAAGTCAGTTTTCAGACACGCACATGTTTGCGGTAATTTTCAGATGAGCACATGTATGCCATCAGTTAAGAGGTCCCCATCCTTTTATTGTTTTATAGGCCAGAGTTTTCATGTGAGCCATATGGACTCCAGAGTAGAGGACCATTCCCTATGCCATGTTGGCAAGGGTTTTCATGTGGTATCATAGGTACACTAGAGCAGTGCACCATTCTCTGAGCCAGATGGGAGAGACTTAGTTCTCCGATGAGGAGACTTATTTCAGACTCCATTCTCCAGCGACCGTGGACTCCGATGAGGATTGCACAGCCACAACTCTTTTCAGTTAGGCCCTTTTCAGAGATGGATCAGTTGTCCACATTATTGAGGGTGGCCAGAGTACTCTGATGAGGAGACTCATTTTCAGTTGCAGTGACTTTGACAGGCGCAGTTCAGAGCACATGCTCTCGATGAGGAGATTCAGCAGACTCACACTCCAGCCCATTCGTCCTCCTCACCTACACGGAATGAGAAGCAACGTCCTCGACTGCAGCAATGTGCGCGTCGTCTTGATATTATTCATAGTGTCATGTAGTGTTGAGTTGAGTTTCTTTCAGTTTGTCCAAGCTGAGCATTACATGCTCCAGCTTGAGGGGGAGTGCTGAAGTACTTGGTTGTATGCGTCATGAGTTGTAGCAGGGTAAATGGATCCTGGAGAAGATCTATTTACCCCATCCATGTGTTTAGTCCCACTTCACCTAGTGGTGGGACTTGGAGGCTCTGGAGAGGCTATATAAGGACCCCCAGACCTCCTGTATCCATTGAGAAAAGAAATAGAAAAATACGCCCCTTTGAGGGCTTCTCCCGTGGTTTCATCCCGCTCCTCACGGAGTAGGGTTCCACGTTAAATCTCGCGTTCTTCTTTGACGTCTATTCCTTTTCCATGTTTTCGCTTCCGCTCCCTATTTCTTAACAGCCCCCGATGATACTGAGGTTGGATCTCTCATCTCTCTCTACCTTACGAGATGCTGCCTTGTGTACTTGCTTCTGGAGGACATGTGATTGTCTCTGATATGCTGGGATGAAGAGAGGGCGACCACTCATTCGGCCATTTCTTTGAAGATCTTCAAGACCACATCTTCATACTTGTTGAAATGAGATCCCCCATATGCTACATCTATGAGCCTTTGTCTTTCTACAGTCAGGCCCCGGAAAAAGTGTTGGACCAGACTGGTCCTTAGTATCTCATGATGGGGGCACTTTTCCTGCATGTCCGTGAATTGATCCTAGACTTCATGAATAGACTCATGGGCACCCTGGGAGAAGTTGCTAATCTAGCTCACATCCCAAGTCGTCACAACCTTTCCCAAATGATTGACCCAATATAGGGCCTTGTCTTGGAAGCTGAAAGGGAACATCATCATTTTCACTACATTCAAGGCAATATTGTGGTTGTGGGTAGTTCTATAGATGTGCAAGAACTGTTGCTGGTGAATGTATGGCTCCTAAGTGGTGTTCTCGTGGAAAGATAGTAGAAGTGCAAGGAATTGAGGCTTGAGCTCAAAGTGAGCATGTACCGGTGGAATGAGGATCCACTTGTTCATCTGGCTATCTCCAGCTATATGTCTCCTTTAGTGTGGGTTTCTGCCTCTCAAGTTCATGTTCTTCTTCATCAGGGTCATCGCAGGGTCCGGCTCCTCCTCCTTCTGCTGGTCTATTCATCACATTGTTCAACATATCCTGAAATGCAGTCTATGCTAGGGACTGCTCGATAAGTTGATGCTGGACAGCTTGGATGGATTCCAACAACTAAGCATTCACTTGGTTCTGATCTAGCATCTGTTCCTGTTTAGGTTGTGGAGGCGGTTGCTCCTTGCCCTTTCCTTAGGGTGACATTTCTGGGTCTAAGTCTGAGGAGATGAATTCTGTGTTGGGATCCAATATTGGAGCTGGCTTCTATCTGAAATGTGAAAGAATCCCAACGAAACCACTTGTAATTGAATTCCAGCTGCCGTGATGAATCTGGAATTCGGTTCAATCCTAGAGTGTTGTCAATGGATAAAAAGATGTAGACTGAAATCGACTTCCATTCACAATGACGGATGTGGGACAAGAGTGGTCCCAATTTATTGGGTGGTCAAAGAGGATGGAAAGAAGACAAGGAGTCTGGAGATCGACCCGCAAGGTCTTGACTGGGTTCTCGGGAATCACCTCTAATTATGGATGATGACGAGTCCATGGAATCGATGTGGATGTCGACGAGGTCCTGATGAAACCATCCATGGATCGCCATCGTGGAGTAAAAAGGAGATCGATGCAAGAGGAAAGATATAGTGGTCAACGAGGAATAAAAAGGAGTGTAAAATAGTAGAAAGGCTCGAATTGATCCAGGGGCGTCAAAAAGAAGACACATATGACAAAATTGGCGCAAGTGTGTGGGACTTGATCTTTGAACCTTAATCTAGATCCATACAAAACACAATACAAAATTATGTTCACTAACTCATGCCACGTGAAGCCGTGAAGGATCGACTATTTATTATCTTTTAATTTTTAGAGTTGTTATTTCAGGTATATCTTTTAACATGTCCTTAGCATGCTAACCCTATAGGAGAGAGAATAATGCCATAAAAGTATCCCGCACTTGTCCTCCTCCTTTGTAATTTATAGTCTGCACTTTTGAGGTCCTTGTAACCCTTCCTGGATCCCTACTCAGCCAAAGAGATAGAGGGAGGAAGTCGATTGCCAAAACCGCTACTTCAGACCTCACTCGCAATGGAATCACTCGTGAGCGTGCAAGGACCTACTCGGACGTAAACATATGAGACAAACACGACCTTGAGGACTACCCTGAGCTCAGTACTTCATACCATGTTGATGTTCCACACAAGGTGGGAACACCATCGATGACAAGTCCCTACTTGATCATATATGATAGAAGAGACATTACTTTAGAAATTCGAGCGATACAACTATAGACTAGGTCTTTGGCTCAAATCCTTAGCGGGTCGTGCCTTACTCTTGGGAGGGGTTTTGGTCCCCTCCGAAGGTACCCGAAATCAATGAGGGCTTTATGAACTTAAGATAATAAAAGTCCATTAAGTATTTTATTTAAGATCAAAGTTTATTTAGTACTCCTTTTTTTAAAATTTTGGGGTTTTCACTTTTTTCGAATCTTTTTTCATACATGCACCTAATGTTTTTGTATATTTTTATTTAATTCTTAGGTGCTCAAAATCAGACGTACATAACAAAAAAGTTGTGCAAGTTGATTCAATGATGGAAATCTCACCATTGAATCTAATGATGCATGCTGAGTTAGAGGACTTACAATGCTTCCCAGCTCTCTCCATGTGGTATGTAACCAGAATTTTTAATCATATCTACATGGCGGTGTGCAATCGATATAATCGCCTTACATAATAGTCGCAATTAGTCGTGAAGAACCATATGTTAATTTTTAGAGATAAACCCTAGAGTTCGATTCTAGGGACATCTCGATGCCCGCCACAACGGTTCCTGCTAGGGTTGTGATGTGTCTCTCACGGTGAGTGGGTTTGAGTTAAAAAAACTAACATTTATTTGTTTGACTAGATCCAAATGTAAGACACTATAGGTACATGCATTCTTGTTTGAGTTTAGACCTAACTACCGAGACAAGCATCCTAAGTCTAGGGGCTCCATGCACACAAAACAAATAAAAAGAAGGTGGAAAACTCAAAACAATGGGAAACAAAATAAAAGATGGCGATAAAACATGGAAAACTATGACGGGACCCCAGGTGAACAGACATATGGGAACTGGACCTCGTTGTGAAGAGTAGTGTCCAAGTCTTAATTATTATAAATTATAAATGAATATCACTCTCTCACCAATAAATAAATCTAAGTAATTTTTACGATAAGTCTTCTCCTTGCTTCACTTGCTGCCTCTCAAACTAGTCAAATGGTGTAGACCAGTCTTCACCAAGCTCGATTGACTCGCCATTCTAAGAAGTAGTCCTCGCATAGAGGGCCCTCGCGACAAATTCACAAAGAGGTATATTATCACATATAAGAAAATAATGTAATCAAAATGACATATACACAAAGAATAAATAAAAATTGTGTAAGCAAATAATCAATGAATAAGTGAATGACTTTACAAAATAAATGACAAAATAGGCTACACACATTGTCCCTAGCAACGATACCATTTGATGACAAAGGTTTTGCAAGGATCAACTAATCAAATTCAATTAGCATCGCTGAGATGACTGCTCACGAAACCCGGGTCAATCAATAATTAACCCAAAAATATAAATCAAGCTATGGATAACACAAAATGTGAGTCAAATTTATTATTCTCTGCAACAGAATATATAACAAGTAAGCATGTAGAGGTTGAACCACAAAGAGCAAAACATGTAGCCTATAATTATTGTTAATCCTAGTATATTATGTACAAACATGTCCTTCATTTTATTTTTTTTGTGAGTTTTTAATTTTATAATATTTTTTTATATTTTTTATTTTACTATTTTTATATTTTGTTTTATATAGTATAATTTTATTTTTTTTCTTTGTATATTTTATATTTTTTATATTTCCTTTTCTTTTTTATAATACATAATATAGTATAAAAGGTTCTATATGCCATAATAAATAAGATAGTTATAAATAAAATAAATAAATAAAACTTACAAAATTAAATATGTTTAGCTTTTAAATAATTTTGTAGTGTTTTTATGATTTTCTGGAATTTTTGCTAAATTTTTGGGATTTTAAAATAAAAAATCCCAATTCAGGGATTTATTAATGGGCCAAGATTGATTTGAATATTAGAAATGGCAAATAATGTCCAAAATCATCCAAACAAATTTTTATCTATAGATAATTATATAATTAAAATTAAGAAATAGAAAAACATATTTTTGGATTTTTTTAATCAAATTTGTATATTTTTTGTTGGATTACTGAGCTTTTTGATTTTTATGCATCTTCTTTTTCCTATTTTTAGGGATTTTTGGTTTAGGGATAAAATAGGACAAAATAAACAACATATAGTTTTTTTGGAATTTTTCAAAAACTTTTTCTTTTTTTGTTATTTTATAAGACAGATGGGAACAAAAATGTGCTCATTTTAATTTTAATAAATAGCTAAAAGGTACAAAATTGTAAAATAAAAAATTGGCATGAAACTACATGTATTCAGAAGCCTACATATATTTTTTTTGATTTTTGGAGCACAATAGCTATTTTAAATAAACACAACATGTACACAAAGAATTCAATTACTAATAGTGGTGTATATGTAAATAGAATAAAGTACAAGGGTGTTGTTGTAATTTTTCCAGAAATATACAATGTATATTAAACTTTCTTGGATCAAAATTATATACAAAAAGGTGCATGGGTACCGTTGCAATTTAGCCGCCCCACCTGGGACGGCACATGAGGTGACCTGACATGGACTAGAATGTAATACGAAAGAAATACAAGGGTCCACATGCCATTGCACCATTTTATTTATACGAAATATTTTCTTTACAGGACTAATTAATAAATACAAAAAATATGCAAGGATAGATGTGCAATTTATCCCACAGTGCGCGCTATTAGACGACGCTCCCTCCACTAATACACGTGGTAGCACCAGAGCGACCAATACCGGTTCAGCCTCTGGCTTTCTGGATTTGATCTCAAGGCTGAGATCTACAGTGAAGGCGCTGCACATTGGGCAACCACTGCTATGCGGGAAGAACTGTTTTTGATCTGATGGTTGGCGATCAAGGTGAATGAACTCTACCGAGCTGAGTTTTGATCCGGTTATGGGCATGTCTCTAGCCACCAATCTCTCTGCCGAAGGATTCTTGACGTTGTTGTAGTTCCTCCACACCTTACATGCACTTCAAGATGCTTTGCGGATCACTAGAAGATCCCTAGAGGTTGGAGGGTTTCTTGCGAATCTAGAAGGTATGTTTTTGGCCAAAATCACCTCCAAATGAGGCCTTTGACTCATGGACTTGCACCGTTAGATCAAGCACAATAAAACACAAAGGGTCCAGAGGTTTTTTCAGGGTGAAATGGAGTGGAATGTATTGTCACGAAGAGGCTTCAGGTGAAGGCGGAGAGGAGCCTCTGATCTCCAGATCCATGCAGGATCTGAGTGGGTGGAGCATGGGAAAGAGCGAAGAAGCAAGAAGGGAAGGTGTGGAGGTGTGCGGGTGTGTCGGAACAGTTAATTCATAGTAGAAGGGGTTTGTGGGAGCCACACTCCAACGAACTACGAGGATGGAGATTATACCATAAAACTATGAATTAAATACTACACTAATTATGTAATATAAAAGCAGAGATATAAGGCCTTATCCAAAAGGTGAGAGACAACAGCTCTTATACCTGACGGGAGAGGGTAGGGAGCAGGGTGGCCAGCGAGCCACTGTGAGTGCACCTCTTCCTCCGTGAGCCACTACAGACCTCAAGGGCTCTCCCGTTATCACAGGGAACTCTCTAGACCAAGGTGTATGGGCTCTAAGGCTCAGAATAGTGACCGAAAATTTAAGGGAAGGAGGGAGGCATTATTTATAAATAGTAAAGGCACCCTTATTAGAAGGCAATTTGGAAAGAATCGATGCTATGTATAAGAGTTCTACATGGTCGGTGTTAATCTTGGAATACCAATGATGAAAAAATATGAAGGGCTTGATCATGATGGATTGATGAAACGAGCATAAAAAATGGCCCAAAATCAGGGAGAAGACACTTCTGACGAAAATCAGAGGCGCCAGGGGTCAACGATCCCTCGGCCCTGATTAGTCCAGATCAATCCGCATAAGGACAAAATAGCTAGGTTTATTATAAAAAATTAATTAAATATAGTACATGATCTTATTAATTTTCGATTATAAAATATTTTTGTATTATTTTATGTAGTATTTTATTATTATTTTTATTTAATTTTTATATTATTTATTATTAGTTATAATTTTTCGGGTATATTTATAGGTATATTTATCTATGTTTTCGCTATTATATTTTTATTTTGTATTTTTATTTTATTAGTTTATTATCTTATTTTAAATATTTATAACTTATTTTTACATACTTAAATATATTTTTATTATATTTTTTAAGTAATATTTACACTTAAATAAATAGGTATATTTATTGTATATGTGTAATTATTGATATTTCTTCCATATATTTTATCTACATATTTTATTTTAATGTTTTCTTTATGTTTTTATTCTAGTTAATATGTACATATATTATAAATACTATTTACAAATTTATAAAAATATAAAAATATAAAGAATAAATATTAATTGATTATTTTAATCAGGTATATTATACAATAGGGGTTTGAAACCTAACTTTTACACCTTAACCCGAAAAAATATGAAACCACCTTCATTAAATAGTATATTAAAAGTTATATATAATTAAATGATTTTAATGTATTTTGAGTTTTTATTTGAGAGATATGGGTCTGGGAAGTTGGGATTTTGGAATCTTATTCAAAGTTTATTGTTTACACTGTATATTATTTTTGTATGGAATCAATTTTTTATATTTCTATATTTTATTATATACAAATTTCATCTACAAAATTTGTTTATTTGATGAATAAATAATAAAGAATAAAATATGTCCCAAAAATATTTTATTGAATGAATAAAAGAATTTGGTTTTTATTGTATTCTCATCCCTTATCTCCCCCTACTTTATTCCTTATCGACCAATTCAATTCTTGACTTGGTCTCATGGCTATAAAATACCTTTGTATTTTATTCTTTTTTCTTTTCTTTATTCTATAATTTTGCATTAAAAACAATATTATTTATACACTATTTATAATAAATAATGACTTTTTTGTACAAATTAATGTTATTTACTTGCATTGGCTAGGGTTTTTAAGGCCAAAATAATAGAATAAAGGTGATGAAATGGATATTCATCACTCTCTCTTGTTATTGGCGATAAGCGTGTATGATGGCAACATCGACGATTTTATGGGTAGTTGGCTAGGGTCTCAAATATCGTGGAAGAGGAGATGGGGAAGTGGATGATGTGGTCGGAGGTTGCGAGAAGATGGGGATCATGCAACCATCGCGAGAAGCAAAGTGGCGATTGATATTACGGGGTAGGAGAGAGAAAGGCAAGTGCAGGAGATGGAATCAATCGCAAGTGGTTGCTTGCCATGCGAGATAGCGTGCATTACCGCACAAGGAGGGCGGCGGTTCCGCAAGAGGGAGTACAAGGATGCAAGGGAGATGGTCGGGTCCTTTGGTGATTCTACACGTCATGTAAATGGCATGGCGACGGTGCGTAGGAGAGGAGGAAAGAAGAATCGCCATGTGACGCGTAGAGAGGCAACCATGCGGCGAGAAAAAAATTAAAGAAAATAATAATAGAAGAAATAAAGAAATAATAATTAATAAATAATAATATAAGTATAGATAAATAAATAAATAATAGTAATTAAAATAATTAATAGATACAATAAATAAATAAATGAAAATAGATATATAATAAATAAGGTAAATGGAAATAAATAAATGAAATAAAAATCATAAATAAATAAAATGGGGTGACATGTGGCGGCTCCTGGAGCAACCACATGTCACTCCAAGAAAATATGAAAATCAATTCAAAAGAAAAAAACAAAAAACAAAAGAGAACAAATCAAAAGGTGGTCAACATGCAATTTATCATCTCGATGAGATCTGCAACTTTCATGAAGGATCCAAAACCAAAATAAACCATTTGTACACAAAGTATTTTTGGTAGTATTTTATATCTATAAAATACCATTTTTAATATTTTGCAATTTTTTGGTTTTTAATAAGATAAAAAAATAAAATAAAATCAAATAAAATATAAAATAAATATTTACAGCTTTAATAATTGATAAAATAAATAAATAAAATAAAGGGGGCATATGTACATTTTATATATACATACTCGGGTTGCTTTATTTTCTTTGATTTTTGCCTCAATTTTTATTTGAATTTTTGCATATTTTTTAAAATATTAATCAAAGAAAATAAATGCAAAAGAAATGAATCAGATGGGTTATTTTTATACATAAGATAATGAGGTAAAAATAAGATAATATGTACAATATAGAATAGGGTCCCAAAACCCAAGTTTCACATATTAACTCTGATTGTTTTGAATTTATCTTGTTTTGAAGGTAATTAAATGTACATTAGTTCAAAAGTGAGTAGTGGTCTATAGGAGACTGCATGAGAGAGATATTCACATTTTATGGCTTTGTAAATATGCATGCTAAAACACATATATTAATTCTAAGTGCATGGATGGTAAAAAGGCAGAATAACTGGAGAAATGCAGGTAATTATTCGAGAACGAATCTCTATTTTCAACTTTCAGAGTGATGAAGCATAAATTCATCAATAGTGCAAGTGATGTAGAATGTCGAACCATAGAGTGCAAAATGGGATAGAGGGAGAATAAATAGGAATTAATTATAACTAATTAACTTCTATGTAAATTCTTATTTACTTACCTATTTTGGTAAATATTTATATTTTGTGGGGTCTTAATATTTACTTTTTATGGACTTTCAACTTTTATTTTTTTATATTTTAATTTTACAAATTTTTAATTTTAATTTTTACATTATAATATATAATAATATAGATAATATATATATACTATATAGATAAAAAGAAGAGAAAATGCATTTTGGATTTTTTAAAATAAGATAAATAATGTTTAAATTAAGAAAATAAAATACCTTTGGGTTATATATATATTATATTTTTTGATTTTTGTGGAACTTTTAGAATTTTTGTGGATTTTTAAACATGGAATAAACAAAACAGTGCACAGAATAAATAAACAGCTTAGTTTAGGGTTTTAAAGTTATTTATTGCTTAAAAACAAAAGTTAACTAATTCTGATGCATATAGATAAAAAAACAAAATTCATACACAGAAAATATATTTTTTTGGAATTTCTAGGATTTTTGCAAGTTTTCTGTGTTTTACAATTTTTAGGAGTTTTGTTTTATACTTTTCAAAAATGTTTGGACAAAAGATGAAATATAACTAAACATGCATATAGGAAATTTCTTTTGGATTTTTTCATACTTTTTGTAATTTCATAGATTCTCAAATAGTAAATATGAGAAAATGCAAGGTTGGCTATTTTTATAAATAAGAAAAATGCATTTATTTGCTTGCAAAAGATATATGTGATCAATATGGGTTACATACGCTTAAGTTAATTTTCCTATTATTTTTTGACATAAATCCACCTATAATAATTAAAATACAAACAAGCAAATAAATCAGCAACACAAGGACTAAAGTACTATTTCCATGAACTATTTATGTATTTGATAACATCCATCAAAATTCAAGGGCCTAGCGTGCAATTTATCCCATTAAAAAACAACTTTAATTTTAAATACGTCAGGGAGGGGTATATTTGCAAAAAATTATGTTCCAGTTGCAATCATGCACATTAACCAAAAGTATTGCACTGATTTTACAAAATATAAGACCGAATAGAATAAGGGAACTTGGAGGTGGCTCTGTTCAAAAAGCCCATGCGCCTCACGTGGAGAGCCACTTGAGGTGACCTGACACTTGACCTAAGTGTAAATAAAATAAAGCAATGGGTCCAAATGTTAAATATTACAAAAATATTGCAACTAAAGACAAATGTTTAAGTAAAAAATATTATATACAGAATTTGTGTGGGGTCGAAGATGCAAAATATCCCATTTGGCATTGATCAGTGGGTGGAAGATGCTGACGTGTATTCACTTATGCGCCGGCAGCTAGGATGAGATCATAACGCTTTGATAATGGATGATTGAGGTACATCCGAGATCAGATATGACAATTGAGGTGACCCCTCATCAAATGGTTGTGATCAAAACTAGAGGGGCTTCAAAATACAATGGCTGCAGCTCTTCTCCAAGAACAGGGAAGAACGGTCACCTAGAGCTCCTTCCTTGGTTGATATCTTTGGTTTACGATGTCTCCAGGGGTTGCTGATAGGTGCATTCAACTCCTGGGGACCTTTCGCAACTGATAGATGGCTCAAATGGGACCAAACCTCATCGGAGCAGGCCTAGGTCTCTAGTGAAGCTCGAGGACCTGAAGCTTGGTCTCCTGGTTCTGATTCACCTTAGATGAGGTCCTTTGAGCTCTAGACATGCACAGTTAGATATGGGGCTCAATGAGAGTTCTCTTTGACAATTGTTATGCAAAGATGAAGGGGGAAATGGATGGGCAGATAACATTGGCATACGAGAAATATAGGAGACCTGATCTCCTCAATCTTTGCAAGATTAGGGGGACAATGGGTTGAAATGATGGAAGATGCGGAGGGGAGTGTGTGAAGGTGTTCAATGAGTTGAAATGAGGATGATTTACTGTGAGAACAATGGTCGAAGCCTAGAGCTCCGACGATATATTTTTTTGGGGATTTTTAAACTAATGTTGATGAAATCAAACGAAATAGAAAGCAAAACTGAGCTACTAACGATTCTAAGAACTGGGGACCTTTGAGCAAAAGACCATCGGAGGTTCTTTGGTGATGGGTTGAATCGACATGGACTGCCTTCTCTATGCCTTGATTTGAAAGAGGAGCTCCTCCTATCACAAGGGCTCAACTCCAGGAATGAATTCACGGGGTTACAGGGGACAAAAGGGGATTCAAATAAAAAATTGGGAATGAGATGCTATATAACACCTTGTCCTCCTTATCTATCTCACTCTTACCATACCTGACATCACTTATGATGTAAAAGCGATAAGTCAAATCATGCATGCTCCCACTGATTTACACGTGAAGACGATTGAACGTATCATGTGATATATAAAATGGAGTCCTGGAAAAGAGACTTATGTTTATAGGAAATGGTAAGATCAATGGTAATTATTTACACCGATTCTGAATGGGCTAGATATACGGATACTAGTAGATCTACTATCTAATATTGTGTGTACCAAAGTGGCAACCTTATGAATTTGGAGGAATAAGCAATAATCTATTTGTACAAGGTCAAGTGATGAAGCTGAGTATAGAGTTGTAGCAATGTGTGTCTCAGAGATGATGTGGCTCAAGATTATTTTATCTGAAATTGGTGTTGATCTGAATATGCCTATGAAGCAATTATGTGATAATAACTCAACAAAAATCTCTCCAACAATCCCTAGCAATCATGTGTTGCGTGATAGAACAAAACATGTTGAGACTGATCACTATTTCATTCGAAAAGAATTGATTCCAAAAAACTAAAGAAAGTTTTAAACTTCACATCACGAAAATACAGAAAATTAGCAAGCTATTTGTAAAAACATAAATCATTCATCATATGAACTTGCAATTTCAGCACAATAAATTTATGCTTTGTGAAATTACTAATTTAGGGAAACTATTTTCCTAATGCGGTTTCTTATATATTAGTGAATATTGAGATGATACCAGGGTTTACTATTAAATTATGAGTTTCTAAATGAAGAAACCTCTCGAATCAAGTTCGATATGTGCTTGTTTCTCTCGAAGGCACGATGATAAGTCACAATGCTTCCCACAAACTCCATTGTCAACTTCTTGAACTTGTCCATGCAAGGATTATCAAGCTCCGCTCCCGATTTCATTGAACCGAATGATCCTTCACGCACGAGGAGCACAGAGAAGGAGACGACCTTTTCCTCCACAAGGCCATGCCAATGGAAAGAAGAGATAGATTTAACCTTGAGTATTCCAAATACTCATTCATCCTTCACGCCGGAAGACTTTGATATATCTGAAGTTCAAACCCTAGTTTAATTGTATTATTTGGAACATATCAATAGATTTTTGATTCGATAATTGGGTGACAGCATTAATCATATACTCTCCGAAAGTATATATTAATATCTCAAATTTGTGTTTTATTTCATAAAGAAGATGACCATGCATATCTTATGCCTTCATATGTATACCAACTCTCCGGTATATGGACCTTGGTTAGGCCTTCAACTTATTGGTAATATGTGCATTAAGCATATAGATGTGTATCTTTCTCTGATCAAAGGATGTATACATGATTGTGACAATTACAATTCAGATCTTAGTTTATCTCGACCTCATCAAGTTAACTCGTTATCTTGACTATTCTGATACTTCTGAATCACTATTCCTATGCGGAGGATCTACATTGAGAAGTCGATTGGAAATCAGTCTTTAGAGAAATATTGTCATCTCTTTCTCAGATTGAAGATATTTATTAAATATTCAAGATATTATGTGGCCACGATACACAATCCTAATTGTACAAAGAGACCTTAATATTAAGTACATTTATAATTATTCATTCTAGATGGATATGATAAAGTAATAACTATTATTGCATTATTGGGTTGCCAAGGTCTTACAAGTCCAACAAGAACCAATGTTGTCGTGTATAAAAAATGATGAACAAATTGCAGATGTTTTGAACAAGGTGTTGTCAATCATGAAGTTTGCAAAGAATGTTAACAAGTTGGACATGTATAATCTCTATACCCAATTTGAGGGGAGTGTTGAATACCTTTGTTATCTTGGTGTTGGAGAGGATTTTGCACCAGTCTGTTAACCACAAGATATCAGCAATCACTACTTGACCAGGTGTCTCTCCAAACAACAATCAAACAACAATACTATTAAGCAATCAATGTTTCTGAGTTGAAATTTATTTTATGCTTTACTATAGATGTGTATAGGTATAAATATGTGATCGTCGAAAATCAAAATGCGTAATCGATATAAATCGAGTCGTTGTGCACAAAAGATAGAAGACAAATCAATAATAACCTGGAACTTAAAAACGATAAAGCACACTATCTAGTGTGTGAATGAATAGTAATAAGTCACAGGTCGAACATAGGGAGGCTTGAATGCAATGTACCATGTTTTCTTTTCTTGTCATTTTTTGAAACTTTAATATGGATTTTTTAAAGTACCAACAATGAACCAAAAGTTTAAACAAATAATAGAGTCATACCCATGAAAGTAGAAAACAATGAGAATATTAAAGGATGCGAAATAAAATATTCAATGGCATAATAAGATGGCAGCATTTGTTGCAAGTTCGAGGGACTGGGAGTTGTAACAATGGTGTATTTGAAGGTACACTTCGATGCATCAGATTAAACAACTAAGAGAGATTTTTCTAATATTTCTTCTTCCAGTCAATTGAGAGATGTCTTCGTTGTTACGTAGATGAAGACAATCAGGCTTCTCCACTGCTGCGTGTGGACGTACAATTTTTTTTGGACCGTGGAATGTGATCACCAGAGAAGGAATCGTGGGGTTGTGATGGAGGGTTTCAATTGGTAATGGTTCCTTCTTGGTTTTCCTCTCTCGTGATCCTCAACAATTCCTGATTCGAAGCCTTTGTACATCAAAAGAACATAATCACTATCCTATGAATTTCACTGGTTCGATCTAATATGTTTAAATAAATTAGAGTTGAAAGCTGGAATCAAAGCAACACAAGAAAACATAGGAAATAAACAAGAAATGGTGAGCATGGGGATCTGATTTGAGATGCAGTGGCAGCGAGATGCAGATATGCCGACTCCAAAAGTGTCGTCTACATGGATACGAGGAGGCTATCTTCGACTTTGTAATCGCCTCCCTCACTGGGGTAAAATCCCTGCTCCCGTTCTCGGGTCCTTGCCATCTCCTTTTATCTCTCTTGGCTATAATAGTCTTGGCATAACTGCCAGTAGCCCTCAAATTCAAATGTGTGCACGTGATTCAGTTATGATGTTTATCAATGAGTGCATGCAATTAGGTCCATGAATTTCGTGTCTTGCATAAATTATGAGCGTGAAAGGGATGAATGATTCTTTCAAAAACTATGGTTTCGTACGTTAACTTGCTTGGTTCACGTGAATTCAAAGAAAATATAGCAGAGAATCAAGGGTAGGAATTAAACAGATAAGAAAATCCATTCGATAATTGTTTAGGGTACAGATACAAAAAAAGAAACAATGGATTCATTTTCCATGATTAATTCTCAATAAAAAACCAAATATGGAAATACGAATATGTAGAGCACGTGAGATTCAAAGGAATTGTTGAGGCTTATAATTGGAAACGGTAAATGAAAGACGCTTGACTGCATGTGTTTCTTTCTTTTTGCCTGGGATGAGCAACAAATTACATGGGATCAAAAGTCGTGTGGTTGCAACATAAATGTAAATGGGAGGAGACATGGCTCTCTACGTGCATGGGGTTAAAAGGAATTTAAGCCATGAAGTGCTTCCAATCCAAATGCACCAAGTAACTGGGGGCTTTGAATGAATATCCATGGGAACTTGTGGGTTTATGGAAAGGCCCTAACAATTCTTGAGATTTAGCAAATATATATTGTAGACTCGTGCGGTTTTAGGACCATATGGAATAAGGTTCAATGAGGTTTTGACAAAAGATTAGGACTGAGACTAGGGATTAGGAACTAGGTTTTGGTTTTGGACTGGGATAGTGAAAGACGTAGAAACCAATCATGAATGAAAAATCCGACCCCAATGATAAGAATTAAGCTCAAATATGTGATCACATTGAAAACCGATGGACAAAAAGATATGACCATAAACCACGCAAACTCAATCCTATAATGCTCACAAAAGCGCTATAAATGGGCAATGATAATGTAATGAATCATAGATTCATTTGTATGGTAGAGTGCCGAACACAGGAAGCACATGCAATATATGGAGGATTGCGAAATCAATTATTGTTATTCAATTTCAATCTCAGGCTTCCTTCTCTTTGTCTCTTTATTTGGTGATATTTTTTGGGGTTTTTTTTAATATTTTTGCATTTTTATTGATTTTATATATTACATATATATAATTTTATTTCCTTTTTATATTTTTTATGATTTTTAATTTATTTTTGTTTTAAAGAGATAATATGTATATGTATATATATGTATAATAAGGGAGAAGGGAAGCTAGACCGAAGGGTGCAACCAACTATCTACACTCGATCAAATTTATTACTGGATTTTGATTTTTCAAAGGAAACCTATGGGGATTTAATTGGTCTATTGAGTGGTATATGTGTTTCAAATTTTATGCAAAACATGCATTCCTAACATTCCATCTAGATAAGGTCAACTTCAACAATTCTGAGATCGTTAAAATGTGATAGTCTCGATGTAGATGATAGAAGTATTGACTTTAGTTGAATTTAACATGAGACCATGACGATCTAAATCCCCCTGAGTTTCATTTCTAAAACACAAAATACCAATAAAAATTGGCTAGGTGCA
The DNA here is from genome assembly GCA_037367405.1 of Ottelia alismoides. Taxonomy (NCBI): domain Eukaryota; kingdom Viridiplantae; phylum Streptophyta; class Magnoliopsida; order Alismatales; family Hydrocharitaceae; genus Ottelia; species Ottelia alismoides. The sequence goes on from JAZKJV010001707.1 coordinate 259,575, forward strand.
ACTAATTGGCTTCAACCCCGGGTGCAACCTCCCCAGTCTCATATAATAATATGTGTAACATATACTACATCTGATATTTAATAAATATATAAAAAATCAGAAAAAATAAGAGCAGTCCTTTTTATTTTTTAAGGTTTTGATATATATTTAAGGTATTTATAAATAATAATAACAACAATTATATAAGTAGTAATATGTATATAAAATCTATATAGGGTTTTATATTTATAAATATAACTATATATACTTAAAATTTATAAAATAAAATGTTTTTGTTTTAAACTTTGTTTTGGTCATTTTTAATTGTTGCTAATATTTAGGTATTTTTAATTAATTAAATTGTCAAAATAGTGACATATAATAATAAACCATATTATTTTGGGATTTAAAAATAGATAATAAGTTTAAAATTATCGAAATCTTATTTTAATATATATTATATAAAATGAAGAAAATTATACATACAAATATATATATTTTTCAACTTTATATGATTTTGCTAAATTTTTCAAGGCTTGTAGGATTTTTTAATTTTTCAGGTTTTTCTTTTTTTGTAATTTTTCGTTTGGAGTTAATATATGAAATAATTGATAATTTATATTTTTTGATCTTTTTAGAGGTGGCTTTATAACTTTTCTATTTGTATAGTTAAAAGGGAATAAAAAGTCTCCTTTGATTTTTAGTAAATGGGAAGATACACGAAAATGCAAAAAAATGTGGATTAACATCAACACAATATTAGGAACTTTCAACTATTTTCCCATAATTTTCATATTACTAGATCTGATTAAACAAATAGAAATGCAACAAAATAGACAAAAGCCTGGCAAGAGTATATTCGTAATAAAAATGAAGTTAAAGGGATTACATGCAAAATACCCTAAAGTTTAAACATATAACTACACATTTATAGACTAAAAATAAATTGCAAAAATTGGGGGGGGGGGTCCAATGCAAAATGGTCAACATGGGGAGGCATGTGATATGACCTAGCAGAGAGCATGAGTGCAAATAAAATAAAGGTGAGGTTCAAATTTCAAATATTACAAAAATATTTAAACTAACGAGGAATGTTTATATGTGTTAGCATGGTTTGTCTAGGGTCTAAAGTAATATCCTCATAAAAATGTGAAGATAAGATGTCGTTAAGGCAACCACTCACTAAATCCACGGTCTATCAACAATCAACCCACACGATATGTAGATAAACAATGCAAGCACGTGATCAAAATTTATTATACCCTACAATAAAATATATAGTGGTCAAGTATAGTAGGGGTCGAACACAAGGAGAATGAGGGATAGATAACAGAAATTGACAAAACAAGACAATAGATGTTTTGAGTTATTAGGATTTTTAAAAATTTTAGGTTTCTAATTATTACATTTTTTGGATTTTAATATTTTTAGATCTTTAATTTTATAATTTTATTTTCCTTTTTATTTTCTGATTTTTATTTTGTAAAACAATTAATAAGTATAATATAGGCATAATTAAATATACACACCACACACAAAGATAGCTTATATAATTACAAATATAGATTTAAGTACTCAAAATTCACAAAATAAAATATTTTCATCTTTTTTATATTTTCTCTATTTTGTATTTTTCTGGAATTTAAACTATTTTTTGTATTTTAAATTGAGTTTATAAGGAAAGATAGTGAGTATACTAAATAGGTCGAGTTCTTTTAGAAATAAAAAATAACAAAGAAGCTCAAAATTTTCCAAAATTATTTTTAATATATAATAAATATAATAAAAAATAGAAAACATAATAAATTTTTTTGGATTTATATATTTTTATAAATTTTGTAAGGATTTTAGAGCTTCTTAATTTTTAGTGTTTTTTATTTTTAGGTATTTTGGTCAATGGTTTTAAAATACCATAATAAAAAATATTTTTTTGGAATTTTTTAAAGCCTATTTATATTTTTGTATTTTTCTAAGCTAAACATGTAAAAATAGTTCTATTTTTATTTTAATAAATAGGAAATAAAATTTAAATACCTAACCAAAAATATATGTGATAGATATATCAGGTATTTATGTAATATTTAAAGTTTATAGACCTATCCCAAACTCCTTAAAGAAATATAAGGCTACAAATACAATTTATTCAAAATATTTCCAATAATTAATACTAGAGGGGTATTTATGTAATTAATACAAAGTTTGGGAGGCTAGATGCAATTTTTCTGAAAATATTACACTAATTTTTCAAAAATAAGGACTAAAACAAAATAAATAAACATCGAGTGATTAAGTGCAAAATATTTAGTCCCCTCATGCGTTCATGCAAGTAAGGTGACATGGATTAGACCTGAATGCAAATATGAAAGTACATGGGCATATTTGCAAATATTACAGAAATATTACACTACAAACAAAAGTTTGGTACTAAAAATATATACAAAAATTGCACAGGTATAGGGCAAAATCTCCTTCACTTATCCATGTGGTTGCATTACAACAACTGGCACCGGTTCATGGATAGAGGGTCAGGATTAGATCTAGGACCTGGATATGATGGCTGCGAGGCTTTTGATCGGATGGTAGCTGCTCCACCTGGGATGTTCTGTGATTGGATGGCTCTGAACGTTGATGGAAGAACAACTCAAGAACATGCAGCGAGGAAGTTTTGATCTATTGATTCTCTATCATTCTTCATCCCCAGTAGCTCGGGTAAAGATCAAAATGCTCTTGGGGTCTTCCATGTTGAATGTGACTATCAGAATCATCCAAATCTCACCGGAGGAGCCCTGGAGAGAAGGAGGACTTGCAGCTTCTTCCCTAGGTTCAAAATACTTACGAAGGATCCTTTTCTTCTTGTTTCCTTCATGGTTAGCAAAAGGGACCAAAAACGAAGCCTTTGGTGGCTTCTGGCAGTGGAAATGAAGCTGAGATGAGTCGGGTGGAGGTGCTCTGGTGTACAGTGGAGGAGGAGCACCTAAATTTAGATCCAAAGAGGTTCTGGTTGACCGAAGATGTGTGCGGCAAAGGGAAAGTGTTGGGGAGCGAAATGGATATAAGAGAGCATTCAGAGCACGATCGCAACACAGTGAGGGGGTTCGTTGGGGCTCAGCTCCGTCGAACTTTGAATTTTTGAACTTTTCTAATAAAGAGTAAAAACATAGTAAACTAACTCATAACCTATGCTAATGCTAAGCTAAGGAATAAAAAATACAATAAAAAAAGAGCTTTACCTGACATGGATCGGAAAGGAGCAAGCTCGTGTCGGAACAGGTGGTGGCTCTCAGATCGACCACAATTCAATGCTACATGCCTTGATGAATCTTCCTCGAGCTCCCCGATGAAACTAGGGTACTCCAGATGCTCAAAGATTAGGGTTTTAGTGGCCAAATAGGGATCAAGTTCGAATGGAAGTCAGAGGCGATATTTTATACATGGAGTTCTTCCTCTGGAGAGTGCATATGATTTAGATGCGCCTCATCCAAGGAAAGATGTTGGCATGAAAAATGGATGAAAAAGGAACAAAAGTCAAGAAGAACTCGACTCAAAATAGTGAAAAAATATCTCGTGAAAAATTGATGAAGGCAAGGTCAAACGAGGTCTAATGCGAGCCAGAGCCTCGCTCAGAGAGTTGACCATGGTCGGCGGACGACAGGCCCTAATAGAGCCACATAATCCACAAAAAGACAAAAAACAAAAATCAAAGAAGAAATAAATATAAATAAAATACTAAATAATTTATTTAATTTTTGTTAAAATGTAAAAAAATACTCCTAATTTTGTGGATTTTATTATGTTTTTTTTATTTTTACAACTTAATTTATTATGGGTTAATTTTTACAAGTATAGATATAAGTATAATTACCTATATTATATGTATTAATTTTTATTTTATATTTTGGTCTTTTTAATTTATATACATAATTTATCTATTTATAACTTATTTTAATACACCCAAATATTTTTTGTATTTTTTAAGTTTATTTTTACGTATAATTAAATATTTGTATTAATCATATAGGTATATGTATAGTGTATTCTTCTATGTATAAATGTAGACTTATTTATTTTTGTATCTTTTTTATGATTTTATTTTATTCTAATTATATACATATATTATGAACAATATTTACAAAATTATAAAATATATATAAAGTTATGAAAAATATAAATAACAAATAAAATGAATATTTTATTTAGGTATATTGTATAATAGGGGTCAAAAACCTAACTTTTGTATCTTAACTCCAGATCAAATGAACTCACCTTCCTTAAATAGCTAATAAAGAGTTATATATAATTAAAGGTGATTTGATGCATTTTGAGTTCATATGGTGAAGATATGAGTCTGGAAAGTTTGGATTTTGGATTTTTATTTTGAGTGCAAAATGTACAATTTGTATTATTTTTATGGAAATAAATTTGTATTTTTCTATGTATTTTTATCTACAACTTTCATATACAAAGTTTCTTTATTTGAGGTATAAATAATAGGAATAAAATTGGTCCAAAAAGTGAATTATTGGGCACTTATGAATTATGGTTTCTTTTATTTTCTGGCCCTTAACTCTCCCTACTTTATTCCTAGGTGACCCATTCATCATGATGCCTAGGTCTCAAGGTTTAAGGTCATAAAATACCTTTGGCATTTTATTTCTTTTGCTTTTCTTTTCTTCATTCTTTTATGGAATTTTTACCCAACAGACCCTATAAACTTTTTAAAATATCTCAATGACCTTTTACACAACGTAATTACCCCCATCGACCCTGTAAATTACCCCCCAAGAACCCCCACAGGCTTCAAACAGCTTACCCGGAGGATTCATGGGGTAAGAGTTGGAAAGTTTACAGGGTCGAGGGGGGAATTAGGTTGTTTCAAAGGTCGTGGAGGTAATTGGCCAAGTTTATTGGGTCTGTCAAGTAAAAATCCCTTCTTTTACTTTAGCTTTAAGTGTAGTCTTTTGTGCAATATTTATACAATAAATAATAAATGTGAATTTATGCAAAAGAATGTTATTTACATGAATTTAGCTAGGGTTTAAAGTCCAAAATGATATAAAAAAGGTGATGAAATGGAGATTCACCACCCCCCTATACTTGCCTTTGCTAGTCCCTAAAGAACACTTACGCCTATAAGTGCAGAAAATAAAAAAAAAAGAAAAGAAAAGAAAGAACTTGTATCGATTTTAACTCTTAAACTTATCTTCATAAAATCAAAGTTTGGAGATCAGTCAGACCCTCGAAATTTAGGTCTAGTCAGAACCTTATTGGGAATCGAATTTAAAACACAACAACTTCTAAGAACCACAAGACTTTACCCAAGTATCCTTAAAAGCCTTGTCAGAACAAATCGATTCGTACATAGTCCCTTATGAATATACGTCTATCTTGTACAGTATGTGATATGTAGCTCTCCTCGACTAAAGTGGTAAAAGTCATTCTTCTTCAACATGGTGACCCTAATTCCCCAATCCAACAACTCTTTCCTTGAGAAGCAGGGTATTCCCTTCTAAGTTCAAGTACAACCAGCTCAAGAAGAGAAGGAGGAGAGAACAATGGCCAGTAGCCAGTGTATCTACCTGTCCTAGGATACTTGACCAATGTAGCCATGTTATCTGACTCAGGCTCACACACATATGACTTTGAAGCTCAAGCTTGCTTATTTACTATATAAATTTATACATACTCCGATGAGAATTGTTATTTTTTGGAGTTTTGCCCATCTTTTCTTTTTGGAGTTTTTCTAAATTTTTCCATTTTTTTGAATAATATATAAAACAACATTTACATATGGAATTTTTCCTCTTGAGTTAGTAGACTATCCTCTGTTGAAGCATTATTGCAACCCTCAACTTCTATCATAAGACCTCATGGCTACTGGATCGGGTTGGGGTACAATGGCCACAAATGTGTGACTTTCAATGTTTCCATTGACTTGTGTCTCATTTCGATGAATCCATCCCTCTACCACTTAGACTGAGATGAGCAAAGTGTAAGATGCAAGTGTGCAAGCTAGGCCACTATCGACAAGAGTCATGCGTGTGCTCCAAAATATTCTACTTAAGCAGTCAAGAAGACACTGAACTAAGTTTCGTGGTCTCAAAGAATTAAGTCTAGCAGATCTAAAGTACCTCAATTCCAGTTCCTATAAGGTTCCTGTGCTTAAGTAAATTTAAGATCCATCCATGCTCCAATCTTCAGATTTTACTTGGACTAGTTTAGTTATCAATATCAATCCCGAAAATACAAATATGTACAATGCAAGGAATATATTTTTGTGATGTAATTTGCTAATTCTGAACTTTTTATAGGTTTTTGAAAAGTTTTGCAATTTTTTATGGATGTATTTGGAAATATTTTGCAATGTTTTTGGGATTTTTCAAAATAATTTTTTTAGGAAAAGAAATATATGTAAATATTTACATGGGAGTGTGTCCTATTATTTACAAGGGTTAGAATTTAGGAATTTCCAGATTTGTATGTAAAGGATCATTATTTGCTTGAATTATGTACACATTTCCCAATATAATTTGAAAAGGTTTTTGCAAACATTTTGAAAACTTTATTTTGCAAACCACTTTAACAAATAAATTTTATAAACATTTACAAAATTAGAAAATCATTTCAAACAATATATATTGATTTTTCAAAGTAGTTTTACAACCATTTTCCAAACCATTTGCAAATTGATTTTCAAAATAATTTATTCACACAAAAGAAATAAATTTTACAAATAAATTATTTTTACAAAGGTTGAAAACATTTTACAAGTATTTTCAAGCAGTTCTCAAAAGATTTGTCAAAGAGATTTTCCAATCATTTTGCAAAATATTTTGAACCTAATTTATTAATCAATATATACAAAGAATTGGAAGTGTGTGTTAATTTTTAATTTTTATTAATTATCCATATTATTTGAAATCACGAAAGTATGAGTTATGGCTAAAGTATATACAATGTATATATGACACCATATACTTAGCTTATGTTCTCATAGATCAGAAAGAAAAGAGAAGACATATCTCATACTAAGTATAGAACCATCTATACTACAACCATTAGAGAATGAATGAATGAGAAGTTGTTCATCCCCAATATACTTAGGATAATCCTAAGTATAGCAAGTTGTACACAAAGCAGGGAGGGTCAAGGGTGGGAATATATGAGATTTTAACTTAAACTATCCCCCCATATACTCAGGGTAAAATATCCCTAGTATTGACATAATATCAAGAGTTGAGAGGATGGGTGAAGGATAAAGAATGAACAAATCGAGGTACTCACCCCCTTTACTTAGGATGAAGTACATCCTAAGCATGACAATGATGAAAGGGGTGAGTACCTTATCAACATAATTAGAAAAATGAAAAGGAAAATAAGAAAAGAAGAAAAAAAGAAATGAAAAAATATTTTTGTGCTTTTTGTGCTCAAGTGTCTTATCCATTTTCGTCAATAAGTTCATCTAGAGATATAACTTTAATAGAATCAACTACGGACAAGAATGTATCTGGCCCTATGTACAACTTCAACAATTGTCCGTTGACAACAAAAGGCAGTGTGATAGATGACGATTCTGATATGAGTAGACTCCCATTGTCATGCATATTGTGGATTATGTAAGGCCATGTCCACTTGCTCTTCAGCTTGCCTAGAAAAATCTTTAACCGTGCATCAAACAACCAAACCTTTTTGTCTAGGCTCGAAAGTCTTTCATCGAATGTGTTTATCATGCCTTTTCTTTACTTTCTCCTTGTATATTAGGTTGTTGTCGTACGTGTAGTCTTTGAATTCGAGTAGCTGGTTCATATTAACTTTTCTTAGTTTGTCGGCTTTCTCAGAGTCCAAGTTACACAGATTTAATGCCCATAAAGACTTATAAATTAGTTCCACGAGTAGATGACATAGTTTGACATACACAAGGCGGTAGGGAGACATCCCGAGAGGAGACTTGTACGTTGTGAAGTAGGCCCAAAGAATTGAATCCAATAGTTGGGACCAATTCTTCATGTATGGTTGTACAAGCTTCTGCAAGACCGTCTTAATCTCGCTGTTTGAATATTTTGCTAAGCCATTTGACTGTGGGTGGTACGGCGTAGCAACACAGTGTTCGTTGTTGTATTATTTGGTTAGCTTCTTGACCTCACTGTTTATGAAATGGATACCCTCGTATGATATCATAATCTTGGGATTTCTGAATCATGAGATGATGTGTTCCTTGAGAAATTTACAAATAGTTTTGCTATATGCGACTCGGGTGGGAATTGATTCCACCCATTTACTTACATAATATACGGCTAATAGGATGTACTACTAGCCCTGATTGTTAGGGAATGTTCCCATGAATTCAGTGCCCTGAGCATCGAAGACGTGTGATATCTGAATGTAATTATAAGTCATCGTATCTGTTGAGATGATATTTCCGTGCATTATATAATAATCAGTACAAATCTTCACATAGTTAGGTGCATCCTTGAACAAAGTTGGTCACCAAAAGCCGCATTAAAGCACTTTCATTGTTGTTCGTTTCCCAAAATGGTGTCCACCTTCTTCAAGCTTGTGACAGTGGTCTAGGACACCGGTTATTTGCTCTTGAGGTATGCATCTCCTCCAGATGCAGTCAGCTCCCTAATGGAATAGGTGCAGTTCTTCCCACTGGAAGAAATGAATATCTGTCAAGAACTTATCTTTTTTCATCTTCGGTCAGTCAACTGGGTCATCTTGGAGTCGAGATAGCTCACTATATCGGTGTACCAGGGGAGTGAGGTTACAACAAGGGTGGCTTCATCTGGAAAAAGTCTCAGTAGTTGACATGATGGCTTGCTCAGGAAGCTTTATCTCTATTATTCTTGAAAGATGATCCACCACCCCATTTTTGACTCTAGGCGTGTCACGGATTTCAAGGTCAAACCTAGAGGAGAAGGATCCATATGATCAGACGAGGTTTGGCATCCTTCTTGCTCTCTAAATACAAGATGGAGGAGTGATCTTTGTAAACAATCACGTTGGACCCAAGGAGGTGTGATCCAAACTCTTACAATGCAAACACTATGGCTAGTAGCTCTTTCTATTATGTAATTTTTATGGACCTCATCAATTGTTCTGCTTGAATCGCAAAGGAGACATTTCCTCATCTTTACCCTAGAACAACACCAATTGCATAGTTGGAGGCATCCATCATAATCTTGAATGGTAGATACCAATCAGGTGGCTGCAAGATCTGAGCATGTTTGATCAACCTTTTCATCTCATGGAAGGCATGGAGAACACAGTCATCCACAACAAAATATGTCTCCTTGTCAAGCAATTCAATCAATGGTTGGGAAAGATTGTTGAAGTCTTTGATAAATCTTCAGTAAAAACTGACATGCCCAAAAAAATACCAGACCTGCCTTAGATTGGTCGGTGGATCAAGTGAGGAAATCACTTCCACCTTGGTTGGGTCAATTTTCAGGCCACATTTCGATACAATGTAAACTAGCACTATCCCTTCAGTCACCATGAAGTTTCTCTTCTCCCACGAGAGCACAAGGTTCACTTTATAATACCTCCTCAGAACTCGATCTAAATAGTCCAGACAGTAATCAAATGAATCACCGTAGATCGAAAAGTCATCCTTGAAAACCTCTAAAAAATGGCTCACCATGTCTGCAAATATAACCAACATACATATTTAAAAAGTAGCAAAGACATTGCATAGCCCAAACGGCATCCATAAGATGGTGTACACCCCAAAAGGACAGGTGAACGTGGTCTTCTCTTGGTCTCAGGAGTGATTGCAACTTGGTTATATCTAGAGTACACATCCTAGAAGCATAAGTATTCCTTCACGATCAGTATCTCGAGAATCTGGTCAATGAAGGGCAATGGGAAATGGTCCTTCTTGGTGGCGAGGTTGAGACGTCTGTAATAAACACTAACTAGCCAAGATGTTTATACTCTAGTCAGAATCTCCTCTCCTTCTTCATTAGTAACAATGGTGATCCCTGACTACTTGGACACTATATGCAGGGACTCACCCACTTAGAGTCAGAGATAAAATAGATAAATCCCGATCACACTGATAAGCGTCCAGGTAACTTGGGTTAAGGAATATCAAAGGTCGTTGTGACCCGAATCACGACGCAATCAATCTAGAAAAATCAAGACCACTCAAATAAAACAATCAAGCACAAAATCAATGTTCACGATCTCCATTATTTATTTAACCTGGTATAGCAACCAGGGTCAAACACAAGGAGCACGGAAATGTACGAAGTAGTCAGAAATCAGATGAATAAAAACTTATTTTTGTGTTTTTTAATTTGCAATTTTTATATTTTCAAAATGAGGACACAAATAAGCAACCAAGGCTACAAACTAGTTTCAACAATTTTTATTAAGAGTAAAAATGCTCAAAAGAGGAAATAAAAATATTTTTTGTATTTTTCAAAAATGCATATGTTTTTGGTGATTTTATGGTATTTTTCTGATTTTTGTATGATTTTATAAAAATGAAAGAATGGAAAACATGGCTTACAGTGTACAATCAGGATGAAATTACAAGTTAAAAATACTTAAAATATTCTAATGTCCTGTATATGATTTTTATGAGAAAGTCAAAAATATCTAACTACAGCAACTAAAATCCTATTTTCAATGATTTTTGTAAGTTTTAAAGTCTTTTGTAATTTTGAGGGGTTTTACAAGGAACTTTTATGCAAAAATACTACTGAAGACAAAGCATATGAAAACAAACATACACGAATTTTTATGTAATTTTTCAGGCAATTTTTCGAATTTTTTATGTATTTTATAAAATAGAGAGAACAGTTCTTAGGTATTTTTTTATTTTTAGAAAATATCAAATAAAACTAAATTTAGTTACAAAAATTACCATAAATATTAAACATTAATAATAACTAACTGAAATTTTGTAGAACTTTTGGAGTTGATTTAGTAATTATTTGACTAAAAATAAAGCACACAGCATACATGGATCTTCTTGCAATTGTATGAAATGTTCAGGGCCAAATCATAACAAACATTAAAAGCCAGTGATAAACTTGTAAATTGTCCAATAAATTCACACATGCAGAACATTCACACACATAGGGGTATAACTGAAAATATCCAAAACTTCTATTAAAAACATAACAATCAAGAACACAAGGGTATATCATGCAAAACACCACTATGCACGCGAGACTACACGTGAGCTCAGTCAGACATGACTAAAATGTAAATATGGGAAATAGAGAGGGTCTAAGTGCAAAGTATCCGTGCTTATAAAATTATTTATTGGACTAACTAATAAAGCATAGAAAAATACAGGATAGAAGATGCAAAGTACACCGAAGCACGTGAGAAGGGCATGGGGTGGCATGTGGCAAGCTCTGAAGGAGGCTGGAACGTGAGGTGCAGATAGCCTGCAGTGCCAGATCTGACACCTCAGGGAATGTCAACAATGTGGGGCGTAGATGTGTCAGATCAACGGTCCAAAAGTTGCAGCAACGAGTGACTCAAATCCAAACTGGTGCTCTGTTCCTCATCCAACGGTAGCGGAAGATGGTGGATAAATGGGTGAAAGGCGAACTTCGATCAAGGATACGCGCACATACTTTGGGATGATCGAGCTCCAAATGGTCCAGCACCTCCGCTGGGGTGCTCCACGTCAAATTCCAGAGACGGATCAACTGGATGATGGTCAGATGGCCAGGACAAGGGAGTTCCACCTAGAGTTGCTCTGCCGAGCAACTGGAGGTCCGACAAAGGTTCTGTTGCATGGGGGTACCTGCAATAGAAGGCTGGGACTCGGGGCAGTGCTCCGGTCAGGGTTATTGAAGCCAGAAAGGAAAGAAGTGATGGTTGATGGAATCCGATCTTCGGCGAAGGGGGTAGAGGGATATCTAAGACTCAATCCCATCCGGATGGTCGAGCCTAAGTATGATCAGGCTATGGTGCAAGATGATGGGCAAGAGGGTGATTCGATCGGAATGACTGGGCGTGGCTATCGAGGCTCCGACCAGTTGGTCGAAGCGAGTGAACGTGCAATGGAGCGAAGTGGAAAGATTCGGTGGAAATAGGAAATGAAGTCGGAATAAGTGCTACCTGCGGATTGGAACAAGTTCCTAAGCAACAGGTGATGACGGTTATTGGGGTAGTGGCCTCAACCTTGCTGCGAAAGGCGGCGAGGGGGGGGGGGCTAAACTAGATGACTCTCGCCGGCCACATAGCTGAGCTACTGATTCAGGCAACCCAAACTCCTCTCCATAAGCATCTCCCAATTGCTGTCACTCGGCTAGAGATGTCCAATGGTGAGGGAATGGGAGAGGAATGAGCTACAATGCCAGGAGGTAAAGGAGATGTTATATAGGCTTCCCAGGGGGTGGAAGAATTAGGCCATAGTGCGCAACCCTATGAATATCCACACCTTCTTCGGAATCCGCAGAGGTGCTGGATCTTAGGAGGAGGCGTGGGAAAAGATTCAGACCAGAAGGAGGCTCGACCCGATCAGGAAAAAAGGGAGAACTGGCTCCGGCAAGAGGGGTCAGGTCAAATCAAGCCTAGAAGAGGGTGTTGACCGGAGGTCAACATCCGACCCCGACCAATCAGAAAATTTTGATTTTTTAAAATATTTACAAAATCAATAAAAATAGTAAATGACTTCAAAATAGAAAATGTATAAAATAAAAGATGTTTATTATTTTTCAAACTATTTTTCTGTGATTTTTATTTATTTTTATGAAAAATAAAGTAATTTATATACATGATATAGTATTATATACAGGTATACTATACATATGTATTTTGTATAATTATTTTTATTTTGTTATTTTTATATAAATACCACAATTTTCTATTTTATTTATTTACAACATAATTTTTGGAGTATAAAATAATTTTTACTTTATTTTTATTATTTATTTACATGTATATAATAAATAGGAAGTGAGAAATATGTACATGTATTTTGTACTAGAGAGGATTTTATTTTATTTTATTTTTCTAATTTTTATTTTTTTAGGACTATACATTGGGAGATAAAAAGAATATTTATTTTTATTTTAGAAAAAAATTTTATTTACAATTATAATTCATATGTATAATATAGAGTAGACCCTATCTCTCTCTACTTATTTTGTTTGGCGATCGAGTCAAGGTTTGACCTTCTCTTAAGGTTCGGTTCACTCTATATTTATTCTAAATACCTCCTTCCCGTTTCTTTTCCTTTATTCTTTTATTTTTGCACAAATACGTGCTAAATACACAATGTTAACATATGCATGCCAAATGCTAACTTATTGTATTTACACCTATTTACATGATGCTTTGCCAAGATTGACAGCTAAAATAAAAGAATAAAGAGTGAGAATCAAGGATTCATCACGCCCCTATACTTTAGCTTTGCTAATCCCTTATCAAACACATATTTGAAAAATAAGTGAGAAAGAGAATAAAAGAAAAAGAATGAGAATCAAGGTTGATCATTAAACTTGTCTTCATGAAATTGAAGTATGGAGCTCAGTCAGACCTTTAGATTATTAGTTTATCGGAACCCTATTTGGACTTAAGTCTAAGACTCAACAGCTTCTAAGTTCCACCAATCTATGGTCAAGACTCCTCAGTAATCCAGATCAGAAAAATTCTACATACACAAACTCTAATGACCATGAATCGTTTCTTGTACGGTGAAAGTGATATGTAGCTCCCCACCTCAGAAATGACAAAGAAACAACCCCCCTTAACAAGGTAAATCTAATGCCCTAGTCCAATATCTCTTTCCCTCGAGGAGCGGGGTATTCCCTTCTAAGTTCAAGTACATCCGGCCCAAGAAGAGGGAAAAGAAGAGAATGGACCATGGCCAGTGTAGCCATGTATCCCTGGGAGCCTAATCAGTGTAGCTAAGTCTCCCGCTGCAAGATTCATGAGATGAGAAGGTGTAACATAAGCTTTGCCTTATTTGATTATATACACTCCGACAGGAGGCATTTTATTTTCAATCAGACATGTCCACTTTTTTGGAGTTTTTTTTTCGATGTGCATATGTACAACATATCCACATGGTGCAGCATATATACATAAGGACTTTTTCCTCTTGAACCAGTAGACTATCCCTCTTTTGAAGCATTATTGCAACCCACAACTCATGCCTTTAGACCTCAACATTGCCAGACCAAGTTGAGGCGCACATCCTTCCCTAAAGGAAGACGAGAGGTTCCGCCTAGAAGTACTACCCTCATATGCTATCACAAGCCAAAGGAAATTGCCTCCTCACCACCTCATTCGTAGAGAGCTATGTGTAAGGTGCTGGTGCAAGTAAAGCCATTGTCTGTGAGAGTCATGTGTGTGTTGTTAAGTGTTCTACTTAGGCTCATCAAGATGACATGTGAACATAGCCCAGTGGACTCAAAGAATTAAGTCACTTGGACCTAAAAAGACTTAACCCCAAATCCTATAAGGTTCCTCTTATAATTAGTTTGATTAAGGTCTTAACCAAGCTCTATTTTCCAATTTAATTCCAAACCAGTTTAAATGTCAACTATGATTCAGAAGAATATGCAAATATTTACAAAAAACTTTTTATGTAAACTTTTCGAAAATGTGCAAAACTTTTGAAAATGTTTGAATGTATGCATGAATGCAGAAGTTTTGAAAACTATTTACAAACATTTACATGAAGGTTTTTGCATAGTTTTATTTTTCAAATATTTTATGAAAATTTTGTACTATATACATAGGTTTGATACAAAAATATTTACAAACATTTCACAAGCAAAACACTTTTACAATCATTTGTATAAAAAATATTTTTTTATAAAAAACTATGTATGTGCAAGAAAGAATTTTATGTACAAGAAAAATTTTAATTTTTTGTGATTTTTAGATAAAGAATTTTAGCCAGTTTATTTATTAACACTCTCAGACAACGTACGAGTTATGGTTAAAGTATATATGTAATATATACGACACCCCCTATACTTAGCTCGAACGATGTCCTCAGAGTGATCAATGAGTGATGAAGAAGACATAACTCGTGCTTAGTATAGGGAAGTGAAAAGAAAGGTTATACTACAATGATGAATAAAAGAATGGATTGAATAGAAGTCGGTGATCCCCCTATACTTAGGATCAAATAATCCTAAGTATAACATAATGTACACAAAAGGGAAGACCGAGTGTTAGAAATAGGATGTATAGGATCTACCTCCCTTATACTTAGGGAAAGATATCCCTAAGCATAAGCAGCAAAACAGAGGTACAAAGAATCAAAAGAATAATAAAATATCGGACACCGCCCTATACTTAGGGTAATGCACATCGTAAGTATAGCATAATCACAAGATCCAAATGGGGTGTTAGACTAAATAATGAGGAGATATAGACATCTGGATCTATACACGGTGGAAGAACAATGATAATTATGCATGAGATGCAATTGGTGTGAGTCAAAGACCACATCCCATGCAAAATGAATCGCGGGGCTACATCAATAATCAGTGGATCATGATCTAGATATGTCTTGAGGCGTTGACCGTTGATGTGAAAGGTGGACTCAGATGACATCTTGGATATGTCGATACTACCATTATCATGCACCTTCGGACCAGGTATGGTCCTTTCCACTTACTCTGTAACTTCCATGGAAATAATCTGAACCTGGCATCAAAAAACCATACTCTATGATCTAGCTCAAACTGTTTGTGGCTGATATAAGAATCATGCCATATCTTTACCCGCTACTTATACTGTAGGCTGCTTGAAAAGGTTGTATCTCTAAGACAGGGCTGCCAAGTCGGCCTTTCTTTAATCTCCTATACTCTCTGAATCAAATAATATCTCAGTGACAACCCATAGTGAATTATGCTTAATCTCAATAAGTAAATGACAGGGCTTTCCATAAACGAGATGAAAGGGAGATATACCCAAAGGAGTCTTTAAGGAAGTATGATATGACCACAAGGTTGAGTCCAAAAGTTGTGATCAATCCTTTCGATCTGGGCAGACTACCTTATGCAATATCATCTTGATCTCCCTATTCGATACTTCAGCAAGACCATTGGCCTGAAGATGATATGGAGTGTCTACTCGATGGTTTATGTTAAACTCATTAGCAAGGGCCTTTACCTTGTCGTTGATAAAGTGACATCCCCGTCAGATATCAATACTCTAGGCATCCTGAAACGTGAAAAGATATTCTTCCTCAAAAATATGCAAACAGTCTTAGCATCTACGGTTCGGGCAGGTATGGCCTCAACCCAACGACTCAACAGAATGTACTCGAATCTCTGACTCTTAGGGAAAGGACCCATGAAATCAAATACCCATGAATCAAAAACCTCACAGAAGTGAATGGGTTGCATCAGCATCATATCATGCTGTCCATAAGTGCCCATCTTCTGACAGTCAGTACACCTCTTCACAAATTCATTAGAATCCTTGAAGAAGGTAGGCCACCATAGGCCGGATTGGAGCACTTCCTGTGTTGTTCTCCTCCCAGAATGATGTCCCCCTGCCTCAAGCTTGTGGTAGTACGTGAGGACGTTGTGGTGAACCTCTTAAGGAATGTCGACGCCAGACGCTATCCCCTCCTTCATGGTAAAGGATGGGATCCTCCCAATGGTAGGACTTGGCCTTCGCAAGGAAAGTCTTAAGTCGCTGCCTAGGCCAACCTTGTGGAACTTTCTTGGCAACAAGATAGTTTACATCATCGGCGTACCATGAGAGAGAGGCAATAGAAAGGATTACCACATATGGGAAGGTCTCAGTAATTGGATCAGTATGCTTAGATTCCTCAAGATTTTCTAAATGGGAGAGATGATCTACCACCACATTCTTGACTCCAGGTTTATCCTTAATCTCAATATCAAACTCATGGAGTAGAAGGATACATCTAGTCAATCAAACTTTGGCATCCTTCTTAGTCATAATGTACCTGATGGCGGTATGGATAGTAAAGATAGTCGCTTTGCCAAAAATATACGATCTGAGTTTGTCCAAGGTGAAAACTACGGCTACCGTCTCTTTTTCTGTGGCAGTATAGTCCATTGAGTAGCATCCAATGTACATAATGGCAAATGGTACTCCACCCCTCCTCTATCTAGCATGACCCCTACAAAAAAATGGAGGCATCTGTCATGATCTCGAATGGGAGAGACAAATCATGCGGCTGAAGGATAGAAGCCTCAATAACTAAGCTCTTGAGAGTCTTAAATGATGTAAGACACTTATCATCTACGATGAACTCGTTGTCTTTCATCAGCAATTAGTCAACAATCAGGAAATTCTGCTAAAGTCGTGAATAAAACATCAGTAGAACCCGACATGCCCCAGAAAAAACCGTATCTGCCGCAAGTTGGATGGTGAATTGAGTTTCCTGATGATATCCACCTTGGTCGGATGAACCTCCATGCCCCTGTTGGAGATGATATGACCAAGAACCATTCCCTGAGTCACCATGAAGTGACTCTTCTCCCAAGATAAAACAAGATGGACCTCTATGCATCGCTGAAGAATGTGGTATAGGCAATCAAGACAAACATTAAACCCATCATCGTAGATCGAGAAGTCATCCATGAAGACCTCTAAACAATCACCCACCATGTCCAAGAATATCGACAACATGCACCTTTGGAATGTTGTTGGGGTGTTACATAGACCAAAGGGAATCCGTCTGAAAGCATAAGTCCCAAACGAACAGGTGAATGTCGTTTTGTCCTGGCCCTCGGGCGCTATGGCCACCCGATTGTAACCTGAGTACATGTCAAGAAAGTAGTAGTGACTCTTCCTAGACAACCTTTATATAATCTTATGAGTAAAAGGCTATGGAAAATGATCCTTCTTGGTGGCATGATTCAATCGTCTGTAGTACTCACAAACCCTCCAAGAAGTGGGTACTCGGGTAGCTATCTACTCTCTAGACTCGCTCACAACTGTGGTGATGCCCGTCTTCTGGGGTACCACATGCAATGTACTAACCCACTTGGAGTTGGAGATGGGGTATATAAAATCAACGCTCCACCATTTTGATATTTCCTTCATGAACACCTCTCGAAGATTCGGGTTCAGCCATCGCTGGAACTCACCCGACATCCTGGCATCCTCCTCGAGATAGATATGGTGGGAGCACAGAGATGTACTTATCCCCTAGAGATCAGCTACACTCCATCCTATTGTCTTGTGGTTTCTTTCAAGAACCTCCATCAGACGAAATTCTTGCTCTCCAGACAAATACACTGAGATAATGACTGGGTACATCTCATGCTCACACGTAAAGAATCTATACTTCAGCGACTACGGCAAAGGCTTCAGTTCTGGACAACTGGGACTGAAAAATCTGACTTCTGAAAAGTCTGAGTGCATGAAACCATATTTGAATGTGAGAACTCTTGTTGATCATGCAAGACTGGCGGAGACGGCCCTGCTGGTGTATCTGTACTCAGTGTTGGCACTGTCACTACCCTAGCTGCTGGCTCTATGGAAATCAAACGAGGTAATAAGTCATCAAACTCTGCCCAGTCTATATACGAATCCGAGGGATATGAATCAGAATCACATGATATAAATTCTGCCTCGCTATCCTGAACGCAGTCATCAACATTGAAAATGTTCTCGGACAAGAGTGTGCTGTTCGAACTCTCCTCTGTTGAAAATAGTAGATCTACAACATCTGAAGGTGAGGGAAGAGCTTGTGAAATGGGATCAGACCAAGCGTCTTCATTATCAATGATCAAAAATTCGCACTCCTGGTGGACGTCTCGTTATGCCTCTTTCGTCTTCTCTACATCACTGAACTGCTCTAAACAAGCTGAATCTCATGCTCTGGTCTCGTCAATCGTCTCTATTTGCATACTCTCTCTCTCTCTCGATCGATCGACATGAAAGTACACCTTCCCACTATCATGGTCGGACACCACCTTGGCTATGGACAAGAATGGACGTCCTAGAATGATGGGGGTATCGGTTACAGATTTAGGGATCTCCATGTCCAACACAATAAAGTCCACGGGGAATTTTAGGCCCCTGAATTGTGACGATTACATCCTTCAACAACCCCTTCAGCCTCTTGATAGACCTATCAGCAAACTGAAGGACTTCACTGCTCTATCAAAGAGGGCCGAACTTGAATCGGTCGAATAAGGCTGCCTGGAGGAGGTTGATAGAAGAACCGTTGTCTAATATAGTACGATCGAATCTCTGCTCATGAATGTGGCACTTGACATAGGGAGCTCATGCATCTGGCCTCTTGGCTGGCAGAAAGTTATGAATAGCGAAGCAAGTAGCATGGGTCAGCACATGGATCTCTGCTTGATGATTCCTCTTCTTCCTGCGGATAATGTTCTACTCTCTCAAATTCTTTTGGAAGAGAGGGGTGTGCTCAAGTGCCTCCTTTAGAGTCAGTTGGATATGTAATCTATCAATCATCTACTAGTTGAACTCTAACTACTTATCTTTTTTGGATTTTCTTTTTTATTCCCATTTTCCAAGCAGAGTGCTTGAGGGAAGGGGGTGGCTGGGCCCTCCTCAGATAGAGGGCTAGGAAGAGGTTCCTGTTGCTGAGAAGGCATGGAATCCATACAACTATCATCAATCATCACATATGGACTCGAAGATGAAGAAACATTTCCTTTATTATTTTTTGGTATTTTTCATACAGTCCCAGGGTATAGAAACTGGAGAAAACACAGCTGGAATGAAAGGGGTGGCCTCAATACCACCCACAGCATCAGTTGTTGCGGCATTAGCACTGCACTCTAGCTCAGCGTCTTGGAATCTGGTGGCATCAGTACCACCCTCTGCATTTAGAGAAGCGACGGCCTCAGTACCAACGATGGGATCAACACCCTTGGTAGCGTTAGTACCACCGTCATCATCATCATCCTTAGCAGCATCACCACCACTATCCTCCTCGTCTGGCCCTCTTGAGTCCTCATGGTGTCATCGCTCAGACGAGGCACCATCGGCTGGCATCCTACCACTCCTAAGTGACAAAAAAACATCATTAAATGTGTATGAAGCAATGTCACCCAATTAATCACTAGGAGTGGTGGTATCTTTGAACTGACCCGCTCAAATTTTCTCTTTAGGTTATTAGGGTTAGGCTCGATCTGAGTGGGTATGGCGGCCTTTCCCTTGACAATCTCCCTCATCTCCTGGCAATTTTCATCCATTTCCTCCCTAAAGGATGCCTGCTAGTCTACAAGTATGAGGGAAAGATCATCAAGGGATGGGTTCTCATAGGCGGGCCCATGAGAACCAGACGGGTTGCCTCGCAGAAAGGGAAGCTCCTACTGGAACTGGTGAGGGGGAGCCTGATAATACTGTTGAGGGAGCTGTTGGTGTTGTCTCCTCTACTATCCCTATTGGTAGGTAGGAGGACCTGACTGGAAGTGTTGCTGTTGCGGTTGGTGGGATAACAGGGGTTGTTGTTGCTGGTGGCCGAACCACCCAACTAAGCTGGAGGCTGCTGCTGGGATGAGGTACCTCTAGTCAATCACTTGAATCCAGGATGGTTGATGAATCTCGTATTCATCATGCTAAAATCCACATATTAAACCCATGGCTTAATCAAACCAAAAAAATCTCCATTAATTCTTTATTTTTATCTTGTAATATATTGTGTATAATTAACCTCAATTAATTGTATTTAATTTCCTTTATTTTTCTTGTAATTATTCACTCATAAAAAACCCCTAAAAATTAGGTAGAATAATTGTCTATAATTCACTGACCTTTAAAAAGACTAAAAAAATACAAAAACAACTCAAAAACAAAAAGTCGGTGTTTTTATCCCCCTTAAAAATAACCCAAAAAATTCTTTTTGTACAAATGACTTCTTTTCACTTTTTTTCCAACATGAAACTTGTAGATCTCGTCAAGACGAGCAACTTTCGTGTTTTGACTTTTTTCCTAGTTTTGCCTCTAACTATTTCTTTTGTATTTTTCTTTGTATTTACAATTTCTAATTTTTTTTATTGGGCCACGTGGCGCTCTCTGGAGCTGCCACGTGGCATGTCCCCCCCCCCCTTCTGCCAACCGACGCCCTCCTGGGTCGTCAGATCTACTCCTTTCCGCCTTCATCCCAACCGTCCACTATCGCTCCACTCCCCACCGTTGGATCTGACTGGCAGATCTAATCCTAACCGCACGTACCTGCCTAAATCACAACCCTCTGATCCCCTTTTCATCCTACACCTCTTCGTTCGCCACGTCACCCACTCTCCACCATCGTCAGATCTCCTCCAGATCGTTATCTACCCATCCATCAGCACCTTGATCGCAGCCGTCTGATCATATCCTAAGGATTTAATCGTCACCATCCGCCCGCAGTCCCATCCTAACCGTCGGATCGAAAGATCCCACGGCTGGGAGGTAGTTTCCTACCTTCGTAACCCCCTTCCCCAACCATTTCACCTCACGCGCCAGCCGTCCCCTTCCATTTTTAGCCCTTGCCTCCGGCCACTTCTCCACCACCTAACGGTCGCCCTGTGAAGACCTAACGCCAGCCACCTTTGTGTAACCCCCAGCCCTCCCTACCATTACTCCCAGCCTTCACGCAACCCTTTCAAAACACCTCACCTCTGTCATAACCGACCACCTCTTCCTCCCATAAATTCCCTCGCTCCGCCGCACGTCAACCCGGTCTGCCATTTTAGGAATTAGCCCATCCTTCCCCTGCCCATCCGGTGACAGCGAAGGGGCGGATCTTCATGGCGACAATGACTTTTTCCCGGTGTGGACCCATGGTCACCTTGGCCATTCTGCGGTTGGTTCCACCACCGCTGAGCACCGAGGCTGATCGCCCTCGTCGTGCGACGACCCCAAGGTCCAATAAGGTCCTCAGCCCAGATCATTGCGTCCACCAACACCTCGCTCCGGTGAGGTGATTTTTCACTTTATTTCTTCGAATTTCCCCAACCTCATCACTCGTCGCCACCCTCACTTAACCACCTTCCGACCTTCGCCACTCATCAAACACCCTCGCCGACCACCCTCCTCTTCTCCAGGACCTCCCCACGCTCTGACCCCCTTCTACTCCATCTCGGCGGAGAAGAAGACCCTGGGCCCCCATTTCCTGACACCCCACGGCCCCCAGCCCACTCACAAACACTGGCGCATGCTTCGGCTATTCGAATCTAACTCATGCAGGTACAAATCTCTTCAATAACCGGAGTCAGGTGTCGGAGCTCCTTTGAGCTGATCTCCTCTGGCGAGGCTTCATCGACTTCGAGCTCTGATCATCCTCGGAGTCTCGTCAGATCTCCACCAACTCCGCCAGCCGATCAGCAACCTTCTCTGACTTTCAGACTATCCATTGGAGCACGGCGGAGCTACCAGCAGGTCGTCAGAGCCCCCCCTTCTCCAGTGGCCTGCGGTGGAGGATGACGACACGTGGCACCTGAGCCTCTCCTCCAGACCTATGGGCTCGGGTCCCTCCGAACCTCGATCAAAGCCTCAGCATGCTGCCACGTGTCTCAAGCTTCAGTCGCCTCCCGAGCCTAGGCTCCTCACGTGCGACGCACGTGAGGGCCTGGGTAAATTACATGGAAGACCCAGAACTTCTTGATATTTGCATAATGATCCCCAGGCACATGGCTCACGTGTGTTCCTGGGTAATTTTACAGGGAGACCCTCGAAGATTCTAAAAATTGCAAAATTACCCCTATGCATGGAAAAATTACAATGGGGCCCAGGCGGTTTTTGGTATTTGCATTTAGGTCCCTCCTGGGACCTAAATGTAATATTTATCCTTTTATTTTCTTGCATTTTTATTACAATCATACCCATGCATTGTTTTCTTCATAACTTGAGCATCGTAGGTCCAAATTGCATGATTTTAGTGTCATTTTGATCCTTGTTTCCTCATCTTATTGTGGCATATTTAATTTTCTCATCTGGCATCATTTTAAATGAAGCGATTTTTTATGTTAGATGAGACCATGTGCTCCATATGTGGGTGTCCGGATTAGATGATTGCTTCTACTTTTGTGATCAATTTGACTCTAGTTTCACACAGTATTTTGTTGCTCATTTATGTACTTTTTCTTAGGTACAATGGTTTGCATTATCACAACATACATTTAACCTTGCATAATTGTTCATTCATCACTTTATACTTGCATAAATATTAACTAAAAATCACATGCATCATTTTATTACTTTGTAATCTGCATTGTGTATCTTGCATTTTCTTGAAGACTTGAAATTGAGAAATGATTCACGCATGTGCTTCATTAATCTAAATTCGATTAATAGAGTGAGTAGTTGTGTCCCTATGTTCGACCTTGGTGGACTTGCCAAGTATTAATACTCCACAACATTCGAAGATTGTAGTTTTTGTTGAATCGAATTTTTCTCCTATACTATGATAATTCCTGATTATTAAAGAGGCAAATTCGATGCTCATCAAATGGCACTGTTGCAGGGGACACGACTTAACTTAATTTATTCGTTGAAATTTTGACTCATTTTCGTTGAATATTTTTTCAAGAATTACAGGTCCTCATGCATCATTTTTGCATCATGTCTGCTATTTAATTTCCTCTGTATTTTTCTAACTTTTCTCTTTTGTGGCAGGGCCCATGAAAATCGAGGACGCTTGATATTCATGGAGGCGTGAAGTCGAGAGCTTCCGCTGAAGAGGCCGCAAAAGAATCTTTTATCAGTCTTCCTGCATTTGCATACTGTAAAAAAATTGTGTTGCATGTGTATATTTATTTTAACATTCCTCATTAGAGGGCTTGCATGTTGTAAAAAAAAAAGAAAAAAAGTAGATCACTTGATGATCTACCCCCCCCCCCACATACACACTTGCACTTATACACTCACCCCCTCCCTTTTCTCTTTGTATATTTCACAATCACTCTGTCTCTCTCTCTCACGCTCTCTCCCTGATCGCCATCTTCTGTAAAAACAACCCCTCCGCCCTTGTATCGTAGTGTAATTATTACTCTAACTGCAATAACCCCCCCAACTCAGATCCATTATTTGAGCTATTTGTAGCCTAAGTATAGGGGGGACCCGACCAGTCATCCATCCCTCGTGTTGTCTTCTTATACTCTGGACAATTTTTGGCTTAAGTATAGTGGGACCCTCCTCCTCAGTCTGTTATATCACCCTATATTTGATCGAGCCTTGGCTTCATGCCACTTGTGCTATGAGGACAAAGAAAAATTTAAGTATAGGGGGTTATACCGTATATTACTGTATATTTACTTTAGTTATAGCTTGTGTTTTTAAAACTTTTTGAAAATTTTGTTTTCAGGCTTGGTTTTGGTAAGCCTGTGAACTGAGTTTTGTAAAAACCTTGTAAAAATGTTTTCTTAAAATTTGAGGGACTAGTTTGTGTAAATACTCCTTTTAAAAAAAATAAAAATAAAAGAAAACTTTCTTTGATTTAGACTCGGACTACTAGGCTTAGTAGACACTTTCAGTGAGGGAACTTTGGTCTTCCTTAGCAGAGTGGGTGGTTTAGAGGACACTGCTGAAGGTCCCGTCCTCAAGTAACATGGGTTCGTCTAACGGCTCGTACTTACACCCATACTGGTTGAGAGTAGACACTTTTATTTATTTAAGCATGGGCTAGTCATTGTCTCTCCAAAGAATTTTTTAAAAAAATGATGACGAAAATAAAATTCCATAAAAATCTGCAAAAATAAAAATCACACAAAAAATAACTAACTAAGGAGTTGGTGTATTCCTGACACAGTCACATTCACTTAAGGCTTGGGGATTTTAATGACACTTGATTTCTGTTATCTTGAGAGGCTGAGTTAACATGCCTTAGCCACTAGGGTTTTTAAACTTAATTTTCCACACTTCCCTGGTTTGAAAGATTTGAGCACTATATCGCACTCTTCAGCTCTACCTTCAAAAGAATATGATCAGCATAATCACATGCACAACTGCGTGATTGATGAGATGAGTTGAGTTATCACTTGAGGAACTAGGACTAGAGATTTGAGTTTAGACCCGATATGAGAATATTCGAGGATGGGATAAAGTTAATGAAGGATTCAGAAAACTTGAGTGTCAGCAAAACCCTAGCCAGTATGCGAACAAGTTCATATGCTATCTCTTTGACATTTACCTAAAGTGCCAGGGTGTGATGAAACTTAATGAAAATTGTTGATCAGTGTGCGCCAACTTTTGGTAAAAGTAGTGGAGATAGCCAACAAAAGCAATGAAATGTCAAAGAAAAGCTCCAACATCCAAGTCAAATTGTATATGAGCTTTCACCAATGGCGAGTGCTCCCAAATATTTTCAAAGTGTCCACTTGGACCAAGCGCTTATTAGGACCAAGGAGTCGGGCTGACACCAAAAAAGGGCTCTGCATTGTAAATGCTACAAGTATGGGTGTTGAAGGTATCTTAGATACTCAAAAGAGACACACCCCGGTGTACTCCTAGAAAAACAAGTGCAGACGACTCCAACTCTCTTAACGGACGCATTGATCAGCAATCTAAAATTTAAATGTGTTGAGTAAAAAGGCACTCGAGAGGCCCATTATTCAAATGTGAGGGAGAGAAAAATAGACACAATCCCATTCCCTCCATCATCTAGCCGTCCATCCACATTTCAAGTCTGAAAAACTAAAGAGACGATTGACTGAATAAAGAATAGACTTATTCCATAGTATTGAGGATGAGGTCTAGAGGAGAGTCTTTGGGACTGGAACTTTGGGTGATGCCTTGACTCGACTCTCATGAAATGCAGTACACCTAACTTCATATTCTTATATTATATGTACAAAAAGAGAGTCTGATAATTAGAGAAGTTGGATTCCTTCTGACTAAGGCTTCGATAAACCCATAATTTTGGGATCTCTTAAATTAAGGGTCTTCAAAGGATCGAGCCTTGAAATCTTCACTTTCACTATCAGGAATTAATCTGACTCCTTCATTCTTTAGATGCTCGAGGACGAGCATGGTTTAAGTATAGGGGTATGATGAATCTCGTATTCCTCATGCTGAAATCCACATATTAAACCCCTGGCTTAATCAAACAAAAAAATCTCCATTAATTCTTTTTTTATCCTGTAATATATTTTGTATAATTAACCTCAATTAATTGTATTTAATTTCCTTTACTTTTCTTGTAATTATTCTCTCATCAAAAACCCCTAAAAGTTAGGTAGAATAATTATATATAATTCACTGACCTTTAAAAAGACTAAAAAATACAAAAACAACTCAAAAACAAAAAGTCAGTGTTTTTATCCTCATTAAAATACTTTTTGTACAAATGACTTCTTTTGACTTTTTGTCCAACATAAAACTTGTAGATCTCATCGAGATGAGCAACTTTCATGTTTTGACTTTTTCCTAGTTTTGCCTCTAATTAGTTCTTTTGTATTTTTCTTTGTGTTTACAATTTCTAATTTTTTTATTAGGCCACATGGCGCTCTCTGGAGCTACCACATGGCATGTCCCCCTTCCGCCACCCGGCGCCCTCCTAGGTTGTCGGATCTACTCCTTTCCGCCTTCATCTCAACCGTCCACCGCTGCTCTACTCTCCACCGTCAGATCTGACTGCCAGATCTAATCCTAACTGCGCGTACCCACCTAAATCACAGCCCTTTGATCCCTTTTCATACTATGCCTCTCTGTTCGCCGCGTCGCCCACTCTCTGCCATCGTTGGATCTCCTCAAGATCGTTATCTACCCATCCGTCAACACCTTGATCACAATCGTCTGATCATATCCTAAGGATTTAATCGTCACCATCTGCCCGTGCTCCCATCCTAACCGTCGGATCGAAAGATCCAAAGGCTGGGAGGTCGTCTCCTACCTCCGTAACCCCTTTCCCCAATCGTTTCACCTTGCGCGCCAGCCGTCCCCTTCCATTTTTAGCCCTTGCCTCCGTCTTTTTCTCCACCACCTAACGGTCGCCCTGTGAAGACCTAATGTCAGCCACCTTCGTGTAACCCCCATCCCTCCCCTCCATTACTCCCAGCCTTCACGGAACCCTTTCAAAACACCTCACCTCCATCATAACCGACCATCTCTTCCTCCTATAAATTCCCTCGCCCCACCGTACGTCAACCCGGTCCACATTTTTGGCATTAGCCCAGCCTTCCCCCGCCCCTCCGGTGACAACGGAGGGGTGGATCTTCATGGCGACAATGACTTTTTCCCGGTGTCGACCCACGGTCACCTTGGCCGTGCTGCGGTTGGTTCCTCCACCGCTGACCTCAATCGAATATACCCTAATAGTCTGCTTGTGAAGATGAAAACCATTCACGGCCAAAATACATTGAGGTTCAAAATAGTTCCAAAAATTCTTACTTGGTCACTTTTTAATATCATGCCATATTACTAAGTTGATAATATAAATACATAATTATATGTATAAGCCTATCATTGAAATAATAATCCAACACAAAGTCGTGTGTATCAACTCCAGGCATAGCTACAATGTTAAAACTAAAACAAGAGTTGGTGCTTCGGTGCCCAGTGGCAATGCCATCCTCAACTCCCACAATTATCGGCATCCCATTATCTTCGAGATGAGCTCGATGATTCATTTCATGTTTACATGTTGTGCATGATGCAGGCTTGAATTAGAACTTGTGGGCATACAGATTGAACTTTGAAAATGTGGTACATAAGATCAAAGCGAGAGCAAGCAACAAGGGAGGAGGGGAAGAGGAAAGGAACCAAAACTATGAGAGAACAAACCTAAAAGGTGCCTCCAACTATATTTTTGTTTGGCATCCATCAATGTTTGTGAGTTCTTAGAAGATCTTGTGAAGTTTCACGTGATAGACATATCACATATTAATCATCCTTCTTGTGTGATAATGAAGATATTGTGATGGGTTCGTTCAAAATCCAAGCATGTTCTTTCAGAATAAGGGGGATGATGCCCTCATCATGTCAATCAAGCAAAAGCATGGGACGTGACAAAAGGAGCCATTAGTAAAGGTAGCAAGATTACGCACTAAATGAAGGGTTTTTATGATGTTATAAGTGAGAGATCCTCACTAAATTCTTATAAAAGTACTAAACGCATATGCTTTCAATCGATGGAAGTAAACCTTGCAAAGAAGGCACGGTGATGTCCAACAATGAGGTTGCCATATCTACGTGCAGCGCATGGTAAAAATTAGATAAAGGCAGTGGCAATGCTTATAGAGGATGAAGCTTATATTGGTTGTGTTGTTCACAAACCTTAATGAGGGAAGGAGGCAAACAAGAAAAAAAAGATAGATTTACATCGATCTCTACTCCATACGAGTGGGATGAAAAGGTAAATTAACACAAGGATACTATGATAGTCGAGTTAGGGAAGCAAGAGACAACATGGGTTATTGTGTTACACTATGCAAGATTGCATGAATAATGATGTAATTTTGAAGTTATAGGGATCTGAAGGATATGGTATTATCCTCAAGCACATCATGGAAGCGTGAGCGTCGTATCGAATACGACAAAGAACGACTAGTCGTACTAGTTGTTCTGTGCAGCGGAATTTAAAAAATTTTCATGCGATGAAACCACGTGATCCAAGAACAGTTCTCGGATCGTTTCATCTAGAACCACAACAAGTATAAAGGAATATCTCTTGAAGCATGGTTGCTCGAGTCTCTAGAAAAAGAGACCTCCTATCTCAAGTCCGATCGTCGGAGAAGACGCTTGCGAGCACGGGGATGAACCGCGTGATCCTCGCAATCCAAGAAGATGATCCTAGCACGGTGAACTCCTGATCTCACCGTACGAGATCAAACACCTTCTTTGCAGTGTGTCACTCCAAATAAGATGGAGAACCGAACAACATCGAGGCAGGGGCGCGGTGGCGAGGGCGACGACGGTTTTCTCTTCTAGGGTATGATGGACAACCATCAAGGAGAGAGGGAGAGGGTTGACGTATAGAATGAGAGAGAGGTGTGCTTCAAAAGCATAACCTTAGAGAGCATGGTATGCCTCTCTAGGGTTTTGCATGGACACTTAAAATCAATGGATGACATTGATTTAAGTTTAATCCATTGGTCAAGATTGTTGTTGGTAAAAGCCAACAACTTATGATTTAATTTAGATCAAATATATTTGATAAATCAAATATAAATCAATCCTAAATTAAATAAATCAAATAAGGAGATTAACCAACATGGAGATTGCATGGATCATGGTGGACGGCCACCAATTTCCATATTGGTTATGGTGGCCGTCTACTTGTTTCCAAGTGGGGAGCAATCTCATGAAATCTCATGAGATTGCATATCTCCATGGAAATCTCCATTATTTAATCCAACAACTTTGTCGTGATTTATTCTTCAAAATATTTCACAATTAATTTTGAGAATATTGCAATCTTGCCATTGGAAATTTGTGAATCACATTCACAACACAAAACAAAATGTAATTTACATTTTCAATTAATTACACAATGTGTATCCAATACACATCAATAATTAATTAACATATATAAATTATAATTAGCTCTCTCTAATACATTATAAATCACATTTATAATATATTATGATAATTGGATATTGCTATCTACATTATTCTTATCCATAATTAAATCACATTTAATTATATTGGATAATTTCCACAATCATCAAGATAATTAAATCACATTTAATTATCAATTTCGCAATGCTTAGATATAATTCAACTATGGAGTTATCCTTGAACACTTGCAAGAATAATGTGATTTCTCCACAGATACTTGGAGATAAGGACAGGGCGATTGTATTGTTCCACGTATAGTGACTTTGATATTGAGATCACATCTCAAATCCAGATATTACAGACCTCCCATAGATGCTTGATTAAATCAAGACCGTAGACCTAATCTTCTCATTGCATCTGAATCTCATTCAGATCAATGTCCAATACATGGACTAAGATTAGGTCACTTCTCTATTGAGAGGAGTCACTAAAATCCAAACTTGTTTCATCACTCCCTCAGAATGGAAGTGTCATGGTTATACAATCGTTTATGATCACACCACGCTCAGGTATTCCCAATACCTGTACATCCTGCATACTGGAAGACCTATGATCATCTTGAAGATATAGATCACTTTTACACTCTCATCTTCAGGGTTTGATCACTATGTTTCTCAATCTTGGTCATTGGGAATTGGTATAGATCATATGCTTTCCCAAAGCATATATCTTACCTTCAAATTCATGTCATGCTTCCCAAGCATGACGACCATGCATGGAATTTGATAAGTCCCAATACCTCATGAGTGAGCTCATGTCTTCCGGTTAACATGTGAACATGTATGATCCCTTTGAGAGATCGTATTACTCATATATCCTTACATGCACACCAGCTCGCTGGTGTATAGACCTTGGTTAGGTCATCAACCTGTTGGTCTGCCAAATGTACACACTCAGACATATAGCAACACATTGGTCAGAGGATGCATGCCTATGTTGTGACAATATTCAACATAGGTCTTTGGTTATCTCGATCCCGTTAAGTCAACTCATTGACTCAACTAATCTGACACCTCTGAATCACTATTCCCATGCAGAGGACCTGCATCAAGTGGTCGGTCAGATATCAGCCATATGAGAAAGGATTTTAGTCTCCTACTCAGACTGGAGATCATCACTTAACAATCACTTGATGATGCTTGATGAGTCCTCTATCTAACTCCTTACATATTCATCCAAGCATCAGCCTCTATGATTCAATCAATGAATCAACAGCTATATGATTATCAAGTTGGCCATGGTACATAACCCTTATTGTACATAGGGACCATATAGTGCATTCATTCATTCAATCTCAGAAAGGGGGTGAAAAATAATCAATAACTTTTATTGATAAATCATTTATTACAATAACATTTACTGTATGAATGGTTCGCCTCGGGCTCACATTGCTAACATGATCACATAATTAAATGAACTTTTAGGAGTTGTGGTTTAAAAATCCTTGTAAAATTTTACCTGGACTTTGAGGATCAAGGCTTATGATTTACCAAAGTACCACAACTAATTAGGCTAAACCCAATTCCAGCTTCAATAGGGCTACTCCATATTTCCTGATCAAGTATTTGCTCAAGATTATTCCTATATGGTCAAGGAACTCCTTGCTAAATGTTGCTCAATTTGTCAAGCTGAAAAATCCACAAATTATTATCCCCCTAGACACTCGAATATTGATCTACCAACCAAGTTCCGGATCCATGCCAAATGTGTTATGTTTCGATGGACATCTTTCAACTCTTCCTTATCTTATTTTCACATCTTATTTTTTTCATGTGCCCCATGCGAACTTTCAACGGCAATTGTGTTCTCACTTTTTATATTTACATGATGATCTCG
The DNA here is from genome assembly GCA_037367405.1 of Ottelia alismoides. Taxonomy (NCBI): domain Eukaryota; kingdom Viridiplantae; phylum Streptophyta; class Magnoliopsida; order Alismatales; family Hydrocharitaceae; genus Ottelia; species Ottelia alismoides. Next base: position 290,820 of record JAZKJV010001707.1, read on the forward strand.
ACAAAACTTGTATACTTATGCATGTATCCGTATAGTTAATTTCCATGAGTATAACCGTTAGATAACAATGAAAAGACTAAAGATGCAGCAAAAGTATGTATGAATCAATCAACAAAATATTGTATATTCTCTTTCCCTTCTCTTCTTGGTTATTACTGATGCCTCTAGTGTTCCTCATCTCTCTAATGTCTCTGAAGTCTTCTTGCTAGCATCTCTGAAGTACCCAATGTCCTTGAAATCGTGGACCTTGTTGATGTTCCTAACCTTGTTAATAGTTTCAGGCAGTTCTAGTGTGGGGTTTTACCAAAAGGAAGCATAGTTAATGCAGTAAACTGCACATTTCATTAAGATATCATCGATCAAATTAGAGCTGTCAGTATTTTCACTTCAAATAAAGAAGGGATCGATGTTGAAGCATATATAAAACTCGTATGACATGCGAAAAAGAGCTCTTGTCAATTACATATTCTCTTAAAATGTTGAAGGAATCTCATATTTATACATCAAGACCCTCCCTTTTGTGAAATCTATAGTTTTCATGTTAAAATTGAGAAAATCCCATCTAATGGTTTCATTGCAACAATACATGATATAAGACTAACCAAAAGCTATTGTCCCAAGCTTCAAGGTATAAATAGCATTTTCCAACTTCGGTAATGTTAATTAGCATCGGAATAAGATTACCAATCCATAATATCTTATGCTAATTCACAAGATATTCTATTAGCATACTTAAAAGAATCAAAGTTGAAAATCTAAATTTGAACTTTAATGTTGCTCTTCTCACTAAAAAATCTGGGGAATCTTCTATAATAAAATGAATATTACTGGAAATTATTATCTTTGTTAACATCGTGAAAAGAATTCCTACAAAATAAATGTCACATTGGAAGGTACTTATGAATATATGACTCGTCACTTTAAAAGTTGAAAATAGAGCTCTGTTCCCAAGTAATTCATTGCCTTTAGACATTTAGATTGCATTGTTATCATTCATGCATGTATAAATAATATACATTTCTTATCACTCATATTGCATAAATAAGAAATAAATAATCACATGTATATTAGCTAACTTCCCATATTTTTATTTATTTTACACTAACTTCGAAAAAAATAAATCAACTCCAATTTTTACATAATACTAACATTAAAAAAGGAAAAACAACATAAAAATACTAACATGTCTATTCGTTAAATAAAACTAAACCCTAGTTTTGAGACAAAAAGCCGTAAAGTCAAATATCTCTCACATACAGTCTCCTATGAACCACTATTCACTTTTGAATTAATGTACATTTAATTATCTACAAATTATACTAATTTTAAAAGAATCAAAGTTCATATATGAAACTTGGTTTTGGGCATACATTGTATATTACATATTTTGACTAACTTTGACTTGTTATTTTACGTATGAAATTAACTCTTTTAAAATTATTCATTTTTGCATTTATTTTCTTTGATTTATGTTTTAATAAAGTGTGTACAAATACAAATCTAAAATGAGTTAAAAATCAAAGAAAATGAAGCATTATGAGTCGGTGTACTTATTTTTTATATAAGTCCATTTTATTTTATATCTTTATTTTTTAATTATTAAAAATATCAAAAATGGAATACTACAAAAATATTTCATTTATATATTATTTGATTTTATTTTACATTTTTCTTATTTCAAAATCATAAAAAATGTAAAAAACCTAAAAATTCGGTATTCTATGTACATAAAATACCACTAAAAATACACTTTGTACAGTTGACTTCATTTGAATTTGATTCCTTCACAAAACTTATAGATATCATCGAGATGAACAACTTTCATGAAGATAACTTTTTGATTTTATATTGTTTTTCTATTTTATTTTAATTTTTCTTTTACTTTATTCTCTAATCTGTGGAGAAGACATGCGGCAGCTCTAGGAGCCTCCACGTGGCCCCCACTTAATACCTCTTAGTCACCCTTAATCTGGGCCATTGGATGAGTTTCCCCTTCATCCAACAATCCTGATTATTTTATCTTTAATTTTTATTTTTATTTCTTTTTTCACACCTCGTCACGTAGCGTTTTCTCGATCGTTCGACCTCGACCAATTGAACAGCCGAGGACTTTTCTTCTACCCCGACTTTCTCAATTGTTGACAAATCCACCCCTCCACATGTGCTGCATAATCCATGACCGCTTCTTCCACTCATCCACAACATCCTCTCTCTCTCTCTCACCATGCGACTGAGCTTCACCTTCATCTCTCCTCCACAATCACCTTGCCTCCTCTTCCTTCGTGCGTAGACCTAACCACCCAACCACAAAACCCTAGCATCACCACACTCCACCATCTGCCACTCTAGAGAGAGAATGAGAAAGATCATCGCCACTTCCATGCAACAGTAGTAGGTTTCTTGGTTTGAGTGAAGACCTCCAACCTCATGCGAGATCCAAGGGACACACCCCTTGTTGCAGGTGCTCCACATGGCTACCCAGCTCAATCCTCACCACGATTTTGAGCGAAGATCGGAGCTTGACGACATAGATCCTCCACAGGAATGCATCCATCCTACATGTATTCCCCTTTTCCAAATTCTTCTTTCTTTATTCTTCTTCTTTGTATTGTGTGCTTTGATCTTGATTTCTCCCCTTTGTTATTTCATCACATCATATGTGTCTTCGTCGTTTGATTTCTTACCGAGCCATTCCTGATCGCCACTCTATCTCAGCTAGAACCTTCCCATTCCGGCATATCTCAAGATTTGTAAAAGATTGAGACCTTAGGACTACCATCTCCTCTAAATCCTTATAGGTCCCCTGCACCACCAGTTCACCCCCTTTTCCCTCTAATCGAGGAATCCCTCAAGATATAAGTCTCTTTATTTGTCATCATCCTTTTGGAGACTATCCATATCCCTCCTCCTTCTCTATTCAACTCGCAAGGACCGATCTCCCAAGCTCGAGTCCCCTTTCTACTCACAGGTTGAGGCATATCGACCATCTACAGAGAGCACCCTCCTCACATCATCATCAACACCCATTCTGGAGGTCAATAACCTTCACGAATCACAAGCAGTAACTTGATCCTCAAAGTCGATTGAGCCCATGTCGGTGTTCTTTGTCGCACATCAGTGATTCCAGAAGAGGAGACCCTTTACTGGTGCAGTCCGATCATCCGGGAGTGTGTAACCTGACTAAAGGGCCCTACACCTTTGATCTACCTCGACTTCGCCCACCAAGCTGGAGCTCTAACATTAACAGCAAATCATCATCGATGAAACTCGAACACCACCACCCTCTCTACACATCGTGCCCCCTTCAGCAGCAGCAGATCTCCTCCACCCTTAACATCAACAGCAACCACCATTGATTGCCTCCCCTTTCATCACATCTGACAACTCCAATCACTCCACATCGCTCACACGAGACATGCACTGATCTTCTTCACAAGTCTCAGCCTCTATGCTACCCGAAGCAAGCCCCGCTCACCATCTAGATGCACAACTCCAGAGCTCCCTCTCTGGATGCCCATGGGCATGTGCCACGCATGTACGTGATGAATATGCAATTCATCATCTTAATACATCAATATTAACTAAAATTCACGAACAAAACACCAAATAAAAGTCCCTAAATTAAATAAAGTAACAAAATATAAATCGTAATAAAATGAACTAATTATCTTGTACATAAATCCATAAAATAATTCAAAGGAAAAATCACAAAAAATATAAAAAATAAAGTGTTGAAAATTGTTTGTAAATAATCCTTTATAAGTACTAAAATCTCCTTGATTTTAATAAATTAATACTAACTCATGTTGCCTTATATTTTGCTAACTTGTACATATATATACAAAATATATAAAATAAATTTTACCTTGATAAATACTATTAGATATTGCATCAAAAAAGCCATAAAGTCTTACTTCTCAGCTAAATCCCCCCTCCATATGAACTCCAAATTCATCAAACTAACTTTTAAAGTTCAAGTTATAAATTATCTATCCAATGAAAGTGATTTCATAAAAATTAGAGCTTGTTTACTAAATGTCAGCTTTGGTATCCAATTGTATATTGTACATATTTTATTTTTTCTTTTTATTTCACCTTTTTTATCACCTATAAAAAATTTATAAAATCAAATTAAATATGTATATCATGTATATAAATTAATTCACTATATAAAATACAATGAAAATACAAAAATAACAAAATACAAAAATATGGTATTTTATTATCTATAGAGTACCTTGAAAAATACTATTTGTACATATGACTTCTTTTAATTTTAACTCCTTCACAAAAGTTATAGTTCTCATCGAGACGAGCAACTTTTATGTTGATTACTATTTTATTTGACTTGATTTAATATTTCTTTTTTGAATTTTCTTTGATTTTTTTATTTTTTTAGAGTAACATGTTGCCACTCCAAGAGTTGCCACTTGTTGTTCCCCTTTTATTTATTTTTTAAATTTTTTAATTTATTATTTTATTTTACTTTACTTTATATGTTGTTATTTTTTCTTATCTTCTTTCCTCTCTCTTCTTTTCCACCAGGTCACATGACCTGCTCCCCCTCTCTTCTCTTGCAACGGCTAATGCTTCCTCTCCCACGTGTAATGGTCAATCGTTACTGCTTAACCTTCGAATCCATTTATGCCTGCTCCCTTAAAGCTTCAATGCTACCCTAGTTGCTCCCTCATCCACCTTTATCTAAGCTCCACCTCTCTAGCCATCACAAATCCTCTCGGTGACAACAGTATGAACCCTCGCCAGTGACGACGAGAGGAGGAGCGAGGTGTGGTCCCCATCCCTTACCCACGACCGAGTAGCATCCCCCACGAGTTGCGTGAGCTTATGCTCCCTTCGTCTGAGCCCTCAAGCGATGACGGAGCATTTTCTCCTCTCGACGAACTCCAACCCCAAGTATTTCATCTTCTACCCTTTCTCTTTCTTCCTTCTCCTCATGTTCCTCTTTTCCTCCTTCCCTCCTGATCTTCACGCACATATGCTCACCGCCACGCTTTCCCTCTTTTACCCTATGCAACCATCGCGTGTCGCATCTCTTTCACCATCAACACAAAATTGTTCCCCATCAGCACACTATGGGCCCATTCGTAGCACCTCCAGCAGGTCGCCTACCACATCTTCCAACGCATCAACTGCTCGACCACCCCAACACCTTCGGACGCAGCCAACCACCTCCAGATTTGCACTCGGCCGCACTCGAGCGCCTCTGTCAGTTGAAGCCCTCCCTAGGTCACTCCGACCTTGTCTCCATCGGCGTGCGACTGTTGAGCATGTTTTTCTCGAGGACGGAAGTTAATGATAATGTCGATCGTTACTATCCCCAAAAAACCCGCGACAAACAAAAAAATATTTTTTTTTATTTTTGCTACTTATTAACCTGTATAGCGGACATGGTCGAACTCAGGGAGGCAACAAATCTCGAGGGTTATTCAATTAATCGAAAATCAATTAAGAGAAAAACAGGAATCTCAAAGGTCAGCTATCTTTGGTTTTTGTGTTTTTTATTTTTTTTTACTTTATTCAATATTTTTTAATTTTTTTATATTCTGATTTTCAAATTTTTAGTGATTTTGATTTTGTAAATTTTTTTATTTTTCAAAAATAACACCAAGCAATATTCACAAGATCAAAAATACACACACCAACTCTTTTTATAATTTTTTCAATTAATCAAAAATAGTCATAAAAAGAAAATATTTTTGGGTTTTAAAAGTTTTGAAATATTTTTGAGAATTTTTGCGAAATTTTTAAATGTTTTTGTATTTTTCTAAAAAACAAACAGTGAGAAAATCTGAAAATGTACATCGCCTGGAGTAATTTGCAACTTAAAAATATTTTAAGTGCCCAAAACTCCTGACAATTATTTGTACGACAAAGTAGAAGCAATTATCTACAAACAGGAACTGAAATCACAATTTTTGGAGTTTTTTTAAAATTTTCTATAATTTTTTCAGAATTTTTTATATTTTTCAATTTTTTGGTTTTATAAATAATTAATGCGTGAAAATTGGTCAGAAATTAAAAATGAAATAAAACTACCCTAATTTTTTTGGAATTTTCGGAATTATTTTCGAATTTTTATGAATTTTGGAATTTCAAACAGGAAAAAATGACATGTTTTTGGTTTTTTAATAATAATAAATGCAATCAAAATGCAATGAAAGTTTTATGCTAGATGGATATGCACAACAGAAACATGGCACAATTTTTGCAAGATTTTAGATCACAAATAACATTTATTTCAATATGAAACTCAAGTAAAGTTAAATTCTGGAATCCAAAGATTGACATGCAATTTTTCCAAAATTTTTGCAATAAGAATAATAAAAATAAAATCGGTGGAGGAAATAGCAATTTACCCACGTAAGGCATGCTATGCACGTGATCTGTTGGAGCAGAGGGACATTTTTGAAATTTCAGAATTCTTCAGCGACACAACTGTAAATTCTCTAAATTGTTTTTTAATGCCTTAGGGCTTCCTGTTCGTTTCTTCAAGATGGAGGACAAGCACTCGTCCACCACCCAAGGTGCTAAGGGGGAAGATACGCCGCCACCAAAGGAGGGGCTCGAAGGTCGGCGGGCGGCGCGGACGCCATGAGCGGTGCGGTGCCCGCGACTGAGTGCTCGATGGAGGGACGGCCGGGGGTGAAGTGCTTGATGGAGGTGCAACGTGGAGATGGCAGCGCGCTGCGGTGCTGCGGCCTCGCTCTGGGAGGTCGACGGGCGGAGGACACCGACGGGGCTGCTAGAGAGCGGAGGGCTGCCACCCTTGGCGGAGGAGCGTTGTGCGCAGTCAGTGACCGCCGCGAACGGAGGAGGTGCGTGGGGGGCGGGGGGATGTCCGCGCGGGGTGGAGACACAGTGGGTTGCCGCCCTTGGCGGAGGAGGACAGCGGCGGTGGAGGGGAGGTCAGCTGATGCCCCTATGGGTCGGTGGTGATCCGTATGCAGGCGGAGGAGTGTGGAGGATGGGCGAGGCGCGGCAGCCAGTGGCAGCGCGCTGGTTGCAAATTTCTTATTTTTATTTTTGTACAGAACTGATAAACAATAGTAATTATTAAAACATTTTTTGTTTTTTTTGTGTAAATCTGAGAAAATAGGGAAAACAGGATATAGAAATTCTTGTTTTTATTTTTTTATTTTTTGTTGTTTTTTTAGTATCCTACAAAACAAATGTTAAAGACAAAAAGAAACAAATGCTTTTTTTTCTTTTTATTTATTTACAAATTGGAAAATGAACGGGGATTGGGCGAAAAATGGAAGAATCGAATCCGATCTTCGGCCACCGTACGCGGCCGGAGTTGAGAGATCGTGGATGATAGAATAGAACACAGGGAGATTAAGAACGTGAGACGAAAAATCGAGTCGAAGCGGATCAAAAATTGTGAAAATTTCTTTTTTTCTAGAGAAATGAAAAGGATGGAATTAAAAAAATTACGACAAACTAAACTACGATTAAACTAAGATAAAATAAGAATAAAAATGTGGATCTCACCTTAGGAGCGGAAATGGACCGTGATCACCTTGACAAGGTCGACTCGCTGTCACCGGACGGCTTGGAGGCTAGGCACTATTCTCGACGAAATTTTCTCTCGAAGATCGGGCTTCTCTCTAAAGATTGATCAAGTTGGAATGAGGGATAAGGAGCCATATAAATAGAATAGATAGAATGAAATTTGATTTTTGAATTTTTTAGATATAGAGATAAGAGATGAAAATTGAAATGAATTTTTGAATTTTTTGGTGGAAGAGATGAGAGATGACATGAGATAAAGTAAAATAGATAAAACTATTTACAAAATTATCTAATTTTTTGAATATTCGTCTATTTATTTGAATTAAAAAATGTTATTTTTTTCTTTTTTTTATAATGGTTAATTAAAAATAGCAACTATATACATATACTATATACATATATGACATTATATACAAGGGTAAATGAGGAAATTAGCTCTCTTTTTTGTCAAAATAATAAGTAAGAATAATTTACAAATGTATACAAATACAATATTTACAAAATACATGGGAAAATTGCACAAACCATCCCGGAAATCCAACTTTTTACTCGTAACTCCAAAAATTATGAAATCATAGCCATTTTAAAGATAATTTAATTTAGAATCTAATGGAAGTGAGATGGTTCAATTTGAATTCATACGGAGCCAGAATTGATTTTTCAATTAGTGCTTAGTGGCTTTTTCCAAGTGTGGTTGCGTTTATTTTGTACGTGATTTAATTGTGCAATTATTTTTATTAATTAGGACACATTTTTATTTACAACTTTGGTTTTGAAAGTTATTTGATTTGAGGTCAATTAGGCACAAATAAATTAGTGTTAGTTTTATATAGATATATACAAAAAACAATTTTTTTTGAATTTTTTTGCTTAAGGACCCTATCTCCCCCTACTTTATTCCTGGTCGATCAGGTCAAGTCTTGACCTTCTCTCGGGGTTTGGGTCAGCCGGTATACATTCTTCCTTTTTTTATTTTCTTTATTTTTCCTTTCTTTCTTTTTTTATTTATTTTAGGTTAAAATTAGTAAGAAGTGTACAATAATTACACACAGATGCAAGTTAGTAAGAATATGGAGTTAGTGGTATTTGCAGGTGTTTTATAAGGGATTTTAGGCTAAAATAAATGAATAAGGATGATGAATCGCAGATTCATCATCCCCCTATGCTTTACCTTTGCTAGTCCGTTAGCAAACACTTATTTGAAAGAATAAGTGAAGAAAAAGAAAAAGAAATGGAAAATAAAGAAAGTAGGACAATATTGAGTATTATATTTATCTTCATAAAATTGTAGTTTGGAGCTCTATTGGACCTTTGGATTATTAGTGTGTCGGAACTCCTGTGATACATAGAATTTTAAAATCGACAGCCTTCAAGTTCTACACATCATTGTCACAATTTCGACTTAGAAGTCATCTTAGATCAATCCTCTTCCCAAAGTATACCCTATGAACATTGAATAATCGACTCATATATGTGAAAGGTTTTAGCTCTTCCCATCCAAAATGCCTAACTACCATGCATATCTCCTCTCCAGTAACTCGTCCTTGGGAAGTCAGGTATTTCCTTCTAAGGTCTGTCGTGCTGTGTTCACAATCGAATTGGGGGAGAAGTTAGAAGAAGGAGAAAAGAACTAGAGGGTGGCCAGTGTAGTCACCTCTCCTTGTGAAGCTGGCTAGTGTAGCCGAGTCTCCACCAAGATCTGCAGGTTTTCTTGAAGCTTGGACCTTTTTGGTCAGATATTTATTTAGTAGTGGCTTCTTTGTATTTTGATTTTTGGTGGTTCTGCTTGGATCTTGTTGTGCCCCTACGGATATATAATCTTTTGTTTTTGTACAAGTTTTAAGGTCTTAGAAAAAATTGTGCCTAGTCGTCCATCCCTTTTCCGAAACTTTATTTCAACCCATACTCCGGTCTTTAGATTTCCACGCTACCAGAAAAGAAACTCACACAATTTTCCAACATCTCGTCTGAGTTGAGCTAAGTGCATAGTGCGAGAGTACGAATTAATTCCCTATTCCAGAGTTGTACCTAGAATGAAGAGACCAAGTTAGACACTAAGAGTCAAACGATGCACATTGTCATGTAGAACTCAAAGAATTAAGTCAAAGACCTGAAGCTTCTAAAATCCTCTTTCTCGGTGAAGTTCCTCTAAGAATTAGGTGGATTAAGGTCCAACTAAGCTCCATTCTTCAATTTTATTCCAGACATAGTTTAAATATCAATACTCTCCTAAAAATGCACATGCAAATGCAAAATATGAACAATGTAGAGAGTTTTTTTAAGACATGATGCATATGTGAAAAGAACACATTTTTTAACTTTTTATGGATTTTTGGAGGAAAAATGCAGATGTGAAAGAAAGGTTTTTTTTTAATTATGCGAATTTTTATAGATTTTTGGTTTTGTAGTTTTTCTTTTAAATGAAAAAGGGTTAGTAAAATATATACAAGTATATACAAGAGATTTTTTTGTTTGTTTTTTTCGGTGTGTTTTTCTTATTATTATTATTTTATTATTTTTCTTTTTTTGTGATTTTTTGTTTTGTTTTTGTTTTGTTTTTGTTGTTGTTTTTTTACACACGTGGATTTTACAAAATTGTACACATAACCCCCCCAAATAAACATATTTAAAAGTACAAGTTATGCCTAAAGTATATATACAATATATACGACACCCCCCTATACTTAGCTCGAACTATGTCCTCATAGTGATCAAAGAGCGACAAAGGAAGACATAACTCGTACTAAGTATAGAAAGGTGGAAAGACTCCTATGCTACAACGACTCAAAGAAAAGATAAAAAGAAGAGAAGTTGGTGATCCCCCCATACTTAGGATCAAGTAATCCTAAGTATAGTAAAATGTACAAAGGGTAAAACCGATGAAGAGAATATACAGACTCAAAAATACAAAGACAAGATATGAACAACATCACCCCCCCCATACTTAGGGTAGAGTATCCCTAAGTATAGGCAACAACAACAAGAGTGATGAAAAGGACGAATATGAACAACAGAAATCATTCACCCCCCCTATACTTAGGATAAAGCACATCCTAAGTATAACATATATACTCACACACAGAAAAGGGGTGAACGATAAAACGGGAGAAGAAAGAGTAAAACGAAAGGATATACAAGAGGTGGTGAGCTTATGTATCGGACGCAGAAGGTGGAATCAAAAGATCGTCGTTTGATACCAAAGATATGGAATCCACAACGGACAAGAATGTGTCATGATCTAGATATGGTTCAGCAACTGTCCGCTCACAACAAATGGTTGTGCGTCAGATGTCAACCCAGATATGACAATACTCCCATTGTCACGCACAATTCCCACGATGAACAGTCCTGACCACTTGCTTTTCAATTTTCCTAGAAATAACTTCAACCTAGCATCAAATAACCAAACTTTCTGATCAGGGGAGAAAGTCTTCCTTCGAATGTGTTTATCATGCCAGCGCTTGACTTTCTCCTTATACATAAGTGAGTTATCATATGCAAAGTCTCGGAATTCCAGTAATTTGTTCAAATCCAACTTCCTATTATTTCCTGCCTTCTCAAAATCTAAATTGCATACACGGAGTGCCCATAAAGATTTGTGAATTAATTCCATTGGCAGGTGGCAAGGCTTTCCATACACCAATCTGTAGGAAGACATACCCAAAGCAGATTTGTACGCTGTCTGATAAGCCCATAGAACTAAATCAAACATCTGGGACCAGTTCTTCCTATCTGGACGTACAAGTTTTTGCAATATCATCTTGATCTCCCTATTTGACATTTCTGCCAAACCATTAGTCTGAGGGTGGTAAGGAGACACAACTATGTGCTCAATGGCGTACTCCTTCACAAGCTTCTTTACTTCTTTATTAATGAAATGGCTTCCCCCATCTGAAATCAGTATTTTGGGAATACCGAACCGCGCAATAATATGGTCCTTGAGAAAGCAACACACCGTACGACTATCTGCGGCTCGGGTGGGGATAGCCTCCACCCATTGACTAACATAATCCACAGCGAGAAGGATGTACTGAAATCCTTGACTGACAGGAAATGGGCCCATGAAGTCTATTTCCCAAACATCAAAAACATTAGAAATCTGTATGTATCTTAGGGGCATGGTATCTTTGGAACCAATTGTTCCTCCCATTTTCTGACAATAAATACAACCTCAAACATACTCTGTAACATCCTTTAACAATGTGGGCCACCATAGGCCACTCTGTAAAACCTTTGTTGTTGTGCATTTCCCCGAATGATGCTCACCAGATTCTAGCTTGTGACAGTGCTCAAGTACACTGGTGTGTTCCTCCTGAGGAATGCACCTTCTCCAGATACAATTTGCACCCTCACGAAATAGGTACGGATCCTCCCACTGGCAATAATGAATCTTTGACAGAAATCTGTCTATCTTGTACTTTGGCCAATCTTGTGGAACTTTCTTACAGACAAGATAATTCACAATATTAGCACACCATGGAAGTGAGTCCATAGAGAAAATGGACTCATCTGGAAAGGTTTCAGAAACAGGAATCATATTCTGCTCAAAAGCCTCTGTGTCTGTGATACGGGAAAGGTGATTTGCCACAATGTTTTTTACTCCAGGTTTATCTCGTATCTCTAAATCAAATTCCTGGAGAAAAAGGATCCATCTGATAAGGCATGGTTTGGCATACTTCTTTGCCTGCAAATATCGTATGGCAGTGTGATCCATGTACACAATAACATGTGAGCCGATGAGGTAAGATCTGAACTTTTCTAGCCCAAACACAACTGTTAACATCTCCTTCTCTGTAACTGTATAATTTCGTTGTGCTTCATCCAGAGACTTGCTAAAATAGTGTATAGAAAATGGTATCACATCCCTTCTCTATCCTAAAACTGCTCCAACTATGAAATCTGATGCATCTGTCATGATCTCAAAAGGAAGAGACTAATCAGGTGGCTGTAAGACCGAAGCACTAGTAACCATTTCTTTCATCTGATTGAATGCAAGGAGAACTTTCTCATCAACAAAAAAATCAGTCTCCTTACACAGAAGCTCAATTAAAGGTCTGGCGATTTTGCTGAAATCCTTTTTGAATCGCCTATAGAATCCTACGTGTCCCAAAAATGACCTCAACTGCTTCAAATTCTGTGTTGGCTCTAACTTGGAAATCACATCAATCTTAACCAGGTCAACCTCCATACCATGTTTAGAGATGGCATGGCCCAATACAATCCCATTAGTCACCATAAAGTGACTCTTCTCCCACAATAGCACTAGGTTTACCTCACAGCAACGTTGAAGAACTCGGTCTAGATGAGCAAGACATGTGTCAAAACTATCCCCATAGACCGAGAAATTGTCCATGAAGACTTCAAGAAAATTACCCACCATGTCGGCAAAAACTGCCGACATACACCTTTGAAATGTAGCGGGGGCGTTACACAATTCAATGGACATCCGTCTAAAGGCGTAAGTACCAAAGAGATAAGTGAAAGTAGTTTTCTCCTAATCCTCAGGAGAGATAGCAACTTGGTTGTATCCCGAGTACCCATCCAAGATGCAAAAGAACTCTTTCACTACCAACCTCTCAATAATCTGATCAATAAAGGGCAGTGGAAAGTGATCCTTCTTTGTAGCTGAGTTCAAGCGTCGATAATATACACAGATACGCCATGAAGTAGGTACCCAGGTCGGAATCTCCTCACCACGGTCATTCTTTACGATCGTGATCCTGGATTTTTTCGGGACCACATGTAAAGGGCTGACCTACTTGGAATCCGAAATGGGATATATAAAGCCAGCATCACATCATTTATTTATCTCCTTCATGACAACCTCCCTTAGATTTGGATTTAGACGGCGCTGACATTCACGGGAGGGTTTACAGTCATTCTCTAGGTAGATATGATGCAAGCACAACGCTGGATTGATCTCACGGAGATCTGAGATATTCCATCCTATGGCCTTGTGGTTTCTCTCAAGAACCTCTAACATGCAAGATTTGTGTTCAGCGGTCAACTGCGAGATGAGGATGATCGGAAACATTTGGGGGGGACCCGCAAGTAAGGCATATTTCAACGTTGATGGTAAAACCTTGAGCTCAGGTGGGGTCTAAATCGGCTCTGCGATAACCTCTGCTACTATACTGGTAGACGGTATGTGATCTGTGCTCTGTAGACTATCCACCTTGGCTATAGACGACTTAGAAAATAGAATATTTGATAGATCTGCGATGAATGATCTTTTCTCAGAGAGGAATGGCTCATCAGGATGTTCAATATTCTTATCAATGAATGGCTCAGATATGTCAGCAATAATCTCAGAAAGATGTCTCTCATTTGTGCATAAATCAGGAAATTCAATGAATGGCTCAGATATCTGGTCCTCAGAACTCTACTCAAACTGCTCATCGACAACTATCTCAATTGGACCACCAAGGGAACTCATGTCGAATGTGCTTTCCAGAGAGTCCTTTTGGGGAAGGAACTCCTGGGTATCTATAAAATCTGTGAAAAGATCTGTCTCTTTGAATTCAGCAAGAAATCACAGTCATCTGGCTCTGATATAGCTTTCTCTGTATCATTTGCTACTGGTGGTGGTGATGGTCTAGGATCAGAGATCGTCTCAATTTTCACCTTGTCACTACGAGAGTGAAAGATGATCTCTTCAGTACCATAATCAAGTATTGCTTCGGCCGTTCGGAGGAACAGTCGACCTAGTATGATTGGGGTATGGAGTAACGGTGCAGATGTGTCCATATCCATGACAACAAATTCAACAGGGAATTTCATTCCCTGCACCGTTACAGTAACGTCCTCTAAAATGCCTCTTGGCCTCTTAATCGATCTATCGGCAAACTGAAGGATCATTCTGGTTGTTTTAAGAGGCCCTAACTGGAATTCAGTTAATAAAGAGGAAGGCATGTGATTAATGGAGGAACCACTATCGAGAAGAGTACGATCAAATTCTTGATCAAAGATATGGCAACGGATGTGAGGTGCTCCCTTGTCTTTCTTTTTAGGCAGAAGGTTACTGATGGCATGAACTGTATCCATGGTCAAGATGTGTTTCTCTATTTACTTTCGTTTGTTCTTCTTTGGTTGACGTATTTGGGTACATGCCTCTTTCATTCCCTTTTTTACTGTAGGCATGTATTCCATGGCCTTAAGGAGTGGCATCTTTAAAAAGATGTTCTCTAAGATCTCAACCACTCCATAATCAGATAGTGTTGTTATTGATTTTTGAATTTTTTAGCTTTGAGAGCAGAAGAAAATGGCATGAAATTTGAAGAAACATGCAAACGTCCATTTCCTTCAAAGTAGAATCATCATGTACAAGAGGACTACCAGAATCAGTCTATACAGTGTTGTCCAATCTAGGTGAAGGAAAAACAGAATCTAAAACAGAACGGGATGTTGCTGCTGGTGAAGAGGAAGAATCTGCGACTGGTATATTCTCCCTTGTTGATGGTGATCTGCATCTGCCTGGTGAAGGTGGTGGTGAAGGCGGTAAAACTCTAGATGTGGGTGCTGCTATACTGGGCCTCTCGATTGCTGGTGAAGGAGATGATGTAGAAGATGATGCTCTCTCAGTGGTTTGATTTTCCAACCCCAACTAGTGTGTATGCGGTTGAAACTCCTACCGCTCCTGAGATGAATGGTGTCAGATAAACATGTAAAATCAAGGGACATACCTATCTCGAGGTGGGTGGGCTTTTAGCTACCTGCTCCTTGCGTCTGAAATTGTTGGAGTTGGCTTCGACCTGTGCTGGAATTAGTGTCTTGGTGGTAGTCAGGTTATCGATCCGCTGAGTCAGTTCATTCATATTCTTCATAAGCAATGCAAGTTGGTCCAGTGCTAGATTGACTGAAGGGGCCTCATATTGCTCATTGACTGGTTGTCGTTGAGACTGATAGTACGGAGGCTGTTGGTAACCATACGGATTCTGGTAATGAGGAGGAGGAGGGAAGGATATTGTCCATAATATGCAGTCTGTTGTTGGTTAGGCTGAGGAAAATACATGGACTGTTGTTGTGGCCGGCCTTGTCTCTAGTTTTGGAACTGAGGTGGAGACTGATACTGAGGCTGGAATTGCTGGTGCTGGTAATGGTATTGATGTTGTCTGGCTCCCTAAAGCTGGTGGGTGTGTCTCTGACCCTGTTGTGATCCCAACTGGCCTTGCCCTGACGGACAGGGCTGGTTACACTCACGGTCGAACCAGATACCATTCACCTCCTGAATGACAGGTGGAGGTGGAGATTGCTGCTCAGGAATGTAGGTTACTTCTTGCTGGTACAGAACTATCTGATGTGAATTCTACTGTACCTGATCAAGCGTTTGTACATAGTAGACATGCTGAATTGTATATGGTCCTCTACTATTCTGCTGGGTGGAAGGAGTCTGCTCCCTAGTAGAGGTATTAGTTGTTGCACTCGTACTGTGGACTGCGCTGATCGAATTTACAAGAAACTCTAGATGCTTTGTTATCTCATCCAGCTTATCCAGGTTCATTGTCCTCTGCTCGATCACATGAAGCTTATCAAGTTCTTGGGTCCACTTTTCAATATTGTCCACTTTGGATAGGTGGTTTCCAATGATGGCCAAGTATGTGCTATCCACCTTATCTACTTCTTGTGTTGTCTTCATTTTGACATCCTTGTGGGGTACTGTAGGGGTGGGGACAGGGTGCTTCTGAAAAGCACGTGAAGAAGAAAGAGCTATTGAACTTTCTGCCATCTCCTCAAAATTTTGATAAAGGACATCCTTGTCCTTGTTGAAGTGGCTTCCCCACAAGCGAAGCTTCTGATTTTCAATGCTTAAACCCCCCAAGAAATTTTGTACAAGGCTGGTCTTTGGAATATCATGATGGGGGAATTTCTCCGTCAGATCTTTGAAACTCTCCCACGCCTCGTGAATAGGCTCTTGGGGCATCTGGGAGAAATTAGCAATCAAGGATCTTATTTGGTTGAGTCGTCCAAGTGGATAATACTTGTTTAGAAATGCGGATCTCAACTCTTCCCAAGTAGTTACAACCTTTCCCAAGTTATTTAACCAGTACAAAGCTTTGCCCATTAGACTGAATGAAAATGCGGTCTACCTCTAATGGGACATTTGGGTAGTGTACTGTTACACAAATGCGATCGAACTGCTGGAGGTGTATATAAGGTTCTTCATTAACATTTCCATGGAATATTGGGAGAAGAGGTAAAATAGTAGGCTTAAGCTCAAAATGCCCATGAATCGCAGGGATTTGTACCTAAGAATTTGTCTGTCCTGCTCCTGGATTATAAGCATCTTTTAGTGTAGGCTTAGATCCAGGTTCTATGTGAGGTTCTTCTCCCCCATTCCCACCTCCAGGGTTTCTGTTATCCCCCTCTCTCTTGCCTTCTCTTACTTGTCTCGTTTCAAGAATCATATCTCTCAGTGTGGCTTGAAAATTAGCCCTGCTCCGTTAACTGTGCTTGAAATGATTGAATGGAGGCTAACATGATACTGTTGATCTCGCTCTGTTCCGACATGGTTCCCTTCCCCTTTTGTGGCATTAAGTGTCCGGCTTCTGACTCTAAAAATGTATATGCCACTCGATTAGTGCTCAGAATTGATGGAGACTCAGATATTAATTTCGAGATTAAAGCCAATCTTAAATAGTGGATTCATGGACATTGTGAATTGTGAAGTGGGGAAAGAGGAATATTCGTGAAGTGTGTCTCCCCAAATAGAAGGTGAACGGCTCGGAGCGTAGAATGAGTTTGCGGAGTCCGAACGAGAAATACTCTAGTTTGACATCTTCGAAATCAATAGGCAACATGCAAGAGCACGAATGTCAAAGCAAGAGTGAAAGTGAATGAAGGCACAAACTGCACAGATGGATCTCTAGAAGTAACAAGCAAACAATACAAACCCCCAGTTCACCAACTCAACTCAATGTGAAGACCGTGAAAGTTCGGTCAATTATCTTGTCAATTTTAGAGTTTGGTGATAATATAATATATCAGAGCGGTTAAAGCGAGCTGTCAAGAACCCAATGCTCTCAGGAGACTGGCCTAATCCCAAAGATAGACCCAGCCAGTATGAATAGTGAACCGTTTACCGGCTACCTGATCAATTTAATCTGTTAAGGACGTTGCGGGCCACTTTACCGGCTACCGGAGAGATCCTCACTGGAGAACGACTAACCCAAGATAGTAGTTTGAAAAGAGTTCGGGCGTGGCTCTATCCTAGTGTGTGGGTCGCTCTCTCGCTACATACAAACCAAACAATAAGGGGGTTACTCTCCCCAAAATAATGATTTTTCCTTGTCTTTATATTAGGGTCGAGTTTTCTTTAGCAGTCCATTATTTTAGGCAGTTGTCACTTGGTTAAAAATATATTCAAAGAATCGCCTACCGAGTGTCCAATTTCCTTTTTAACTTATGTGGGGGAAAACAAGGAAGGAGATCGGAAATGCCAATGCGCGATTAAAAACGATGATGCATGCATGGGTTAGAGATGTGTACCTTGTCGCCAGCACTCTACATGCAAGTGATCCGCGCAGAATTTAAATACAGAAAAATAAACTAGCCTATATGATGCAAGTGAATCGTCCTAGATGATAGCTTCTATTAACGGGCAAGAACAAGTTAATTTGACTAAGTTCAAATTACGCTCTAATCTATAGGCACAGAAATTCTTGTTTAGGGTGTTTGGACCTAATTAATTACCTATCTCAAGCAAATTAATTAAAGCAATCAATAGGTGGCTCACGAAATCCGTGGAAAATAAAGAAAAATAAAGGCGATGAAAACAAAAGCAGTGAGGTCACCCAAGTGCACCGGCACTTGGCAAAACAGACCACGCAACAAATGAATGTCTGTTTACAAAAGTTCAAATGCTAGAAAAAATAAACTCTCTCTCTATCTCTCTCTCTTTTTCGTCTCTTTCAATTCTTCTTCTCCTCTTCTCACGTTATCCTGCGGCTTAGTGAAGAATCAAGACGCCTCCACGTAGCTTGGGTGCTTCGTCTCTCCTAGGATTGCCTCCTTCGCTCCGTGGGCCCTCGCAAGAAAAAGAAAAGAGAATGTGTAAGAAACACAATTATCAAATATGAGAGAAAAATGAAATGAATGCAGTGAATATGAACAATGAAGTTAATGTGGAAAATTATACAACCAAGAATAGCATGCCAAAAGAGAAACCTAACTACTCTCGCAGTGCCTCCCCGACAACGGTGCCATTTTGTTGATCGTATTTTTTCTCGAGGACAGAAATAAATGATAATGTCTGTCGTTGCAATCCCCAAAAAATCTACGACAAACAAAAAAATATTTTTTTTTATTTTTGCTACTTGTTAACTTGTATAGCAGACAGGATCGAACTCAAGGAGGCTACAAATCTCGAGGTTATTCAATTAATCGAAAATCAATTAAGAGAAAAACAGGAATCTCAAAGTTCAACTATCCTTGGTTTTCATGATTTTTTATTTTTTTTACTTGTTTTAATAATTTCTTAATTTTTTATTTTCTGATTTTCATATTTTTAGTGATTTTGATTTTGCAAATTTTTTTATTTTTCAAAAATAACACGAAAAATATTCACAAGATCAAAAATGTGATCACCAACTCTTTTTATAATTTTTCGATTAACTAAAAATACTCAGAAAAATCCAAAGAAAATATTTTTGCATTTTAAAAGTTTTGAAATATTTTTAAGAATTTTTTGTGGAATTTTTTGATGTTTTTGTATTTTTCTAAAAATCAAACAGTGAGAAAATGTGAAATTATGCACCGCCTAGAGTAATTTACAACTTAAAAATATTTAACAGCCCAAAACTCCTGACAATTATTTTTACGACAAAGTAGAAGCAATTATCTACAAACATGAATTGAAATCATATTTTTTGGATTTTTTTAAATTGCCTACAATTTTTTGAAGAATCTTTGATATTTTCAAATTGTTTGGGTTTTATAAATAATTAATGCGTGAAAATTGGTCAGAAATTAAAAGACAATGAAATAAAACTACCCTAATTTTTTTGGAATTTTTGGATTTATTTTCGAATTTTTATGAAGTTTGGAATTTCAAACAAGGAAACATGACATGTTTTTGATTTTTTAATAATAATGAATGAAATTAAAATGTAATGAAAGTTTTATTCTAGATGGATATGCACATCAGGAGCATAGCATAACTTTTGCAAGATTTTTAAATCATAAATAACATTTATTTCAATATGAAACTCAGGTAAAGTTAAATTCTAGAATCCAAGGATTGAAATGCAATTTTTCTAAAAGTTTTACAATAAGAATATTAAAAATAAAATCGATGGAGGAAATAGCAATTTACCCACGTATGGCATGCTATGCACGTGAACTATTGGAGTAGAGGGAAGTTTTTGTAATTTTAGAATTCTTCAGGGACACAACGGTAAATTCTCCATATTGTTTTTTTAATACCCTAGGGCTTCCTGTTCGTTTCTTCAAGATGGAGGAGAGGCATGCATTCGCTGCCCAAGGTGCTAAGGGGGAAGGTGTGCCGCCACCAAAGGAGGGGCTCGAAGGTCGGCGGGCGGCACGGACGCCACGCGCGGTGCGACACTTGCGGCTGAGTGCTCGATGGAGGGACGGCCGGGGGCGAAGTGTTGGATGGAGGCGTGACGCGGAGATGGCAGCGCACTGTGGCATTGCAGCCTCGCTCTGGGAGGTCAAAAGGCGGAGGACACCGGCGGGGCTGCTGGAGAGCGGAGGGCTGCCGCCCTAGGTGGAGGAGTGTCGCGTGCGGTCGGTGATCACCGCGAACGGAGGAGGTGTGCTGGGGAGGTGGTGTCCGCGCAGGCTGGAGACGTGGTGGGCTTCCACCCTTGGCGGAGGAGGACAGCGACGGTGAAGGGGAGGTCGGTTGATGCCCCCAGGGGCCGGCGGTGATCCGCGCGCGGGTGGAGGAGTGCGGAGGACAGGCGAGGCGCGGCAGCCGGTGGCAGTGCGCAGGCTGCGATTTTATTTATTTATTTTTTATTTTTTATTTTGTACAGAACTGATAAACAGTAGTAATTAAAAAACTTTTTTATTATTTTTTGTGTAAATCCGAAAAAAGGAAAAAAAAAGGATATAGAAATCCTTTTTTTAATTTTTATTTTTTGTTGTTTTTTTATGATCCTGCAAAACAAACATTAGAGCAAAAAAGAAACAAATGCTTTTTTCTTTTTATTTATTTATAAATCAGAAAATGAATGGGGATTCGGCAAAAAAATAGAAGAATCGAATCTGATCTCTGGCCTCCATACGCGGTCGGAGTTGAGAGATCGTGGATGATAGAACAGAACGCAGGGAGATTAAGAACGTGAGATGAAAAATCGAGTCGAAGCGGATCAAAAATTGTGATGAAAATTTCTTTTTTTCTAGAGAAATGAAATGACAATGGAATTAAAAAAAATTCCGACAAACTAAACTATGATTTAACTAAGATAAAATAAGAAGAAAAATGTTGATCTCACCTTAGGAGCGGATATGGACCATGATAGCCTTGACAAGGTCGACTCGCTGTCACCGGACGGCTTGGAGGCTAGGCACTATTCTCGGCGAAATTTTCTCTCGGAGATCGGGCTTCTCTCTCTATAGATTGATCAAGTTGGAATGAGGGAGTAGGAGCCATATAAATAGAATAGATAGAATGAAATTTAATTTTTTATAAATTTTTTTGGATAAAGAGATAAGAGATTCAAATTGAAATGAATTTTTGAATTTTTTTGGTGGAAGAGATAAGAGAGATGACATGAGATAAAGTAAAAGGGATAAAAATATTTACAAAATTATCTGATTTTTTGAATTTTCGTCACTTTATTTATTTGTATTAAAAATGTTTTTTTTTATTTTTTTATGATGGTTGATTAAAAATAGCAACTATATACATATACTATATACATATATGACATTATGTACAAAAGTAAATGAGGAAATTAGCTCTTTTTGTCAAAATAATAAGTAAGAATAATTTACAAATATATACAAATACAATATTTACAAAATACATGGGAAAATTGCACAAACCATCCCAAAAACCAAACTTTTTACTCGTAACTCCAAAAATTATGAAATCACAACCATTTTAAAGATAATTTAATTTAGAATCCAATGGAAGTGAGATTGGTTCAATTTGAGTTCATATGGCGCTAGAATTGATTTTTTAACTAGTGCTTAGTGGCTTTTTCCAGGTATGGTTGCTTTTATTTTGTACATGATTTAATTTTGCAATTATTTTTATTGATTAGGATACATTTTTATTTACAACTTTGGTTTTGAAATTTATTTGATTTGAGGTCAATTAAGGCACAAATAAATTAGTGTTAGTTTTATATAGATATACATAAAACACAAATTTTTTTGGATTTTTTTGCATAAGAACCCTATCTCCCCCGACTTTATTCCCGGTCGATCAGGTCAAGTCTTGACCTTCTCTGGGGTTTGGGTCAGCCTGTATACAGTCTTTTTTTTATTTTCTTTTCTTTATTTTTACTTTCTTTCTTTATTTATTTATTTTAGGTTAAAATTAGTAAGAATTGTACAATATTTACACATAGGTGCAAGTTAGTAAGAATATGGAGCTAGTGTTATATGCAGGTGTTTTTATAAGGGATTTTAAGCTAAAATAAATGAATAAAGATGATGAATCGCAGATTCATCAGCGGCCCACCTCAGGAGGAACATCTCCACACGCTGCCCAACCTCCCCCCACACGAGGAGCACATGGGGTGGGGATTAACTGCATCAACTCACCCGTGTTCCTCCTAAATAGAAAGAAGGCCCCTACCAGCAAAGAGGCACGTGTTCGGCACGTGCCCTCTGACCAAATTGCAAGAAGATCCCACCGGGTCTGGGTAATTCCTTACTAGTCCCTACTAGCATTTTTTATCTAATTTGTTTTATATATTGAATTTAGAACCCTCACTTCATGTCTTAGTTTGAACAATCACTTCGTATTTAATTTTTATTCCAAAAATAGCATGATGTCGAACAATTTATTCTCTATATCGTGGTTGGTTGATGGTATTTTTGTGAGCTATGCTTGATTTAAATTAATTAAATAGTAGAAATTATCATATTTTATCCATTAAGTGTTTTTTAATTCATATTAAATCATCATGTTCTCCAAAATTTTTTAAAAAAATTACATTAGGTAGATTTGATTGTTCTCTAACATATGCCCAAAAATCATTGTATTTGCATGCATATCTATGTGACAAAAAATGTTTTGTGAATTGAGTGTTTTATTTTTAATTAATTGTACGCTTATTATTTTAAGTAAATCAAAGTTGATCTAGATACCTCCTACATAGTTCTTTTTAAGGTAATTTAATTTCTGAGAAATAATTAGGTTTGCTATTTATTAAAATTGAATTACTAAAAAAGCACATAATCTTCATTTTGAATTCATATGAAATTTATTTTGCATCCAAAAAATCCAAAAAATATAAAAGCCTAATTTTGCATATCTTCACATTCTGGACAAGTTTTAGGATTTTTAGAGATCATTTGATTGAAATTTACATTTTAGTCATCAAACTTTGCTAAAATTGCATTTTTCTTCTTTAATTGCATAAAAATACCAAAAAATCACTTTGAAAACCATGCACTAGGTTTGGTAAATCGAGATTTAAGTTATTACTTTGCCTCCTTGAGTCCACCCTAGGGCTTGCCCAAGTTAAATAAGCATGTAACCATATTTTTGCTAAAATTGAGTAATTCATCTGTGTGGTTGATTTTCGATTGATTCCTAAGTGACTGACTACAAAATAAAATGACAAATCAATTAGGGTATTTTCACGATCGTCAAATGAAGTCGTTGCCGAGAGACAAACAACTTAGGTTCATTTTAGAAAAAAAACCTAGAGTTAGATTTCCCATTCACTCGTGTAGTCCTATCATTTTTGTATGTGAATATTTTCCTGATTATTTTCTCATCTTCATCATTTATTTTATTATTTTTGTGTATATATATTTTTCTATATCTAACATAAAATCTTTTTTTTCATGTGAGGACATTGTTGGACTTGGAAGTGATTCTTCTTGAAGCCGACTTGAGATGCAACGAAGACATTTTTCTCTTTGAGAGAGTTTTTATTTCTCATTCATTATTTATGTAATTACTAATTTGTAATAATTTAGGCAATTGTCTCATTTACAATGGCTCTTGTTGAGATCTCATGCGTGTAATAGAGACCTGGATTCTTTGTTGTGGTTGTTTCGAGAGTGGTTCTCGACTTGAGTGACGAACTTAGGATTGACATTTAACGATTCAAATTCATATCAAATTTGTTTATGCCCTTGTAATTTAGGCTACACGTATTCTTTGATCACATCTTTCTTGAATTATTAAAAAGACGCAAATAAATACGTACAATTAGCTCAATTCAAATATGATTCTTCCCCCTAATAATATCTTGTTTAGGTGCAGATTTTTCGACTTGCATACATTTGGTGTAATTTTTTAAAATTCTATATAGTATAACACATGGAGAATGTTGGAATCAATGTAAGTATATTCTTACCTGAGCATGCATCATAGATTCTTGTTTGAATTCTATTTTCATATTCCTCTCTTGATTTATAACCTAAGTCTAAGGGGAAAAGGGACTGAATGGTAGGCATGTATTTTATGCTCACATAATTATCAATGATAACCAGTGTTTCAAAATTGGGATTGAATTGATTCAAGTTGACCAAAGAATCGGAATAAAATGAACACTTGTTATACTGGTGCATAAATCCCTCATTGTACGCATGTACTTACATCTAGACATAGTGGGTAAGGACGCAAACATTAAGATTAGATCCCAAATCTCTAGACTTGTCCCCTAAGTCTCCAGCTCTGATTCTTACGGGCTTGGGAGCTGCAAGGGCTTGCCTTCGACCTAGTGTACATTTTGGTTGTGTAAGCTTGTGCATCTTCTTTGAGGTGTGATATTGAAACCCGACAGTCCGAGCATATCATCTCATTGATTGGGAGCACACAGGAGCACCGACGGGCATAAGGTGACACCATGTATGTAACGTACTGGAAAGATTGTATTATCACTAACTAAAATTTTTAAAGATAGTTCGAATGAACCTTTACCACCTTCACGCGTTCAGTTGGTGAAAAGGGTTTGCATTGTGTTTGATTTGCTTGAGTACTCTCTGCATATTTACATGCCCTGTAGTGCATAGATCCTCCTTGATATCGTGTTCATATACGATCCTCTTGAAATAGAAGATGGCTAGTTGGCGATCTTTATTCAAAACTTCGCAAATATATCATTAAACCCTTCAAAGAGATTGTCTTCAGAGGTCCCTTCACTACTTGTACCTCCTTGACTCATGACCCTCTTGAGTCCAGACATACTCACTTTGGGGATGGTCAACCACTGGATAACCCCTTCCTCTCTTCTCCATTTACCAAGTTAGACCTACACCTTGTGAGGATGATTTAAGTTCACCCAGCCTCGACTAATTCAAATCCATTTGCTGATGAAGATGATAAAGAAGATTTCAAGATGCCTCCTAGAACATGAGTTGAAACCGCCATTTCTGAATTTGCCGACGCATTTCAATGGGAATGCCATAGAGGAACCCTATGCATTCCTTAGGGACTTTGAGCTCGGGCTATGCTAACCTGTCACCCTCGGGTTAGCAGGGATTATATTAGGCTCATTGCCCTTCCATTTGCCTTGGGGGATAAGTTTGATTACTGGGTTAAGCATTTAGGTTTGATAGTGACCACCTATGCCCAGTTCAAGGTCATGTTATTAAAGAAGTTCTACCCTCTAAAAGAATAAATCGGATGAGGACATACATCACGAGTTTTTCCCAACTACCTAATGAACCTTGTTATGATACTTAGCATCGATTCAAGGACATACTGCAAAAGTGTCCCTGTCATGGATTAGATGATAACATATTGGTCCAATCTATATTCACTGGTCTCAACACTGAGATGCATGGTCTAGTAAGCACTGCCTGTAAAGGCAGTTACACTCTCACGTGGAGTGTATACTATCTGGAGGGTATTCGAGCAGATGGTTTATACTAGTCATGTGCAAATGACTAGTAGGGCATACATTGAGTCCACAATTGCATTCATATTAAAAGGGGGAAAGAATGTGGGCGATCTCGCAGAGGACATGTTCCTCACCATGGGGATTATTGTAGATAAATTAACATTGGTCGAGTGGATGGATAAAAGGATGAATGAGATTGAAAGCTTAACTAGGCTTCCAAAGCAGATGGAGGAATTATCAAAGAGGGAATCCAAGATTAAGATACTTGTTGCGACTTCGTCGGCTGCTCTTGTTTTTCTGTGTACACCATGTAGATGAGCATCCGATGTCAAGGCAATACAGAAATGGGTAGAAGACCACTTTTATACCCAATCTTTTCAACAATAGGTACCACTACTGAGAGAGTTCAGGAGGAGCCTCTCCCGATGTGGAAAGTGAACGATGTTTGGTGCACCCAGGGCCCTACTCGGTAATGGAAGTACGGGGACCGACAATCCAACCAGTGTCCCCGACCTTCTACAACACCGCATTCACCTCTACACTACATCATGCACCCACATCACAACCCTAGTTCTTATTAGACCCAGCAGAGGCAACAATAGTATCGCTCCTAGGTCCAATACTAGTTGAGCTAGCAAGGCCCGAACTACCAGCATCACCCCCAGCACTAGTAGTACCAATAGTAGTATCAAGGCCATCAGGGCTAGTCCCCACAATCTCTTTCTTCTCAGCCGAACAACTCTTCTTCAGCACCCACCAACTTTCAATGTTAAATTCTCTATGAGTTTCGTTGTCATAGGGATGAGATTCAGGACATGCTGGTTGACATCAACCACTTTTCCCAATGAAAAGACAAGCAGACAGCTCCACCTATCTCCATCTCACCCAAGTTTAGGCTAACCTTAATAGCCTAAACAAGTCTCAATCATAGCAACACATGGGGTAGGTATACTACTATGACACTTTTACTGAGCATGGGATTCTTTCGTGTGATAATGCTTATCATATGTCACTCAGGAGTGGAAGGACTATGGTCATACCTATCCGGTCTACGGATATAGAGAGGGTTACCCCTGGAGCTCGACCTGAGGAGTCTTTAGAGGATGAAGAGGAGATGCATCACACTCAACAGCATACGAGGTTACCTACTTAGGAGGTAGAGAGGAGGAGAAGAACGTGGGAATCACAACAAGTTGGACACACTTTGGAGTCTACAGAGAACCTTGCACCTCCAATTGTGGAGAATTCACTGACAACATCTATTCCACATTCGGATGTAGATGGCTTTATTGATAACTCCAGGTTGTATAAAAACAATCCATCTTTGAAGAAGTTTGTTTCTCGTAATACCATGAATGATGTTTTCAATTCAGATTCTTCTTCTGTGCCACCTACCTCCATCCCTTTCCCTCGTGCTCTTACGGGGGAAAGCGCATCAAAAAGATTCATAAGGATGACCTAGACATGCCTAATTTTGTAAGGAAAATATCATAGTTCAAGGGCCATTTGAGGATTATGTGGCTAACAGTCCTCCATTTCAGAAGTACCTAAAGGGAGATGGACCTACTAGGAATTGCATGAAGAAACTATATCAATATGTAAAGACTCATGTCGTATCAGTAGCCACTACCTAGTATCTCAAGAATTAGAAACTGCCAAGAAAAAAGAGAGACATGGTTGTTCACTACGTGGAGAGTCATATAAATGGCATTGT
This sequence comes from Ottelia alismoides, assembly GCA_037367405.1. Taxonomy (NCBI): domain Eukaryota; kingdom Viridiplantae; phylum Streptophyta; class Magnoliopsida; order Alismatales; family Hydrocharitaceae; genus Ottelia; species Ottelia alismoides. Next base: position 318,063 of record JAZKJV010001707.1, read on the forward strand.
GTTTGCACGCACTCTCCTAGATAACAAATTCTTCTATTAACCTTTTGCCCTTGGTACTTTATGAGAAATTGGGGTTAGGACCACTTCAAAATCACGAGCATTACTCCAATTCGAAGACAAGTCAATGAAGAGACCTAAGGGAGAAGTAAAGGATGTAGTAATCAAGATTGAGAGACAAGACTACAAAGTGGAATTCACAGTCCTTGATATAGAAATCTCCATCATTGGAGAGAATCCCATATCATTTCTTGGGCGGCCATTCCTAAGGACAACCAACGCAGCATTTGATTAATCAAACAGGAATGATGAAGTTTCGTGCTCCAAGCAGACAAGTGAACTTAGAGATGAAGCAAACAAAGTGGTAGTTACCCAATTTTGAGACCACCACAAAGTACTCATCTTCAGAGGTAGATTACAAGATGATCAGCACAGTTGGGTTTTGGAGAGAGACCCCAATAGGGCAGAGCGAGACCTCTCTTCTGGAGAGGATTTAGTACATGATGTAGTTTGCCAAGCATTGCCTGATTTCTTGAGAGATGCACCTCCTATTCCCTTGATAACTTAAAGATCCATTTGGATCTGTCAGTTCCACCTCCTTCATAACAGTCAAGGGACATAGATGATGAGTCAGACATGGCTTTGTCCAAACTACTGCATTTCTTAAGCGACCCAACTTCCGATATAATAGAGTTGGTGGTAAGTACAGGACAGATATATCCATATCCATACATCACTCACCATATGTAGATGCAATTCAACCAAATTTTTTGACGATAAGGTATTAACAAAGCTGAAGTCGCTCCCTCTTACACTGCCTTTCTCGGAGGACCCAAAGAGAGATATCCCGTGATCAGTAGTACTGACCTTACCTTATAGAAGAAGTCTAGGCTTTTAGAAGTCTTGGAGCAGAACCGTAGAGTGATTGGTTGGACAGTGTCGGATCTCATGCGTATTAATCCTGCTCTCTGCTCACACCACAAATATGTTGATGATAATGTAAGACCTTCCCGTGAATTCTATATAAGACTTAATCCAATATGTGGGATGTAGTTAATAATGAGATTGAGAAGTGGTATAAAGTAGGATTTATATTACCCCATTTCCGATTCCAAGTGGGTGCCCTTACTCCATGTTGTCTCGAAGAAGTTGGGAATTCACATGGTCACCAGCGAGGGAGGGGTAGATATCGCGAAATGATTACCCACATCGTGGCATGTCTGTGTTGATTACATGCGCCTAAATATCGTGACCAAGAAAACCCGCTTTCCCTTGTAATTCGTTGATTCAAATGTTGGAAGGACTAGCAGGGAAAGCATTCTTCTATTTTCTTGATGGGTATTCGGGCTACAATCAGGTAGCCTTCACTCTTGTGGATCAGGAAAAGACCACATTCACATGTCCAATCAACACTTACCATTCAGTAGCATGCCATTTGGGCTCTATAATGCCCCGGGTATATTTCAATGGTACATAATCGATGTATTTTCAAGATGGTCGGAGATTTCCTAGATGTTTTCATGGATGATTTCTCAAACCATGGTAATTCCGTTGATATATGTTTAGCGCACTTGTATCGAGTCCTCAAAAGGTGGAAGAAAGGTGAATCTTGTACTCTCCTTGAGGGAAAAGCCATTTCATGAGTAATATAGGGTATTGTGTTGGGCACATCATCTCCATCAAGGGAATGGAGATTGACCCTGTCAAGGTGGATGGGATCAACACTACAAGAAAAAGCAGATTTTGCTACTACAACTATAGTAGCAGAAGAGTGGTAAAATAGTTGCAAAATGGTAGCAACACAAGTTTGCTACCACATGTAGTAGCAAATTCTGTAGTCCATGGCTCTTCGATCCACTAGTTGATCTAATACTCTGTTTCCCTCTATTTATCTTCCTTGCTTCAGACCTCTTCTGAATTTTTTCTTGAATGAAAAGGTCACAATAGCGACTCCACCTCGCTGGAGTGCACCACGATGGCGCGCATAATTTTGCTCTCTCCCAATCTTTCGCACCATCCAGCTTCTTGATTGCAGCTTTTCTTGCCCTGTAAACATTGTCCTTTACTCGGTCTGTTGCTAGCTTTACTAGAGCAAATCTATACATTTCTTTTGTATGACTAGGTGGTAGCGCATACACGTTCTGTACATCAAGTTTTAGTTAAAAATAATTATTTTGAAAATAACCAATAAATACCATCACGTAATGAACCTTACATAAACATCATTTAGGATTCGCTCTTGTTCTTCTGGAGTCATGCAACTCCATCTCTAATTCGAGCAATCATGCATAGCTCTGAAGGCCTTCGTGAGTGCTTGGGCCACAGCATGCTGATTATCTAGTGTGTACCTGAATCTCAAAATTACTTAATACAAATAAATAAGCATGATAAATAAGCATGCATATATAGTATTTTAAAAGAACTATTTATAAAGTAGATACCCATCTGGTAGAAACTGCAAGTATTTCCGAGGAACTTGAGTTGGGGGCGGGACTTGACGTTGAGGAGTGTCATGAGGCTGGGAAGGACCCTGAGTAATGGGTGGACCTGAACCTAGTGGAGGAGGTTGAGGAGGAATCTGAGGTTGGCCAGGGCTATGATGATGGGTAGAGGATTGTGGAGTGGGCTGGCGAGAGCGTGTAACACTTGGAGGTGTTCCTACCAACGAAATGTAATGTGCATATTGCGAAGGAACTTCTACACCAGTATCAAGCATATATGAAACAAGCCTTGCAACATCTTCATTATGCTCACCTATTGTAGAAACAAGCATGTAAGAATTATAAATATTTTTTTAAAAAAATATTACTATAAGGATCAAATCTACACAGATAACAAGACGGATCATTTAAAACAAGAACGGAATTGGCTCTAGGACAGAGACTGAGTAATTTGCTATTGCAAGAACTGCTTTTGTAACTTTCATGAGGAAAATACAAATATGGACCTGAAGCACGGATAGAAGGAACATGTTTAGGAGTACGTCAAGGTTCATCTGTTTGACATGCATGTGCAGTGAATACCCATAAGAATGCCATTTTCAACGAGTTTGTTGGTACAAAATTTTCTTTTATTTAAACTAAACCCTTCTTTTTGTCTCCAGCAATCTTATGGGTAATATATCATTCCCTCATGGTAAATTGCAATTGACCCTGGTAATCTTAGAGTGGAAATTCCCAGACTAAACTGATTCTGCAATCCATTAACTCGACCTAATCTCAATCCAACAAAGTTAATCAGGCAAGTCAAATAGTTAATAAAACTTTAAGTTCTACCCATTTTTCACGGACAGTACATAAATTAAAAAGAAAGTCACAGTAACTGAGAGATTACATTAGAAGATTCAGATTTGAATTTCAAGGAGATGCTTAGAAACTGTCGAAATTACATTAGAACAGGATTGGAATATCAATAACATTTTAGTAGTTTGGCATATTTTTGTGTTTCCATGTGTAATTCTTCTGACAATAGAATTAAAATTATGAACCGAGGTTAGCAAATGTTTTTAATATCAGTTGTATTCCTAATGATGACTTGCAAATAGGTAGAATATTGAAATACAAGATGCTATGTGTATTCGAAGTTGAGATTTCTTTGTAATCAAACTTCCAATCTTACGTGGCTATGGGAAGCGGAAGATCTGGAGGGCGTATTCTTGCTCAAGGTCGACGCAGAAAAGGTAGGAGACGTCGGTAGTTGAGTTGGCGTTCGCCTTTGAAGCGGAGGGGGCCTTGAAGTCGGAGTGGCGCTTCGTGCGGGCGGGGGAGAAGATGATGTGGCCGTTGAGTCTCTGATCTCGCTTCTCCGGTGGCGCCGACAACAACTGAGACCGAGTTGGGTGAAGGAAATATTTGTGGCGGTGGGAAGAAGGGTGCGGAGAAGACGTGATAGGAGGCGAGTATGGATGTTTTGGGATAGGGTTTCTTATGGGAGGGAAACGTGAAAAGATGAGGGGGAGCCCGCCCGCCCGCTTAAAAGTTTTATCCCAAATTTTGCTACTATGCTTGCTACTGCTTTATGGTAGCAAATATAGTCCCATTTTTGCTACCACAAAATAAGACTACATGTAGTAGTCACATAGTCGGAATATAATGTGTACTAAATGTGGTAGTAAAATAGTCACAAAGTAGTGGTTAAAAATATTGCCACAACAAGGCACCACATGTGGTGGCAAATATATAGTGGCAAATTCTGTATTTTCTTGTAGTGCAAGAAATTTGATCTGCCAACCAACATGAAGTAGGTGAGGTCTTTCTTAGGGAATGTTGGTAACTATCAGAGATTTATTTAGGATTTTTTAAAGATCGCCTGCCCACTTGATGGAAGCTCCATTTCATCACCTTTATTCTATCATTTTGGCCTCAAAAACCCCAGCAAATGCAGAGAAATGGCATCAATTTGTTCATAATAGCATCCATTATTTATTGTATTAAATATACATAGAATAAGGTTTTTATGCCAAAATTATAGAATAAAGGAAAGAAAAGAAAAAGGAATAAAATATTGCAAATATTTTATGACTCGAACCCCGAGACCAAAGCCAGCATGGAATTGGTCGACAAGGAATAAAGTAGGGGGAGATAAGGGCCAGTATACAATGAACACCTTATTTCTTTATTCATTTATCTATGCATTTTTTTGACACCTATTTTGTATATAATTATTCATTCATCAATTTAAAATCTTTTGTACATAAAAGTTTGTAGACAATAATGTAAATAAAAATACAAAATTGAGTTTGTGTAAGAATAATACTCAGAGTACATTTTATGCACAAAATAAAAAGCAAGAATCTCAACTTCACAGACCCGTATCTTGCAAATAAAAACTCCAAATCAACCAAATTCACCTTTAATTGTATATAGCATTCCATGAACTATGTTATAAAATTGGTTTCATAATTTTTGGAGTCCATCTGTGGAAGTTAGATTTTTAGCTCCCCTTGCATATAGTACTGATTAAAATATTCATTTTATTCAATATTTACTATTTATATAAATCTATATTTTTAGAATTTTGTAAGTAATGCATATAATACATGTACATACGGAAATTAAAAGAAAACCAAAAAGAACTTGTGAAATAAAATAAGTCTATGTATCACATAGGCAAAACACCTATAAAATAAGTATGTACATAAATAAAAGGGGATTTTAATTCTCTTATTCTTTATTTATATATATTTTTATAATGTTGTAAATATTATATAAAACTTATTAATACAAATCCAAAATAAAAAAACAAATAAAATACATTAAATAAAATATATATAATTCATAGGTAAAATACCTATAAGTATACCTACATATACATATACACATTTGTTTAAAAATGTAAATAAACTCTTAAAAATGAAATAAAAATATATTTATACTCACAAAAATAAGTTATAAAGTTATAAAAATAAAAAAATTAAAATAATAAAATAAAATAAACAAATTGAAAATAAAATACACAAAGATACATGTAAATACATACATATACACATTATTTTAATAAAACCGTAATAAAATAATTCATAAAAATAAATAAAAATCATATTAAAATACTACATAAAATAATAAACATTTTTTATTTTATACTCAAAAAATAATAAAATCATTTACTAATTAAAATAATTAATCTATATTAACCCATACTATTTTGTCTTCTAGCGGCCTGCGTGGACCAATCGCAGGCCGCCAAGGGTTGACCTCGGGTCAACTCTTCATACCCTAGCCCTGCCCCTCTGACAAGTCACGGGGGTCCCTTTTCTCCAAATTTTCACGCGATTTGGGTAGCTCGAGAACGATTGGACCCTTCATGAAGATTGTTCCTTGTACATCCAGGACTCACGCCCTATCCCATGCTCCCTTGTACATAGCCCAGATTCGTCAAGATTCGCCGGCCAATAAGGGCGCATACTTTGTCTATAAATAAGACCTTCGACTTCCTTCCATTTTTTGGTCTCCCTTCGGTTGTTTTCCACCATCTTTTCCAGTCCTTTGAGGATCCTTGTGACAGGAGGGTTCTCCTGGAAGCTTCAGACGGTCGGAGGAGTCGAGAGGAGTGCCCACGGTCGCCGCTCGCCGGAGGTCCTGCTCCCTGGTCACCAACCAGGTATAAGAGTTGTGTTTGTTTCGTTTCTAGCTTAGTTTTAATTGTTAATCCTTAGTCTAGCTTTTAGCGTAATCAGTAGAGCCTCAGGTGCGCGATTAGTTCAGATCGAAGTTCGCCGGAGTTTAGCTCCCGGCGAACCTCTCTACCCTGATCGGCACGATATTAGACCCTTCGCTCCATCTCATCTCCTTCCCCTACGCATTCTACACTCAGCCCACGCTTCAGATCACCCAGAGCTCGCCCAGCTCTGTGATTCGAGGTCCCTCTCCTCCGCTTCGCCGGACCTCGCCGCCCTCCGCCATTCTCTACCTTTTTACCCTAAACCCCGGGTCGAGGAAGACCCCCTCGAGCCCCTCGTTTGTTTGGTGCAGGTTGGAAGCTGAAAGGAGCCTCCTGGGGCTTGATTCTACCCCCTGCTAGGTTCCAGGACCCCCCGTTCTTCTCCGAGCTCGTCAACCGATCTAGGGGGTCCTGGACCTTCTGGAGTACCTCGGACGGTGCGCACCGCCTCGCCGGGCGCCTGGGACCCATCAGCAGCAACATGGAGCGCCTGGAGGTGGAGAGATCACCGATCGAAGCCAGGGAAGCCCGCAGTTCTTCCCTGTTCTTCGCGAGCAGCAGTCACCGTTGGATGAAGGGGGCGGCCCCAGTTCTCATCAGGGCCGTCCATCTAGCACAAGCCTGGGCCGTGCGATCAGACCTTAGATGCAATCCTGGCCGCAGATCGTCGAAGGGGTATCGAGCGCTGAGTGCTCGATACGTGGATAAGTGGCGCGCTCGATGCCGTTGGATCGCACGCTATTTTGGGGGTAAATTTCACATCTAACCCCCGTTGTTTTGTATTTACAGTTTAATCCCAAAAATAAAAAGTTACTGTGTATATAAATTGTATAATCTGCAGAAGACCCTTGAGGTTTTCATATTTACACTTTAGTCCCTCTGTGCCTCACGTGCAGCACCCACGTGAGGCGCGTGAAAATTGCAAGTAAACCCTGCCGTGTTTCTGCAATTCCTAAATGGTCCTGAAAATAAAAGTTGACGTGTAATTTTATTGTGATTTTTGCATGAATGCCCCGGTGAACTACTTTATTTGCAAAAATACCCTTGCCAGGCCATTTATTTTTGTACGCTTTGTCTATTTATTTTGTGCTTCATATCTCGTGGAAAAATTTTGCAAAAATAGACATAAGCTCCTGTTAGTGTACCATTGCACGCTATATTTTTAGTTCGTAATTTGTTGCATTTTTGTACTTATTAAAATCAAAAACATGTCTGTTATCCCCTGTCTAAATTATAAAATCCTAAAAAAATATGAAAATGCCTCGAAAAACTCCAAAAAAATTCCCTATGGTGCATTTTAACCTATTTTAGTGTCAGTCCAAAAATCACTAAAAATCTCAAAATGAAAACCATAAAAATTATAAAACACCAAAAATCTTTATAAAAATATTAAAAATTCATAAAAAAATCAAAAAAAAAAATGTAATTTATGTCTCTTAATTTTCTCTATTGTATCCTATTTATATTAAAATTAGTTTGGAGGAATTTTGCTACTATTTACTATTATTTACCTCTAAATTAAGTTCGGAGATTTATTAAACTCATTATATTGAGTGTTTTTGACTTTAAAAAAATATGTAAAAATTAGCAAAATGTCTTGGAAAATCACAAAAACATTAGAAAAAGATGAAAAATCCAAAAACACTACAATTACCTATTTTTAGCCTATTTATATATATATATATATCTCTCTCATCTCTCTTATATATGTATATATATTGTTTATATAGTTATATCTAGTTATTAAAAGAAAAAGAATCTATAAAAATATCAAATATAAAAAAAATATACAAAATCAGAAAATTAAAATCAAAATACAAAAAATATAAAATCAAAAAAAATAAAAAAATAATAATTTAAAAACCCACTTCACACAAGGATGACTCTGAGATGCATGCAAGCTTATGCATTTTTTTGTATTGCTCTCTGTGGTTCGACCTCTATATGCTTGTCACTGTACATTTTATGGTAGAGTAAATAAAGATTAATTCACACTTCTTTTTGAGCTCGATTGTTTTATTCTTTGATTGTGGGTTAATTGCTGCATAACTCGGGTTTTCTGCGAGCGGTCGCCTCGGTGACAACTTGTGTATATTATTCATGGTGACCCTCGTGGAAGACACCTGTTATCAGATGGCGCCGTTGCCGGGGAGCAATGAGCATAGCCTACTTAATTTTTGTCATCCTTGTGTACATTTTTGATTCATAATTGATGTTATTTTGTGAGCAGCTATTTTATTGTCATTAATCACTATGCTTCATTGATTCATTTCTTGTGATTATTTTATATGCTCTATGTTGATTGATTGAGCTATTCTAATGCACTCTTTTTGTGACTTTGATGCGAGGGTCCGCCACACGAGGATGGTTTCTTAGGAGGCCAATGCAGCCAAGCTTGGAGGGAGATGGTCTTCTCTTCTCATGACCATCTGAAGAGGGTATCAAGGAAGCAAATAGATGCGGATTAGATAGGTGTAGATATTTAGGTCGGTTTCTGTAATTTATGGTGAGAGAGAGACAATTTTGGCATGTAATAATTAACAGGACTCTACTCTTCACAATGAGGTCCAGTGCCCGGGTGTCTGTTCACCTGGGGGCCTCATCGCTGTTTTCCGCGATTTCTACCGCCTTCTTTTCTTTGTTTTCCGCTGTTTTGTGCTTTCCGCCTTTATTTTACTTTGTTTTGTGTGCTTGGAGCCCCTTGATATAGGTTGCCTGACTCGGTAGCTAGGTCCCAACATTAATAAGAATGCATGTTCCTATAGTCCTACTTCGTATGGATCTAGTCAAACTTAAACAGCTAGGTCATTTATCTCTTAACCAATGTGCCGTGAGCGAGCCCCATCAAGCGCTACTCCTGAACTCGAGTGTGTCGAGAAGAGGAGGGGTAAGCCCAAGACCGGACCCTTAGGTTAAAGATAAATGACCAGCTTGTGGTTCTTCACGTTAATAGCAGCTAATGTTTAGGGCGATTTTGTCGAATGCACACCGCCATGTAGATAGGTTTAAAAATTCTATTTTGCATACCACATGGAGAGAGCTGGGATGCACTGTAAGTCTTCTAACTCAGCATGCATCATTCGGTTCAATGGTGAGATTTCCATCATAGAACCACTTGCACGGCTTTTCCGCTATCTCCCTCTGGTTTTGAGCACCAGGACTTAAATGAAAATCTACCAAAACGTTAGGCGCTGGTATGAAACAGATCCAAAAAAAAGTGAAAACACAAAAATTAAAACTAGGGGACTGCTAAATAAACTTTGACCTTAATTAAAATCCGTAATGGACTATCATTGTACCGGGTTCATAAAGCCCTCATTGTTTTCAGGTACCTTGGAGGGGGACCAAAACCCTACTCCCTTGAGCGAGTGCGACCCCCTAAGGATTAGAGCCAAAACCCAGTCTGCAACTGCCTTGTGTATCGCCTGGATTTCCGAAGTAATGGTGCTTCTATCGTACGTAGGCGAGTAGGGCTTGGTCACCAATGATGACTCTCTGTTGTGATGAGCATCGACCCTGTCCGAAGTATCGAGCATAGGCCACGCCTTCACGGGGGTGTCTGTCTCATTGTCCTGCGTCCGAGTAGGTACTTGTACGCTCCACGGGTGATTCCATTGCGAGCAAGGACCGAAGTAGCGGGTTTCGCCTATCGGCTTCCTCTCTCTATTTCTTTGGCTGAGTAGGGATCCAGGAAGGGTTACGAGGACTCCAAAAAGTACAGACTACAGGTTACACAGGAGGAGGACAAGTACGGGATACCCTTCCGGCAGTACTCTCTCTCCTATAGGGTAGCGTACTAAGGACTTGTTATAAGATATGCCTGAAATAACAACTCTAAAAATGAAAAGATAATAAATAGCCGAACCTTTACAGCTTCACATGGCGTGAGTTGGTGAACCCGATTTTGTATTGTGTTTGTATGGATCTAGATTAAGGTTGAAAAATCAAGTCCCGCCCCTTTGCGCAAAATTTTGTTGTATCACTCCTCTTTGACCCCCGCTCAGTTTGAGCCTTTTCTACTGTTTTGCATTCCTTTTTATTCCTCGTTGACCATCGTATCTTTCATCCACATCCTATCTTCTCATGTACTTCGCGAAGTTGATCCATGGATGGTTTCCGTCGGGACCATGCCGACACCCACATCGATTCCATGGACTCAACTCCACCAATAACTTCGAGGCGATTCACGAGAACCCGATCCGGACTTTGCGGATCGATCTCTAGACTCCTCGTTTTCTACCTTTCTCTTGGCCACCCAATAAACTGGGATCACCTTTGTCCCACTTCCGTCGTTATGAATAGAAGTCGATTACAGTCAACATCCTTTTCCATTCACAACAGGCTGGGGTTAACTTGAATTCCAGCTTCATCTCGACAGCTGAACATTAATTACAAGCAGTCTGATCAGGACTATCTCCTCATGCAGATAAAAGACAGTGCGAGCCCTGGAGACTACTCCGGAGTTCATCTCTTCCGACTCAGACCCTGACATGGCTCCAGGAGGAAAGGGCAAGGGTCAGCAGCCACCCCAATTAGAGGGACAAGTGCCAGATCAGAATCAAGTCAATGTACAATTACTGGCATCTATCCAGGCCATACAGCAGCAGCTGACCGAGCAGGCCCTCGCACAGACAGCCTTCCAAAATATGTTGAATGATATGATGAACCGAGATGATGGAGGAGGAGGCAGAGGCAGAGGAGGCAGGGGAGGAGAAGGTGGAGGTGGAGGTGGTGGTGCAGATGATGATGATCTAGAATTTCCACCACCACCAAAGCCAACACTTAAAGAAACATACAATCCGGGAGACAGCCAGATGACCGAGTGGATCCTCATTCCACCGGTACACGCTCACTTTGAGCTGAAGCCCCAATTCATTGCTCTTCTTCCTGCATTCCACGGAAACACCAGCGAGGAGCCGTACATTCACCTGCAGCAGTTCTCCCGCATTTGCCGTACTACTCACTATCCCAATGTCCCTCTGGACATTGTCAAGATGACGGCTTTCCCCTTCAGCCTACAGGATAAGGCCCTTTATTGGGTCAATCATATGGGGAAGGTTGTGACAACCTGGGAGGAGATAAAGTCCGCCTTCTTGCACAAGTATTACCCTCTAGGTCGGCTCAACCAGATGCGAGCCCGTATCAGTAATTTCTCCCAAGGACCCCATGAGTCGATACATGAAGCATGGGAGAGATTCACTGACCTGCAGAAGAAATGTCCCCATCATGATATTCCGAAGACCAGCCTGGTCCAGCATTTCTTTGGGGGACTGAACATTGAAAGCCAAAGGCTCGTAGACGCAGCATGTGGGGGCTCACACTTCAATAAGGATGAAGACGTCGTCTGGCAGATATTTGAAGAAATGGCCGAAGGAGAGGCCGCCCTCTCTTCATCCAAGCAAGGCATATCAGAAGCAAGCCCCAGATCCTTCAAAAACAAGTGCACATGGCAGCGTCTAAGGAATCAGAGAGAGATGAGAGCTCCAACCTCAGCATCATCGGGGGCCATCTCTCTAAAGTTGACATCATCGAGAAGCGATCACAGGATCTCGAAAAACTCGCTGTGATCGAGAAGAGGACTCAGAGTTTGGACAAGCTGGATCACATCACCAAGCAGTTGGAACTGCTGGTAGGTACCATCAATTCTGTTCAGTCGGCAATACCGCTCGAAGCTCCAGCTGAGAGAAAAGACGAGCAACTCCCGCTACACCAGCCTCAGCTGAGCCAGCAACCACCGGCAGTTCAGCACGTATACTACGTGCAGGCACCTGATCAGAGCCAGCCGCAACAACAGATGGTTGTGTATCAACCAGAGTTTATCTCAGAATTCGATTCAGTATTCCCACCACCACCCCCTGGTCCAGGAAGTTAATGGGTTTGGACTCATGACGCACAGCCGACCCGTCCTACGGGACAACCACAGGGTCAGCCATTTGCCAACCGACAATACCACCAACCTCAGGTTGGTCGCTTTGGGCAATCCTCCCAGCAGCACCATCAATACCAGCAGCCCCCCCAGTTTGGACATCAGTGGAGGCAGAACCATCCATACCAGCAGCAGCTGCAATACCATCACCCACAGCCGTATCACCAGTACGCGGCTGCTCCGCCTCAGCAATACCAGCAGTATCCACCTCTGTCTTATCAGCAACTTCAACTTCCTGCCCCGCCTCAGCATCACCAGCATCAGCCTTAGCACCAGCAGATGCAACAACAGCGTGGTCTGCACGCTGACACCACCAAGGCACCTCCAGTGAACCCCTCCATGGATTGTCTAGCCCAGCTTGTCAAAGGGCTAGCGGAGATGACCAGCGGCTTGATGACCTAACTGCCACCCGAACCACCATCCCGGCTCAGGTCGAAGCAAATCCCAATAATTTCAAGAAAAAGAGCAGGTAGAATGTGATGTCCTGTCCGTATCTGGTAATGATACTACTGTTTATTCTAATGTTGTAACTCTTAGGAGCGGTAGGGCCTTGCCTCCGCCTGCTACTACATGTGGGGAGAATAAAGAAACAGGTGGATCGTCATCTTCCGTATCAGCCGTGCCAGCCACAGGGGCGGGTGAGGAGGAAGAGGAAGGAGAAGCCAGTCCAACCGTCGTGCCATGCCAGCAACAACCTCAGCCGAAAATACAAAAAAATCAGCAAAAACAAAAACAACAAAAAGAAGCTCGTAGCAGAAGCGAAGCCGTGCCAGCATTGGAGGAGCCGCCAGCAACAGCCGATCCCTCGCCAGCCGATGGAGCAGACGCTACCCTTTTTGATCGTCCAACAGCACCAGCATGCCAAGATCCATCTTGTACCCTTTTTCGCAATTCTGGTGTACAACATTCTGTGGGCGATGATTTTGATGTAAATAAGAACTCTGATTTTCCTGCCAGTAGTGTACATATTCCTTTTCCTCATGCAATACAAAAATCCAAAAAAATTGCAAAACAAAAAAATGCATTGTTTGACCTAGGTGTTGTGGACATCTTGGACAAATTAACTGTTGAGATTCCCTTGCTAAAGGCCGTGGAATACATGCCAGCCGTGAAGAAAGGACTGAAAGAGGTATGTACTACTAAGCGTCACCCATCAAGAAAGAACAGATGCCAGCAAGTTGAGAAACATGTCCTCACATTAGCCACGGTCGCAACTATCAACAATCTCCCCAGAAGAAACAAGACACCGGAGCACCTCTGATCAGTTGTGAGATTTTTGACCAGGTCTTCGAGCGCACTCTCTTGGATAGTGGTTCTTCCATCAACCTTTTGCCCTCATCCATAATGCAGGAATTCGGGTTGGGACCGCTCAAGCAGACACGCATGATCCTTCAGTTTGCTGACCGATCCGTCAAGCGGCCCCGAGGTCTCTTAGAAGACGTGATAGTTAAAGTGCAGGAAATGAAATTCCCAGCTGACTTTGTAGTCCTTGATATGGACTCGCATGTACCCTTGCTCCAGACCCCTATCATCCTTGGCAGACCATTCCTTCGTACTTCAGGCGCCGTGGTTGATTACGGGTCTGGGAAGATCACTTTCAGCTCGAATACCCAGCAAATCACGATAAACATGAACGAAGAGCAGAATGCCACAACTGATGAGAGCCAGGCAGCGTCAGAAGCGGATTGTAATTTTATTGCAGAGATCAGAGACTCAGCTTTATCATTGGATGATTCATGGACCCAAGAAATCCTCACTCTCGAGGAGGACTTGGAAAGCGCAGTCAGCATATGCTCCGATGATTCTTGGGAGACAGATTCTCAGATGCAGGCGCATCTTCTTGAGCATTCACTCCAAACCGAACATGATCAGCTTAGCGCAGAACCGTTCGGTGCATCACCGGGATCTCAACAGAATATTGAGGATGGCAGCATCTTCACAGAAGTACTGCCCACCATCAGCATGGTATCAGAAGTGACAGATAAAGTGGACAGATCAAAACCAGAACTCAAGCCACTTCCTGCAGACCTGAAGTATGCTTTCCTTGCGGGTGAAGAACAAATGTATCCGGTCATCATCAGCAGCAGGCTGAGACCGGATCAGGAATCTCGACTTCTCGAGGTTCTAGAGAAGAACCGCAAGGCACTTGGTTGGAGCGTATCAGATCTCCGAGGAATGAATCCAGCCTTGTGTTCACACCACATCTATTTAGAAGAAGACGCCAAGCCGTCCCGCGAATTTCAGAGAAGGCTGAACCCTAACCTTCGGGACGTCGTCATGAAAGAAATCACGAAGTGGTGTGATGCAGGCTTCATTTATCCCATCTCCGATTCAAAATGGGTAAGCCCATTGCATGTAGTTCCCAAGAAATCAGGGCTTACCGTGGTTACAAATGATAAAGGGGAGGAAATTTCTACTCGGGTACCAACATCCTGGCGGGTTTGTGTTGACTACCGCCATCTCAATGCAGCAACTAAGAAGGATCACTTTCCCTTGCCATTCATTGATCAAGTTCTGGAAAGATTAGCAGGCAAGGAGTTCTTCTGCTTTCTGGATGGGTACTCCGGGTACAACCAAGTGGCGATCGCCCCTGAAGACCAAGAGAAGACTACCTTCACTTGCCCGTTCGGCACCTACGCCTTCAAGAGAATGCCCTTTGGTTTGTGCAATGCACCTGCAACCTTCCAAAGATGCATGTTAGCAGTCTTTGCCGAGATGGTAGGCAGTTTTCTCGAGGTATTCATGGATGACTTCTCTGTTTATGGTGATAGTTTCGATTCATGTCTTCAGCACCTAGACAGAGTGCTTCAGAAATGCCGAGAAGTCAATTTAGTGCTCTCATGGGAAAAGAGTCATTTTATGGTCACTGAAGGTATTGTGCTGGGTCACGTCGTTTCCAAACGTGGCATGGAAGTCGACCCGGCGAAGGTGGACGTCATTTCAAATCTTCTGCCACCTCAGTCAGTTAAGAATGTGAGGTCATTCCCGGGGCATGTGGGATTCTACAGGCGATTCATCAAGGATTTCAGCCGCATCGCCCGACCTCTGACAGAACTCTTATGCAAGGAGACTGAGTTCATTGTTGATCAGCCGGTTCTCCTTGCTTTCAATCAGTTGAAGGAGCTTATCACTCAGGCTCCAATCTTACAGCCGCACGACTGGACTCTTCCTTTTGAAATAATGACCGATGCGTCAGACTTTGCAGTCGGAGCTGTTCTTGGGCAGAGAAAAGACAGAGCGCCCTACGCCATTCACTATGCCAGCAGAACATTAGACGAAGCACAAAGAAATTATACAGTGACAGAGAAAGAATTGCTAGCTGTGGTTTTCGCCTTAGAAAAGTTCAGATCCTATTTGTTGGGGTCAAAAATCACAATTTTTACGGACCACTCTGCTATCCGGTACCTACAACAGAAGAAGGATGCCAAGCCCAGACTGATTCGTTGGATCCTTCTCCTCCAGGAATTCGATTTGGAAATCAAGGACAAACCTGGAGTTCAGAATGTGGTAGCAGATCATCTCTCCAGAATAGAGCAGCATGAACCTCCTCTGAGCAATGCACCTATCACAGAAACCTTCCCTGACGAAGCCATTTTAGCTGTGGATTCTCTTCCTTGGTATGCTGATATAGTCAATTACCTCGTCTCTGGGGTAATACCGTCGGATTGGACGAAGAACCAAAAGAACAAATTCATGTCGACCATCCGTTTTTACCACTGGGAAGATCCTCTTTTATTTAGAGAAGGAGCAGATTGTATTTGGCACAGGTGCATCCCTCAGACGGAGCAATCAAGTGTCCTCGAGCATTGTCACTCGCTCGAATCTGGTGGACACCACTCTGGAGATCGGACGGCAGCCAAAGTACTTCAGTGTGGCTTCTGGTGGCCCACTTTATTCAAGGATGCAGCCGAATTGGTTAAACGATGCACTGACTGTCAGAGAATGAAAGGTACACTCACTGCCAAAGACTCGATGCCCCTGAAAATCATTCAGATAGCATATGTTTTTTATGTGTAGGGCATTGACTTCATGGGACCTTTCCCTAACAGCCAAGGTTTTGAGCACATCCTGCTTGCCGTCGACTATGTGAGTCGTTGGGTTGAAGCTATCCCTGCTCGAGCCGCCGATAGCAAAACAGTTTGCTAGTTCCTGAAGAAGAACATCATTTCGCGGTTCGGGGAACCAAAAATCCTTATCTCAGACGGGGGTAGTCACTTCATTAACAAAGAAGTCAAGAAGTTAATGAAGGAGTACGGCATCGACCTTGGTGTCGCATCTCCTTATCATCCTCAGACCAATGGCATGGCGGAGTTATCAAACAGAGAAATCAAGACTATCCTGCAGAAACTTGTTAGGCCAAACAGAAAGGACTGGTCTCAACTCTTGGACTCGGTCCTATGGGCATACCGAACCGCCTACAAGTCTCCCTTGGGCATGTCGCCCTATCGTCTTGTATATGGAAAGCCGTGCCACCTGCCAGTTGAATTAATTCACAAGTCTTTATGGGCAGTTACCAAGTGCAATTTGGACTCACGCAAAGGTGGTCAGAAAAGAAAAGATGATCTGAACAAGCTCTTGGAATTCCGAGACTATGCATACGATAACACCTTGATGTACAAAGAGAAGGTGAAACGCTGGCACGACAGGCACATCAGACGAAAGACCTTTGACGTTGGTCAGAAAGTGTGGTTATTTGATGCAAAGTTGCGGATATTCCCAGGCAAATTAAAGAGTAAGTGGACAGGGCCATTTCGAGTTTGTGAAGTGCGTGACAATGGAAGCATTGCTATATCAGAATTGTCCCCTGACGCACAACCATTCGCCGTCAACGGCCAACTACTGAAGCCTTACCTCGAACCAGACACATTCCTGGCCGTTGTTGACTCCGTTCAGCTCATGCACCATGATGATATCTCGACAGCACCTGCGACATCGAAAGATTCAAACTATGCAATTCAACAACTGTTTATCTGATTTTCTTCTTTTCTTCTTTTCTTCTTTTCCACTCCTAACTCCTTTTCTTATCTAAAACGTGCCGCCCTTGTAGACAGTTTCTATACTTAGGACGTACTTTGTCCCAAGTATAGGGGGATGTGCACCTCGAGGAATTTATTTCATTTTGATCCTCTCCATTGTCTCCTCTTCTTGTCTATACTTAGGAGTATCTTACCCTAAGTATAGGGGGAGACAATCTGAGTACGATCTGTGTATTCCCACCCTTGACCCTCCCCGCTTGTTGTACAGTCTGCTATACTTCAGGATTACTTGATCCCAAGTATAGGGGGGACGGTCAACTTCTCATTCATTCATTTCATTCATATATATACTCTTTAGACTTGTCTATACTCAGTACGAGATATGACTCTGTTTTTCTCTTCGATCTATGAGGACATAGCTCCATCTAAGTATAGGGGGGTCGTATATACTGTGTATATACTATAAGCCATAACTCATACTGAAAAATAAAACATCAACTCAATCTAAAAAGCAATAAGTAATTCTATAATAATAAAAGATGATTGTCAGATCCTCAAACTCGTTGTACTTGTATTGATTATTAAGTCAGGCAAAATGTTTTGTGAAAGAAATATTTCTGTGAAAAATCTTGTGAAAATTGTTTGAAAATAGTGTGTACAAGTATTCAACCTTTGAAAAATCAGTTTGCTTGACAAATTTATTTTCTTTGTGTGAAATCAAAAGGTGTGAAAATTGGTGTGCAAATGATTGAAAAAGTTGTTGGTCAAATTGTTTTGAAAAATCTATCTATCTTGTGAGAAAAACCTTTGTAAAATCATTTTCAAATGCTTGAACATGTTTGTCAAAATTATTTTGGACTATAGTTTTCAAAACTCTTGTGAAAAGAATTTTTAAGGAGTCTGACAAGTCTGCACAAAAATCTCTCATACAATAAAAAGTAGTAATTCCTAATAAAACTTATAAAAACCATAGTATACATCAAATACAGTTTCTCTTCTTTTGTACATACTGAATAATAAATCAGATACCTATACAGTATGATTTGAAAACTAGTGTGAACTGATTGAAAATTTTGTTTTGAAATGATTTCAACTTGTGTAAAATTGTGTGGATTGCAAAATTTTCCTTTGTGTGAAAGAAATGATTGGAAAAACCTATGTGCAAAGGTTCTGAAAAATATTTGTCAAAATTATGGTGAAAATTGTATACAATATAGTGTGAAAAATCTGTGCAAAAATAGTTTTCAAATGTATGAAGAAGATTGCAGAAATTATCGTGTACTATCGTTTGCAAAATTATTTCCAAAAACTAATAAGAGCACCATTACAACACTTGTAAATCATAAATAAGACACATACAATTCTTCCTGTACAATTCTAAATAAATTACTTCATTCAAACCTGTAAAGTCTTTATAAATTCATACAGTTTGTACATAAAGCGGTACGCCCGTGTGAATAATTGTATGCACCTCTTTATTTGTAAAAGTTTCTGTGTAAAAATATTCTTTGATCCTCTGTGAAAATTTGCGTCATTCATTGTGCATAGCATAAGCATACCATGCATATTCTTATTGAGTGAGCTTGATGACTGAATCAGTCTAATAAAGTCTCAAATTGGAGCTCGGTTGGACCTTACTGCACCTAACTGTACTGGAACCTTATGGGAACTAGGTTTAAGGTACTTCAGGTCTAGTCAGACTTAATTCTTTGAGAAAGCAGGGATGGGTTCAAGTCACCTCAGTGGACTAACTAGAACTTTTCGAAACACACGCATGACTTTTGTCGGCCGTGACCTAACTTGGACACTTGCACCTTTCACTTGGCTCAACTCAGTTGGAGTGGTGAGGGGGTTGGATTTGCCAGTCTGAGACGCACACGGGTGGAAACATTCGTCCTCGTCTAGGGAGGGAAGTGCGCCCCAACCTGGTCCTGTTTCAATGAAGCCGAATGACGGGAGAGTGTGGGTTGCAATAAAGCTTCAAAAGAGGGATAGTCTACCAGCTCAAGAGGAAAATTTCTTGTATATATGCTGCACCATGTAAATATGTTGTACAGATGCTCTTGAAAAAAAATGCAAAAAGAACTCCAAAAAAGTGGTGGGTCGGATTGAAAATTTAATAACCCCACCGGAGTGTATATAGTCCAATAAAGCAAAAGCTTATGGTATCACTGTTACATCTCGTGAAGCTTGCAGCGGGAGACTTAGCTACACTGGTTGAGCTCCCAAAATTCTATACCTCTTATTCCCCCTCTTCTTGAGCCGGTTGCCACTTGAACTTAGAAGGGAATACCCCGCTCCTTGACGGTAGAGGCTGGATTAGGGAATCATTGGGTTGTCATGCTGGAGAAGCTGGTCTCTTTGTCATTTCAGTTGAGGAGAGCCACTATCACTTACACTGTACAAGTCAGTTTCATAATCATAAGGGTTTGCGTATGGTGTAGGCTAGTTCTGACCAGGCTATTGAGGTGGGTTGAACAGAGTTCTGTGACTATCAAAGGCTGTTGTATTTTAGAGCTGGTTCCCGACTAGGTTCCACACACATCTACACCCAAGGTCTGACAGGAGCTCCAATCTCAGATTTTGTAAAGACATGCGTTGCACTGAAAGCACCCCTATTCACTCTATCTTCCTTTCATTTTCCTTTTTCTTTTCTTTATTTTTTTGTACTTATTGCATAAGTGTTTGCTAGGGACTAGCAAAGGCAAGTATAGGGGGTGATGAAGCTCCATTTCATCACCTTTATTCTATCATTTTGGCCTCAAAAACCCCAGCAAATGCAGAGAAATGGCATCAATTTGTTCATAATAGCATCCATTATTTATTGTATTAAATATATATAGAATAAGGTTTTTAATGCCAAAATTATAGAATAAAGGAAAGAAAAGAAAAAGGAATAAAATATTGCAAATATTTTATGACTCGAACCCCGAGACCAAGGCCAGCATGGAATTGGTCGACAAGGAATAAAGTAGGGGGAGATAAGGGCCAGTATACAATGAACACCTTATTTCTTTATTCATTTATCTATGCATTTTTTTGACACCTATTTTGTATATAATTATTCATTCATCAATTTAAAATCTTTTGTACATAAAAGTTGTAGACAATAATGTAAATAAAAATACAAAATTGAGTTTGTGTAAGAATAATACTCAGATTACATTTTATGCACAAACTAAAAAGCAAGAATCTCAACTTCACAGACCCGTATCTTGCAAATAAAAACTCCAAATCAACCAAATTCACCTTTAATTGTATATAGCATTCCATGAACTATGTTATAAAATTGGTTTCATAATTTTTGGAGTCCATCTGTGGAAGTTAGATTTTTAGCTCCCCTTGCATATAGTACTGATTAAAATATTCATTTTATTCAATATTTACTATTTATATAAATCTATATTTTTAGAATTTTGTAAGTAATGCATATAATACATGTACATACGGAAATTAAAAGAAAACCAAAAAGAACTTGTGAAATAAAATAAGTCTATGTATCACATAGGCAAAACACCTATAAAATAAGTATGTACATAAATAAAAGGGGATTTTAATTCTCTTATTCTTTATTTATATATATTTTTATAATGTTGTAAATATTATATAAAACTTATTAATACAAATCCAAAATAAAAAAATACAAACAAAATACATTAAATAAAATATATATAATTCATAGGTAAAATACCTATAAGTATACCTACATATACATATACACATTTGTTTAAAAATGTAAATAAACTCTTAAAAATGAAATAAAAATATATTTATACTCACAAAAATAAGTTATAAAGTTATAAAATAAAAAAATTAAAATAATAAAATAAAATAAACAAATTAAAAATAAAATACACAAAGATACATGTAAATACATACATATACACATTATTTTAATAAAACCGTAATAAAATAATTCATAAAAATAAATAAAAATCATATTAAAATACTACATAAAATAATAAACATTTTTTATTTTATACTCAAAAAATAATAAAATCATTTACTAATTTAAAATAATTAATCTATATTAACCCATACTGTTTTGTCTTCTAGCGGCCTGCGTGGACCAATCGCAGGCCGCCAAGGGTTGACCTCGGGTCAACTCTTCATACCCTAGCCCTGCCCCTCTGACAAGTCACGGGGGTCCCTTTTCTCCAAATTTTCACGCGATTTTTGTAGCTCGAGAACGATTGGACCCTTCATGAAGATTGTTCCTTGTACATCCAGGACTCACGCCCTATCCCATGCTCCCTTGTACATAGCCCAGATTCGTCAAGATTCGCCGGCTAATAAGGGCGCATACTTTGTCTATAAATAAGACCTTCGACTTCCTTCCATTTTTTGGTCTCCCTTCGGTTGTTTTCCACCATCTTTTCCAGTCCTTTGAGGATCCTTGTGACAGGAGGGTTCTCCTGGAGGCTTCAGACGGTCGGAGGAGTCGAGAGGAGTGCCCACGGCCGCCGCTCGCCGGAGGTCCTGCTCCCTGGTCACCAACCAGGTATAAGAGCTGTGTTTGTTTCGTTTCTATCTTAGTTTTAATTGTTAATCCTTAGTCTAGCTTTTAGCGTAATCAGTAGAGCCTCAGGTGCGCGATTAGTTCAGATCGAAGTTCGCCGGAGTTTAGCTCCGGCGAACCTCTCTACCCTGATCGGCACGATATTAGACCCTTCGCTCCATCTCATCTCCTTCCCCTATGCATTCTACACTCAGCCCACGCTTCAAATCACCCAGAGCTCGCCCAGCTCTGTGATTCGAGGTCCCTCTCCTCCGCTTCGCCGGACCTCGCCGCCCTCCGCCATTCTCTACCTTTTTACCCTAAACCCCGGGTCGAGGAAGACCCCCTCGAGCCCCTCGTTTGTTTGGTGCAGGTTGGAAGCTGAAAGGAGCCCCTTGGGTCTTGATTCTACCCTCTGCTAGGTTCCAGGACCCCCCGTTCTTCTCCGAGCTCGTTCAACCGATCTAGGGGGTCCTGGACCTTCTGGAGTACCTCGGACGGTGCGCACCGCCTCGCCGGGCGCCTAGGACCCATCAGCAGCAACATGGAGCGCCTGGAGGTGGAGAGATCACCGATCGAAGCCAGGGAAGCCCGCAGTTCTTCCCTGTTCTTCGCGAGCAGCAGTCACCGTCGGATGAAGGGGGCGGCCCCAGTTCTCATCAGGGCCGTCCATCTAGCACAAGCCTGGGCCGTGCGATCAGACCTCAGATGCAATCCTGGTCGCAGATCGTCGAAGGGGTATCGAGCGCTGAGTGCTCGACACGTGGATAAGTGGCGCGCTCGATGCCGTTGGATCGCACGCTATTTTGGGGGTAAATTTCACATCTAACCCCCGTTGTTTTGTATTTACAGTTTAATCCCAAAAATAAAAGTTACTATGTATATAAATTGTATAATCTGCAGAAGACCCCTTGAGGTTTTCATATTTACACTTTAGTCCCTCTGTGCCTCACGTGCAGCACCCACGTGAGGCGCGTGAAAATTGCAAGTAAACCCTGCCGTGTTTCTGCAATTCCTAAATGGTCCTGAAAATAAAAGTTGACGTGTAATTTTATTGTGATTTTTGCATGAATGCCCCGGTGAACTACTTTATTTGCAAAAATACCCTTGCCAGGCCATTTATTTTTGTACGCTTTGTCTATTTATTTTGTGCTTCATATCTCGTGGAAAAATTTTGCAAAAATAGACATAAGCTCCTGTTAGTGTACCATTGCACGCTATATTTTTAGTTCGTAATTTTATTGCATTTTTGTACTTATTAAAAATCAAAAACATGTCTGTTATCCCCTGTCTAAATTATAAAATCCTAAAAAAATATGAAAATGCCTCGAAAAACTCCAAAAAATTCCCTATGGTGCATTTTAACCTATTTTAGTGTCAGTCCAAAAATCACTAAAAATCTCAAAATGAAAACCATAACAATTATAAAACACCAAAAATCTTTATAAAAATATTAAAAATTCATAAAAAAATCAAAAAAAAATGTAATTTCTGTCTCTTAATTTTCTCTATTGTATCCTATTTATATTAAAATTAGTTTGGAGGAATTTTGCTACTATTTACTATTATTTACCTCTAAATTAAGTTCGGAGATTTATTAAACTCATTATATTGTGTGTTTTTGACTTTAAAAAAAATATGTAAAAATTAGCAAAATGTCGTGGAAAATCACAAAAACATTAGAAAAAGATGAAAAATCCAAAAACACTACAATTACCTATTTTTAGACTATATATATATATATATCTCATCTCTCTTATATATGTATATATATTCTTTATATAGTTATATCTAGTTATTAAAAGAAAAAGAATCTATAAAAATATCAAATATAAAAAAATATACAAAATCAGAAAATTAAAATCAAAATACAAAAAATATAAAATCAAAAAAAAATAAATAAATAAAATAATTTAAAAACCCACTTCACACAAGGATGACTCTGAGATGCATGCAGGCTTATGCATTTTTTTTGTATTGCTCTCTGTGGTTCGACCTCTATATGCTTGTCACTGTACATTTTATGGTAGTGTAAATAAAGATTAATTCACACTTCTTTTTGAGCTCGATTGTTTTATTCTTTGATTGTGGGTTAATTGCTGCATAACTCGAGTTTTCTGCGAGCGGTCGCCTCGGGTATATTATTCATGGTGACCCTCGTGGAAGACACCTGTTATCACCACTAACTGATCTCTTAGAAAAAGACACAATGTTCGTGGTAGATCACAAGTGTCTAAAGACCTTTGAGCTTTTGAAAAAGGAAGATTTCTGACTCAGCAATCCTACAGGCTCCTGACTGGTCTCTTCCCTTTGAGATCACGACTGACACTTCAGATATCGCTATCGGAGCTATGTTAGGACAAAGGCGATATGGGATTGTGTATGCTATACACTACATAAGCAAAGTTTTAGATCCTACCCAAAAGAATTATACAGTGACTGAAAAGAAATGCTTGAGGTATTATGGCCCCTCAAAAAGTTCATATCTTATGTTTTGGGCTCCAAGGTGACAATTTTCATAGACCATACCACAATCCGGGATTTTATGGAAAAGAAGGGTGCGAAGGCGTGTCTTCTTAGGAGGATTTTACTACTCCAGGAGTTTGATTTGGTAATTAAGGATAAACTTGGAGTAAAGAATATAGCGGCTGATCATTTATCCCAAATTAAGTTGAAGGAATCCCCTGAGTTCGAACGGATCAGAGGTACCTTCCCGGATGAGAAAATTTGTGTTATTGACTCACTCCCATGGTATGCTAACATGGTAAACTTCCTTGTCTCCAAGCAAGTTCCCGGTGATTGGAGTAGGAGAAACATTGACCAACTGAAATCAGATTTGAAAGTACCACTAAAAGGATTCATTCCTTTTATTTAAAGAGACGGATTGTGTTTGGAGAAGATGTATTTCTCAGGAGGAATATCAAAGTGTCGTCACACATCGTCATTCACTCGAGTCTGGAGGACACCTTTGGGAAAGAGAACCACACACAAGGTACTCCAATGTGGATTATATTGGCCGACCATGTTTAGAGATGCCTTTGATTTTGTACGGTCATGCCCGATCTGTTAAAGGATGGGAGGGACTGTTGGATACAGAGATGAGATGCCCATGCAACCGGTGATTTTCTGTGATGTTTTTGATGGTAGGGCATAGATTTTATAAGTCCCTTTCCCAATAGTAATGGACATTAGTACATCTTGTTAGCGGTTGACTACTTGTCTAAGTGGGTGGAGGCTATCCCAACCCGAGTTGCAGACAAAAAAATTGTCTGTAAGTTTTTTAGAGACCATATCATTGCAAGGTTCGAGATTCCCGATGTTTTGATTTCTGATGGAGATAGCCACTTTGTGAATCAAAATGTTAGATCATTAGCTAATGACTATGGATTTGAGCATAGACTAGCTAGTCCTTTGTTGGACATGCGAGCCCATGGCGAGCCATTATGTAATAAATGTTATTGTGAATATCATTCCCTGGTCTAAAATGAAGAATAAATAATTTTCATAATAGGTCCCTTAGTACAATTAGGGTTATGTACCATGGCCATCTTAATGATCATACGGTTGTTGATTCTATTATTGAATCATAGAAGTTGGTGCTTGGATGAATATATAATGAGTTAGATTGAGGACTCATCAAGCATCGTCAAATGATTGTTAAGAGATAATCTCCAGCCTGAGTAGGAGATGGCAATCCTTTCTCAGTTAGGCTGATATCTGACCGACCTCTTGATGCAGGTCCTCTATATAGGAATAGATATTCAGAGGTGTCAGATTAGTTAGGTCAAAGAGTTGACTTAACGAGATCGAGATAACCAAAGTCTTATATCATATGTTGTCATGATATAGGCACACATCCTCTGACTGGAGAAAGATGTGTTACTATATGTCTAAGTATGTACATTTGGCATACCAATAGGTTGATGACCTAATCAAGGTCTATACACCGGCGCGCTTGTGTGCCATTAGGGCATATGAGTAGTAGGATCTCTCAAAGGGATCATACAGGTGCATTGGTGAACCAGAAGACATGAGCTCACTCATGAGATATTAGGAAGAATTAAATTCCGTGCATGGTCATCTTGCTTTGGAAGCTTGACTGAATTTATAGGTTTGATATATACTTTTGGAAAGTATATGATCAAGACCTAGTATGATATATTCTTTTGGAAAGTATATAATCGATACCAACTCCCAATGATCGAAGGAAACACTTACTGATAAAAAACTTGAAGTAGACATTGTAAAGTTGATCTAATAGTTCGGTTTCATTCTGGGTCTACCAGTATGCAGGATGTACAGGTATTGGGAATACCTGAGGTGATGTGATCATAAACGATTGTATAACCAAGATGCTTCCATTCCTAGGGAGTGATGAAACGGGTCTGGATTTTAGTGACTCCTCTCAGTAGAGAAGTAATCTGATCTTGGTCCAAATGTTGGACATTGATCTGAATGTGATTCAGATGCAATGAGAAGATTACATTTGCGGTCTTGATTTAATCAAGCATCTATGGGAGGCCCGCGATCTTGATTTGAGATATGATCTCAATATCCAAGTCACTATACGTGGAACAATACAATCGCCATGTCCTTATCTCCAAGTATCTGCAAAGAAATCACATTATCCTTGAATGGGTTCAGGATAGCTTTATTTTTGATATTATGTATCCGAGCTTTGAGAAAATTGATAATTAAATGTGATTTAATTATCATGAGTAATATGAATTTGATTCATATTATAAGGAGAGTTATCTAAGATAATTAAATATGATTTGATTATCAAAGACATGAATAATGTGAATGTGATTCATATTATTTGAGAACAAGAGAATAGAGATCCAAGATGATTAAATGTGATTTAATTATCATGGATATGAATAATGTGGATAGCAATATCCATATTAGTCATATATATTATAAATGTGATTTATAATATATAAGAGAGAGCTATTTGTAATTTACATTTTTTAATTAAATGTTGATGTGAATTGGATTCAAATTGGACATTAAATTGAAAATGAAATTTACATTTTATTTTGGGTTGTGAACGTGATTCACAATTTTCCACTGGTAAGATTGCAATATTCACAAAATAATTATGAATTATTTTTGTAGAATAATTTATAACAAGTGTTGTTGTAAATCTTGGATATTTCCATGGAATAATGTAATCTCATGAGATCTCATTAGATTACATGAGATTGCCACCAAATCCCATATTATGGAAGGAGGCAATCTTCATTCCATAAACCTCCATGCTTGATTGATTTAATTTGAGAATAAATCGTATTGATTTATCAATATATATTTAATCTAAATTAAATTAATTGTTGTTGGTTTTCTACCAACAAAATCTTGGCCATTAAAAGAAACACAAATCAATGTAAGCCATTGGATTTATGTTGTCCCACGGATTGAGATCCATGGATCCTAAAATATTATAAAAGGATAGGCACCCCTTGCTCTTCTTGGTTACAACAACACACAAGAGAACATAAGGCTCTCTCTCTTTCTCTCTACACGCCCTCTCTTCCTCTCTCTCTCTCTCTCTCTCTTGTGCCATCCACCATGGATGCCCTAGAGAGGTTCTTCATCGCCACAGCATCGTCGTTATGTTGCCCGTTCATTTGCCGTGGATCTCCGTCTCCTTCGGTGTGTGTTGCTCGTGAAGAAGACATCGGATCTCGTGTGTCGAGATCAGGAGATCCGGCGCTTGGATCATCAACATGGATTGCGAGAAGCACGTGTTTCATCAACACGCTCGCAAGCGTCTCCTCCGTCAGATCGGACTTGATACAGGAGGTCTCTTTGTTTAGAGACTCGATCACAACCACGCTTCAAGAGTTAATCCTATTAATTGTTTGTAGTTTAGATGAAACGATTCGAGAAGTTTTCTTGGATCATGTGGTTTCGTCACATGAAAAAAATAATTTCCGCTGCATAGAACAACTAGTCTGACTAGTCGTTCTTCGTCGTATTCGATACGATGCTCACGCTTCTGTGATGTGCTTGAGTATCTAACCATATCATCCAAGTGGTATCAGAGCCTTAGGTTGAAGTTTTTGGATGTGATCCATAAACCGGGGACGAGTTGGGTTCGTTAGGGTTTGCGAAAGTTTTCTTGCATTTCATTTTCGCATCTCTGTTTTGAGATTATTTTCGGTACTTTTTAGACTGTTTAAACACAAAAATAATGATTTTATTTTATTCCCCATTAAATAAGGAAATCGTAGGATCTGAGTTTACGTGATTTTGATTCCCTTCGCTCAAGTTATGCTCATTTTAGTGAACATGTATCCACTGTTTCGGGGACTGCGGATCATGACATAATTAAGGTATTAATTGCGGTTTTCAAACGCCTTGAAATGCATGTAAATCACTTAGGTTCTATTTTAAATCAAATTATCAAACTTTAGAAACTTTTTTTCTTAATTTAGATTTAAATTGATTGAGATATGGTATTTTTAGTAAGTGAGGGTCAGTGCTGGAAATACTTTCCTAATCAAGAACCTAGTTATTGTCATTTAATCAATTAGTGAAATTAAATTGTTTATTTTCCTGGAATAATTGTGCATAAATATTTTTGAAATATTTGATGATAATTATTTCCTTAAATGACATTGCCTTAACCAATATTTGATTAAATGTGATCTAGATCACTAATTGGTTACATGATCTACATGATCTACATTCCAACAAACATGTTTCTTGAATAGGATTTGGAATTTGTTTAGAAAATCAATCTCATTATAATGTTAATCAAAATTATTTTGATTATTATTATATGGTATAATTTCTTTGAACAGCCGATGATCATCTCAAGTACAAAGTGATCTATTTTGCATTATCCTTTCCCGAGGTGGATATGATGTCTAGTCGGGGAGTGTTGGGGTAGCAGGTTGCACCGTGTGCGGCCTGTCCCACTCCCGTCGGTACTGGCCATGACAGCGGGTAGGGTTAGTATAATGCTTAAGAAATCATGATGTATTTCTAATTATTAAAATTCAAAATAATATGTATTTGAGATAATACCATAATTCAAGTGACAATAAAAATTGTTTGTTGGATATTAATTGGATCATTAATTTAATATGATTAAATTATTTGGAATCCAATTAAAATTAAAGCACTCTATTATAAATAGAGATGTTATTTCCCTTAGAAGAATTAATCTTAATGAATATGATTCATAATGGTTAATTAGAATTTGAACGTGATTTGGAGGATCACATAAGTGACATCCATGGTATCCCGTCAAGGCAGAGGGTTCTGTCGCCAGGGATTGTATGTAGGAGACACCTGTCCGATGTGACATCTCCTGTATGCAAGCGCATCTGGATCGGTCTCTTTGCTTCTCAAAAGAGTAAGGCCGTATGCGTAGTGACCCCAATGTTGGATCCTCATATTATTGGGGCGATATTGGATTGCGCATAGCGAGTACTATTCCTGTTGACGGTTGGTTCAATTAATGACGGGTCAACATCACCTTAGGGTGGTGGGCCCGGGTGTTAAAGACCGAATTGGGAAATGCAAGTTGGACTTGCAAGGAGGAATGTGTTCCCGCTTCTTTTTATCAGAGTTACAGATTCTCATAATATTGGGATGTGACAAAGATAAGGAAGGAGATCCTAGATCTTGCTGAGATATAATGGTAAGTATATATCTTACATTGAAAGTGATTAAGGGAATGAACTTTCAGTGTTGACAAAGCAAGACAACTTTGATATAAAAATTCCTAAATCAAAGTAAAATATGTATATATATATATATACACTTATGCAAATTTCTTGTTTCAGATAATCCTTTATTAAACCCACTCAATGTTATACGAAATAATAACCGGTAAAATATCATGGATTGGACTCATGATCCAGATATTGTACTTGCAGTTGGACACATAATGTATGTGGTTGCAATGTGCAAGCTCCCTCATAATAATGAAGAATGACAATTAATAGATAATAGGATTACAACCCTAGGGTTTTTATGTCTCTATAGTCTTGATCTCTCATGACATATCGATGATGAGCGCAATTATCAAATAGTCCTTATAAAGACTTAAGAAGATGTTCTGGCATACATATGTTCTCTCGACATTTAATCATGAAGGACATGGTTCTCCGCATCATGCAGAATGGTGGCTCTATAAGAGATGATGTATTCAAAATGTTTGAATATCTGCCAGGACCAATGTTTTTAAGAGTCTAGATGGATGTAGACATGATGATTGTCATCATTCTACTGTCTATACTCTAGTCATTCATGAAGCTTCATAATATTCATATCATATGAATTTATTGAAGCATGTATAAATATTGAAATACTCTTACTTTGAATTCTTTTGAATTTACCATAAGAGATCCTTAGTCTTAAGCAATGATTGTTTATAGATATAGGGAGCGCAGTGGAAGCATGGGTCAGACCCAAGATGAGAAGGATAGTCAAAGAGTTTATTGTACTTCTGTGACTTCCGTATGACATCCAAAGAGTTGGATGAATGCCAATACTGCAATAAGTTGATGTGTTTATTGTATGACTATCAAGTCTGTTTAGAATCCTTAAAGGACTCGGATAGAGCATCAAAATAATCTACAGAAATCATTGAAATTGACTTTCTTATTTGATAAGATAATGTCCAATAATTGTATCTCAATCTTCTAATGACACTTGCAATTGGTTGCATATATATTAGAAGATTAGAAATTTGATCTTAAGGTTTAATGGTCATCCATGTTGGAATCGATGCAATTGGTGCAACAATTTCCATTGGATCAATAGACTTCGTAATTTCAGTGGGAGAGCCCTTGGTCTTAGAGAGTGTCTCTATGAACTAGACATTAGAATACACTCATTGTTTGTTTCTAAATGTTGGAAATAAACATGAATTCTGGAATGGACCTATCATAAAGAGTTATGATGGATATATTTCAGAAAGTAATCTAACATCCATAGGACTTTACTGAATTAGAAAATTAATGAATGGTTCATTAACATTTGTAATAATGAAACTTTTAAAGATCAATAAGAGGATAAACATCATTTGACAATGATCTGGCATCAAGCTTTGGATGTTTGCCTATTGATTTGATCAAGAGACAAATAAGAATGAAACTTTAGAATGTCTAAAATTTCAAAACTTACATACTTATGAATATTGTATACAAAAGTAAAATATGTCCAACACACCCTTCTTTTGGAATGGTGTAAGATGTCAATGTATTCAGGATCTCATACATATTGATGTATGCGGATCATCTATATCATAGTAAACATTATAGATATGTGATATCTATTGATGATTATGTATGATATGAGATTTCTTCTCTTTACCTAAGAAACCTTTGAAATGTTCAAAGATTTCATTATTTTGGTTTAGAACCAAAGTTTGAAGGAAGATAAAATGAATTTGATCTAATCTAGGTAGCGAGTACGTGTTAGATAAATTCAAAGAATACCTTATGAAAATATGAATATCGTTTCTATCTCAATCCTCCTAACACACCTTAACTCAATAGAGTTATAGGGAGATACAATTGGATCATGTGTGACATGATCATATCAATGATGAATTTTAGCATAATTATCCCTTAGTTTCCAAGTATATTGAAGGATATGGGGAAATCCTCAAGCGCATCATGGAAGCGTGATATCGTATCAGATACGACGAAGAACGACTAGTCGCACTAGTTGTTCAGTACAGCGGAATTTAAAAAATTTTTATTTGATGAAACCACATGATCTGAGAACCATTCTCAAATCGTTTCATCTATAACCACAACAAGTATAATGCAATACCTCTTGAAGCATGGTTGATCAAGTCTTTAAGAGAAGAGACCTCTTGTCTCAAGTCCGATCGTCGGAGTAACGGCTTGCGAGCGCGGGGATGAGTCGCGGTGTCCTCGCAATCCAAGAAGATGATCCAAGCATGGTTGCTCCTGATCTCGTCACACGAGATCGAACGTCTCCTTCGTGAGTGAAGCACTCCAAGTAGACGGAGAACCGCAGAGCGTCGAAGCGGCAGCACGATGGCGCGGGCGTCGACGATTCTCTCCACCAAGGTATGGTGGACGGCCACCAAGAAGAGAGGGAGAGAGGGCTGTCGAGTATGGAGAAAGAAAGAGAGAGAGAGAGAGAGAGAGAGAGAGAGAGAGAGAGATGTGTGCTACAATAGCATGTAAAGAGAGAGCATGGTATGCCTCTCTATTTATAGGGTATTGGGATCCATGGATCTCAATCCATGGGACATATAAAATCAATGGATGAGATTGATTTATGTCAATCCAATGGTCAAGATTGTTGTTGGTAAAAGCCAATAACTTGTGATTTAATTTTGATTAAATATATTTGATAAATCAAATATATATTAATACCAAATTAAACCAATCAAATAAGGAGTGAAAATACAAATAAGATCCACCTTCCCCATTAGAGGGAGTGGCCGGCCACCAATTCCATAAAGGAATTGGTGCCGCCACCTCCTTCCCATATGGGGAGGGCAATCTCATGGATTCCCATGAGATTGCACATCTCCTTGTTTTTCTCACAACTTATTTCCAACAATTATTTGTTGGTATTTTATTCACCAAAAATAATTCTCAATTATTTTGGGAATATTGCAATCTTGACATTGGAGAATTGTGAATCACATTCACAACCCAAAACAAAATATAATTTACATTTTCAATTAATTAGACAATGTGTATCCAATACACATTAATAATTAATCTACACATATAAATTATAATTAGCTCTCTCTAATACATTATAAATCACATTTATAATATATTATGAATAATTGGATATTACTATCCACATTATTCTTATCCATAATAATTAAATCACATTTAATTATATTGGATAATTCCTCATACATCATGATAATTAAATCATATTTAATTATCAATTTCTCATTGCTTAGATCTTATGGAATTATTCTTGAACCATTCAAGAACAATGCTATTTCTCCTCAGATACTTGGAGATAAGGACAGGGTGATTGTATTGTTCCACATATAGTGACTTGGATATTGAGATCATATCTCAAATCCAGATCCCATGGACCTCTCATATATGCTTGATTAAATCAAGACTGTAAACCTAATCTTCTCATTGCATCTGAATCTCATTCAGATCAATGTCCAGTATATGGACTAAGATTTGGTCACCTCTAATGAGAGGAGTCACTAAAATCCAGACCTATTTCATCACACCCTCGGAATGGAAGCGTCATGGTTATACAATCATTTATGATCAAATCACCCTTCAGGTATTCCCAATACCTGTACATCCTGCATACTGGAAGACTCATGATCATCCCAAAGACATAGATCACTTTTACACTGTCATCTTCACGGTTTGATCACTAAGTTTCTCAATCTTGGTTCTTGGGATATGGTACAGATCATATGCTTTCATAAAGCATATATCTTACCTTCAAATTCACATCATGCTTCTAAAGCATGATGACCATGCATGGAATTTGGCCAGTCCCAAAACCTCATGAGTGAGCTCATGTCTCCCGGTTCACAAGTGAACCTGCATGATCCCTTTGAGAGATCATATTACTCATATGCCCTTACATGCACACCAACTCGCCGGTATATAGACCTTGGTTAGATCATCAACCTATTGGTCTGCCAAATATACATACTCAGACATATAGCAATACATCTGTCTCTAGTCAGAGAATGTTTGCCTGTGATGTGACAGTATTCATCATAGGTCTTTGGTTATCTCGATCTCGTTAAGTCAATTCATTGACTCAACTAATCTGATACCTCTGAATCAATATTCTCATGCAGAGGACCTGCATCAAGAGGTCGATCAGATATCAGTCTAATGAGATAGGATTGCCATCTCCCACTCAGACTGGAGATCACTACTTGTCAATCATTGATGATGCTTGAAGAGTCCTCTATCTAACTCCTTGGATATTCATCCAAGCATCAACTTCTATGATTCAATAAATGAATCAACAGCTGTATGATTTTCAAGTTGGCCATGGTACATAACCCTAGTTGTACAGAGGGACCTTATAGTGCATTCATTCATTCAATATCAGAAAGGGAGTGAAACATAATCAATAACTTTTATTGCTAAATCATTAATTACAATAACATTTAATGCAGGAATGGTTTGCCTCGGGCTCACATTGCTAACAATCTCCCACTAGCCCTCAGAACCATTCAAGAACAATCCTTAAACCCATACTCATTACATGTTGGTCGAAAAACTTCTGTGTCGGAGGTTTGGTAAGAGGATCAACAACGTTGTCGACAGAGGCCACCTTGGTGATGATGATGCCACCACGCTTTTGAATCTCCCGAATGATGTGGTATTTCCTTTCTACGTGCTTGCTCTTCTGATGCCATCTGGGTTCCTTCTCCTGGGCAATGGCTCCCGTGTTATCACAGAGTAGCGGGATGGGAGTATCAGAGGAAACTACGCCAAGCTCCTGGACGAACTTGCGCAACCACACCGCCTCCTTTGCAGCATCCGATGCGGCAATGTATTCGGCTTCTGTTGTTGAATCTGTTGTAGTGTCCTGCTTCTTGCTTCTCCAGCTCACAGCACCACCATTCAACAAGAACACAAACCCTGATGTCGACTTTCGATCATCAATATCCGATTGGAAGTCAGAATCTGTATATCCCAAGACTTGGAGATCACCATCTCCATAGACCAAGATATAATCTTGCGTCCATCTTAGATATTTGAATATGTTCTTTACTGCATTCTAGTGTTGTTCTCCATAGCAGGATTAATAACGACTTACCACTCCTACTACATGGCAGATATCTGGCCTAGTGCACATCATAGCATACATTAAGCTTCCTACAGCTAATGCATAAGGGCATCCAGCCATGGCTTTCTTTTCCTCAACAGTTTGAGGAGCCATTCCTTTAGACAGGTGGATACCATGTCTTAAGGGCAGGAATCCTTTCTTGGAACTATCCATACGGAATCGTTCAAGAATTTTCTTAATGTATCCATGTTGTGACAATCCCAATATCCTCTTCTCCCGGTTTCTGAACAACTTCAGACCCAAGATGTAAGAGGCTTCTCCAAGATCTTTCATCTCAAAGGTTTGGGACGGCCAAATCTTCACACTGGTCATCATCCCTGTATCATTCCCAATGATAAGGATGTCATCTACATAAAGCATGATGAACACAATGGCGCTCCCACTAAGCTTCTTGTATACACAAGGTTCATCAGGATTCTGCTCAAAATCATAACTCTTTATGGTTTCGACAAATCTGATGTTCCAACTACAAGAAGCTTGCCTAAGCCCATAGATGGATTTCTTCAGCTTGCATACTTTTCCATCCCCAGTCATGAAGCCCTGGGGCTGCTCCATGTAGATATCTTCCTCGAGGTATCCATTGAGGAAAGCCATCTTGACGTCCATCTGCCAGATGTCGTAGTCAAGATATGCAGCTATAGCTAGCAATGCCCTGATGGATTTAAGCATAGCCACAGGAGAAAATGTCTCATCGTAGTCGATGCCTTCTCTTTGTGTGTAGCCCTTGGCTACGAGCCGTGCTTTGAAAGTCTCTACTTTCCCATCAGGTCCCCTCTTTCTCTTTAAGATCCATTTGCACCCAATGGGTTTTACCCCTTTAGGTGGATCCTCGAGGGTCCATACGCCATTCTTATGCATGGAGTCAATTTCTGACTTCATTGCTAGCATCCATCTATCCATGTCATGATCCGCAAGTGCTTCATCAAATGAAGTAGGATCATTGTCATTTTCACTTGACACATGGAATCCATACCTTTCAGGTGGTGCAACCACCCTTGAACTCCTTCGAAGAGGTATGGGTGTTTCATCTTTATTTATTTCTTCAGTTTCTGGTCTAGGAAGCTCAGAATCCTCAGGGGATTCAATGAGTTCCTCTACATTTTTATCATGACCTTTAAGGAAATCATCCTCCAAAAATTTCACATCTCTGGAGACAAAAACCTTTTGGGTCTCAGGGTCATAGAGTTGGTATCCAATACCATCTCTAACATACCCAATGAAGTAACACTCACGAGTGCGAGATTCCAGCTTACTTGCGTCTACGTTCTTTGCATGGACCAAGCAGCCCCAAACCCTCAAGTGCTTAACACTAGGTTTGGTTCCATACCATAGCTCATGAGGAGTCTTAGGTACAGATTTGCTAGGAATCTTATTCAGGATATATATTGCAGTCTCTACTGCATATCCCCAGAAACTAAGTGGCAAATGTGCTTTACTCATCATTGAACGGACCATATCCATGATGGTCATGTTGCGTCTTTCAGCAACACCATTAAGTTGGGGAGTTCCAGGAGTAGTGAGATTGGAGACAATTCCATTCTCTTTAAGGTATTCCTTGAATTCATCAGAGAGGTACTCGTCACCTCGATCAGATCGAATTCATTTAATCTTCCTATCGGTTTGGTTCTCAACCAAAGCCTTGAACTCTTTGAACTTTTCAAAGGTTTCAGATTTATGATGTAATAGGAAGATAAAACCGTATCGCGAATGGTCATCAATAAACATCAAATAATATTGATATCCATTTCGAGTCGCGGTACTGAAGGGACCACATACATCGGTATGTATTAAGTCAATAATACATCCGCATCTAGTAACCTTGTTACGGAAAGGCATCCTAGTCATTTTACCACCAATACAATGTTCACAGGTAGGTAAAGATTGAACCTGTAGAAAATCTAAAGGTCCATCCTTTATCAATCTATTGATCCTATCAACAGATAAATGACCAAGCCTTTGATGCCAAATCATGTTTGAATGATTTTCATTATTCCTGGATCTTTTAGGGTTTTTATTAGTGGTTGTAACATTCATGACATGCTCATTAATGCACAATTCATAGAGTCCTCCAGAAGTCAAAATACCATCTGCAATATATTTATCATAATGATTTATGACTAATTTATTACAGAAACAGAATGAATATCCACTTCTAACTAGCTTAGATACAGATATTAAGTTCCTCCTGACTTCAGGTACATAAAGACGCTCTTTAAGTACTAGGACACTACCACTAGATGATGATAGCCGACAAGTCCCTACAGCGATTGTTGCAACACTTGCATCAGATCCCATATGGATGACTATCTCCCCTTCTTCAAGTTTTCTAGTTTCCTGAAACATATGCAACAAATTGCATACATGAACAGAAGCACCAGAATCAACAACCCAACTTCCCTCTCGTCATACGAGAAAGCTGGTTTCAATGATAAAAGTAGATTTAATACCTGCTGGGGCTTTACCTTTGTCGACCGACTTTAGGTAATCCGGGCAATTACGCCTCCAGTGCCCCGGCTTTTTGCAGTGGTGACAGACGTCGGTTTTCTCCGACGCCATTAGAGTGGATGCATTAGAAGAAGAGCCAACACTTTGTCCATTCTTCTCTCTCTTCTGGGTCGGGCCCGTCCGAGAACCATGCTTCCGACCACGCTTCCCTCTGATCTGTGTAACCATTGCACTACCAGTGGGACCATCCTTCTTCATCACGTCTTCTGCAGACTTTAATGCAGCAAGGAGAGCAGCACTTGTCAATTCCATCTTGTTCATGTGGAATGACACTACAAAGTTATTGAAAGATTTGGGCAACGACAGCAGAATGAAGTCAGCTTGCATGTCTGCATCCATTGTTGCCCCAAGAGTCTCTAGCTCCGACAAGTACCCAAACATTTTGAGTACATGTTCACGGACCGAAGTTCCTTCCTGCATCTTCCAGCGTATGAGGTCTTTTATAACATTGTACTGTTGGGTGCGGTTAATGTCACCAAACATATCGTTTAGATTCTGCATGATCTCCTGGCAAGTACTCATCTCCACATGTTGTTTCTGAAGAACATTGGAGAGAGAACCCAATATGTAGCATCTAGCCAAGACATGATCTTCATCATATTTGTCATTGAATGCTTTTTCTTCCTTAGATTTAGGGTTTTCATGCTTGTCTTCAGAGAGCACATAGCTTATGCGCTCCGCCGAGAGTACAAGCTCTAAATTACGGATCCAATTCGAGTAATTTGGTCCGGTCAATTGGTTGACCTCCGGAAGCTTGCTCAGTGGGTTCATGGATTTCATTTTTTGAAATTGAGAATGCACTATATTAGAACATATAATCATATATTCAATTTAGTTTTATTTGATTAAGGCATTTTAAATCAAATTAGTCTTTCTATGTCAACTATGAAAGTTTATTCCCTTATTCACTTTCAAAGTAGGAGATATACTGATGAATCTCAATTTCATCACCTTTATTCTATCATTTTTGGCCTTAAAAACCCCAGCAAATGCATGAAAATAGCATTAATTTGTATATAATAGCATTCATGATTCATTGTATTATTTGTACATTAAATAAAGTTTTTAATGCCAAAATTATAGAATAAAGAGAAGAAAAGAAAAATGAATAAAATATTGAAAATATTTTATGACCCTGACCCCGAGACCAAGTACAGAATGGAATTGGTCGACAAGGAATAATGTAGGGGGAGATAAGGGCCAATTATACAATAAATACCTTATTTATTTATTCATTTATTTATGCAATTTTGACACCTATTTTGTATATAATTATTTATTCATCAAACAAAGAAACTTTGTTCATAAAAGTTGTAGATAATAATGTAAATAAAAAATACAAAATTGATTTTGTGTAAAAATAAGACTCAGAGTACATTTTATACACAGAATAAAAAGCCAAAATCTCAACTTCACAGAACCATGTCTTGCAAATAAAAACTCCAAATCACCCAAACTCACGTTTAATTGTATATAGCTTCCCATGAACTATTTAATAAAATTGGTTTCATAATTTTTGGAGTTCATCTGTAGAAATTAGGTTTTTGGCCCTCCTTGTACATAGTATTGATTGAAATATTCATTTTATTCAATATTTATTATTTCTAAAAATTTATATTTTTAGAATCTTGTAAATAAGGTATAGAATACATGTATAGATTAAAATTAAAAGAAAACTAAAAAAGAATTTGTAAACTAAAATAAGTCCATAAGGTACATAGACAAAATACCTATGCTACCTATATATATAAATAAAAAGGGATTTTATTCTTTTATTCTTTATTCATTTATATTCTTATAATAATATATATTATATATAACTTATTAAAAATACAAATCCAAAATAAAAACAAATAAAATTCATTAAATAAATAAAATGTATATAATATATAGGTAAAATACCTATAAGCATACCTACATATACATATACTTATATATTTAAAAATATAAATAAACTCGTAAAAATTAAATAAAAATACATTTATACTCACAAAAATAAGTTATAAATTTTTAAAACAAGAAAATAAAATAATAAAATAAAATAAACAAAATAAAAACAAATGTATATAAATATACTTATAAATACATTATTATAATAAAACCATAATAAAATATATCAAAAAAATAAATAAAAATCAGAAATAAATACTACATTAATTTATAAACATTTTTATTTTATAAATAAAATCTAATTATGTCATTTATTATGTTAAAAAAATAGGTCAAGGTAGTTCTGACGTGGACCAATCAGAAGCCAGGGACTGTTGACCTCCGGTCAACTTCCCCTGCGCTTCTGACTCCCGTCAGAACCATCTTGTCCCCCGGTTTTCCTGCCTTTTTCCTGGGCGTCTCGTCCACCGATTACACTTGATGTCTTCTGACAAAATCATCATTGATCATTGCACATCCTCGCCCATTCATTTGTTCTTTTGTATAAAGCCCAGATTCGCCGTTACGGCCCGGTCAATAAGGGTGCGCCACTTTGGTTATAAATAAAGAACCACCGCCATCTCTTCAATTTTGGTCAGCCTCTACGCATCTCCCTTCCTCGCATTTGGTCTAGGTGGACTCCTTGTGACAGCAGGACTCCCCTGGCACCTCGAATCGGTCGGAGAAGGAGGTGGTTGCACCCAAGGTCGCCGCTCCGGCGAGGCCTCTGCTCCTTGGTGCTTCACCAGGTACGAGCTGTGCAGTTCTCTCATTTTAGTTAAGATTTTGTTTTAGCATTTCATTTCTGTTGTTTAAATTGCTCTAGGCCCTTAGGTGTAGCTCAGACTCGAGTGCCCGTAGTTCGCCGGAGCTCCGCTCCGGCGAACCCATTCGCGATGCTCCCAATATCTTCCGACCACCAAACCACCTCCTCTCCCTTCCTTAGCAATTTCCCCTCGCCCCAGGCACCTTCGCTCACCTAGGTCTTCACCAGATCTGGAGATCAGATCTCCTTCCTCCGCCCCTTCGCCGGAGATCGCCGCCCCATGCCACCTTCGCCCATTCAACCACCAAAAAGGCCCCCGGAGCCCTCTTTTTGTGTTGTGTATCCTTGTGCAGGCCCCGGAGCGCCAGGAGACTCATCTTGGCTTGATCCATCACGAAGAGCAGGTACCTGGAGCTCGCCATCTTCATGGACCTCGCCTGAACTCAGGCGAACTCCAGGAGCCTCAACGAAGCCATCAGCCGATGCAGGGAGCTACAGGAACGTGTAGAGACCTCAGGCGACGATGGAGAGGCCCGGAGGAGTGAACGCCGATCGATTGAAGGTCGCCAGCGGCGACCTTCTTCCCTGTTCTTCCAGGCCACCTCGGAGTCGTCAGATCGAGTGGAGGCTCCCAGTTTTGATCAGCATCGTTGGATGGAGCTTTGCACCGACCGTCAGATCAGCCCGATTGATCTAATCTCAGCCATCCAGCAGCGAAGCGTCATCGGGCAAGGAGAAGGCGATGCGTGTCAAGTGAAGCAATCCCAGCCGTCCGCCACCGCACCTTTTGGGGGTAAATTGCATATACAACCCCCGCACTTTTCGTATTTAATTTTTATTATTGTAAAATAAATATTGCGTTGTAAATAAAATGTAACTTTTGCTGAAAGGACCCTGAAATTTATATAATTGCATTTTGGTCCCTCCGCGCCTCACGTGCAGTCCCACGGGAGGCGCACGAAATTTGCATGTACACCCTGGCGGTTTTTGTATATTGGAAAATAGCTCCAAAAATTTAAATAAAAGTTTATTCCTGTTGGTATTTTTGCACCGATGCCCCTGGTAGTTATTTTATTTGCAAAAATACCCCTGCCAGGCTGTTTAAATTTTGTGTCTTTTATCTATTCATTAAAAATACCTATGGTGCTTCTAAAATTTTAGAAAAATTAGGATATATGCTTCATGTGATGATCTTTCACGCTCATATTTTATTTTGCATTTTTTTGCATTTTTCCTAATTATTAAAAATGAAAAAGGAGTCATTTTTGTATTATTTAAATTAGAAAATACAAAAAAAATATAAAAACATTTTTAAAAAATTCCAAAAAAATTAAATATGGTATATTTATATATATTGAGTCCAGAAAATGAAAAACCCTAAAAATAGAAAAAGAAAATATAAAAATTTCAAGAAGCTCCAAAATCCTAAAAAAATATATAAAAACCCTTCAAAAATACCAAAAATATGTTTTCTTATTTTATAATTATCTATATACTATCATTAATGTATTAAAATTAATTTGGGTAATTTTGGGAATTAATTTGTATTTTTAAAAAAACCCAAATTAATTTCGGCTACTTAATTAGTCCTATATTAGGGACATTTTTGAATTTAAAATACATAACAACAAAAAAATTTAGAAAATTCTAAAAAGCCGAAAAATATGATATTTATTTGAATATATATCTATATGTATCCATATACTACCTCTCCCTCTTCTCTTATATATATCTATAAATATATATATATATATTATGTAATTAAAAATATAAATAGAAAATAAAAAAATGAAGATATAAAAAACAAAATAAAAATTATAAAAACAAAAATAAATAAAAAATATATAAAATTAAAAAAACCCACAAAAACAATAAGAATTGGACATGATCATTGAATTGAATAATTGCACAACCCAATTTCACATTCAACCATTCGCCTCCCAGGTGTTCGACCTCTACTTGTGCTTACACCTATACACATTTACATGTAGAGTTATAATAAATTTTAACTCCACATTTTTTATTTAATTTCATATATTTCATTGTGGGTTAATTGTTGATCGATTTGGGAGTCTGTCTGAGGTCAACTCAGCGACTGTCGATCCTCCTTGTGGAAAGACACGACCACGGCAAATTCCCTTTCATCAAATGGCGCCGTTGTCGGGGAGGCAACAGATTCTGTATGGTTGTTCATTTATTTATTTAATTCTTTGCTCATGTTCAGTGCCCATTTTATTATTTATTTATTTGATTACTTCTTGACAATATTGATTGACTGTTCTGACCCATCCCCTTTATTTGTCTTTGATGCGAGGGACCGCCAAGCGAAGGAGGACCTCCTAGGAGAGAGCATCAAAGGCAGATGGAGAAGATTTTGGATGGCATGTCTCTTTTTGCATTATTTAGTCTAGTATGTATATTTACATGAGAGAGTGACACTTGACATGTAATAATTCAGGACTCTCAGACACTCCGACTCCGAGGTCCATTGCCCGAGGGTTGTTCCCTTGGGGGCCTCGACGGTTTTTGACGCTTTTTCTTTTTATTTTTATTTTTATTACTTTGTGTGAATGAGCCCTAGCTTAGGAATTGCTTGATCGAGTAGATTAGGTCCAAACACCCTAATATATTTGCATGTACCTATAGTGCATTTTGGACCTAGTCAAATTTTAAACAGTCTGTTCATTTATCTCTTAACCCGTGTGTCGTGAGCGAGCCCCATCAAGCGCTACTCCTGAACTCGAGTGTGTCGAGAAGATTAGGGGTAAGCCAAGACCGGACTCTTAGGTTAAGGATAAGTGACCGACTTCTGGTGCTTCACGATAATAGCAGTTACTATCCTAGGGCGATTTCTTCGGCTTGCATTTGCATATAGCATAGGTTTCAATTATGTTATGCATCCTGCATGGAGAGAGCTGGGAAACACTGTATGTCTTCTTACTTGGCATGCATCATCATTTTCCGACTTGCATGGCTTTTCCCGACCTCCTCCCTTTGTTTTTGACCACTTAGGATGCTAAATGGAAATTGGAACCTTGATAGGCACGTGCATTGAAAATACCAAAACAAAAGTGATAACCTAAATAAAATTGGGACTGCTAACTCTATTGAACATAAAAATAAAACATAATGGACTTCCTTGTCTTGGGGAGAGCAACCCCCTCATTGTATGTGTTTTAAGTGCTCACGTACACGCTAAGGAGTAGAGCCCAAATCCCATCAAACCTCCTAAGTGTTTGTACAACTTTGTGATTCTCACCTAACTCTAAAATCGAAAAGATAAATGATCATCACCTAACGATCTTCACTGTGTTGAGTAGGTGAATCGGGGGTTTGCCTTGTGTATTGATTGTGACTTGGAGTCCGTTGTGTTTTTCATTCACTATCCGAGTAACCGGTCCCATCGTGTGAGTCATGCATTTTTCATCTTTGAGTCTCTCTACCTCTTATATATATATATATATATATATCCTCATCTACATCGAATCGTGATATTGGCGCTTGAGCTCAATCACTTATTCGCCAAGTCCTTCGTTTCCCTCTTCTTCACCCTCTTCCTAGTGACCACCATACCATCCCCATCTTCTCCGGATCGAGGAGAGCATTTTCTTCGGACTACCATATTTTGACGGTGTTCCCGCCTTGCGTGGAACACCCAATTTTGTCTATGTCCCGATCTTCTCACCCACCCTCCTCGTCCCCTCTGTATCATTCTTCTACCACCCGTGATATTGGCACATCGCTCAATCAGCTCCTCCACTCCATTGTGTTACCCTTCTTCTCCACCTTCCTTGTGTCCCCCGTATCACCTTGCTATTACCCGAGAATGTTGTGCACATCGACGAGGCCCGCATCGAGGATTGTATGATTACCCTGATTCTTTGTGTAAGACGGGCCAATGATGTTGAAGATGCTGAGATTGATATACTACTCTTGGTGGATTTGACTTTGGATACGTGCATAGGAGCTTATTGAGGATTTTTTTTATGCTGCACATCATTAGGTGTGATTATTTATTGGGATATTTTGATCTCGCACATCGGATTGAGGATGTAACCTATTTCACCGATTTGAGGATGATATCACGATGTTTCTACTGATCTATCTATTTTAAGGTTTCAGCCCGTCTTGATTTGGATTTTGGATGGACTATCTTGATATATGATTCACGATGACGATGAGTGGAACCCACATGAACTTTCTTCTTCGTGATTGACCCATCCCCGATCTCCTGATTCTCTTATCCACCTGTGGCACTTTGAGGACTCATGCTTATCTTTCATGCCATCTCAGCTGATTGGATTGACTTCGAGGGATTGCATTATGATTGAGGAGCTGCTCTTTTGTCCCTCCACTTGATCTTATGCCCTCCGGTAGATTGATGGATTCACATTATTTCGGGGACCTGAGACTCTATGCGAGCATTCTCATGACCTACATTGATCTAGCTCGCATTCCTCCCTGAGGACTATCTGCGGGAGAATGCGACAATTTCTAGGACTACGGTTTCATCCACTGCTTGGGTCGCCATTTTGATGGGACCTGGAACCGAGTCAGATGATATGCTTGACTGGCCTCCCTCTGTGATTGTGTGCCCGATCTGTCGGCACATGGGGCCAACTGTCTGATGGCTCTCCTTGACGATC
Organism: Ottelia alismoides; assembly: GCA_037367405.1. Lineage (NCBI taxonomy): Eukaryota > Viridiplantae > Streptophyta > Magnoliopsida > Alismatales > Hydrocharitaceae > Ottelia > Ottelia alismoides. Next base: position 362,272 of record JAZKJV010001707.1, read on the forward strand.
CTCGCATGGACGAGCCTTGATATTCCATTTTCTCACTGCCTAGTTCATAGCTCTCTGAGGGTTATCTGCGAGAGGCTATGACACATTATAGCCCACTCTGGTCTCTTTCGCTGATAGACGGTCTGCCGTCTGTCGAGACCAGACTCTCTGTGGATCCGTCTGATGGATTCGACTCCTTTGAGCCTCTTTCTCTCCTTGATGACCCTTGCAAGGACGAGTTGTACTCTGATTATTCACTGTGTAGCTCACATCACTTCCCGAGGACTATCTGCGGAAGTATGTGACACTTTCTTTACGATCGGCTTCACTCATTTCTGGTGCCTCCTGTCTGTTGGAACACGAAGCCGATTCGTCTGATTTGTGCACTCGGTCTCCCTTTCTGATTATGCGCCTAATCTGTTGGGGCATGAGACCGACTTGCTCAGACTCCTTTGAGTCCGCTCTCCTTGACGGTCCTCGCAAGGATGAGATCTTTTCTGATTATTCCTTGACTAGATCGTAGCTCCCCGAGGGTTATCTGCGGGAGACTACGACACATTTCCGATCTGATTGGTCTCCTCTGTTGATATCTGATGTGTCGACTACTGAGGCCGCTATATGGGTCCGTCTAATGGATCCGGCTCCTTTGAGCCATTCTCTCTCCTTGACGACCCTCGCAAGGTAGAGACACATTCTGACTATTCCTTGCCTAGATTGCGGTACTCTCCGAGGACTATCTGCGGGAGACTGCGACATTCTCCTTACGCTAGGTTTCCACTGCTGACTGTGTCTCCGATCTGCGGAGCACGGAATCGAGTCGTCTGATATACTTGATTACTGGTCCCATCTTAAGTTGCCTATCTGATCTGCGGATCATGGGACCCATCTGATTACACTCCTTTGAGTCCTCTCACCTTGACGGTCCTCGCAAAGTCGAGTCTTTTCCTGATTATTCATTGACTAGCATGTACTACTCCCCGAGGGTTATCTGCGGGAGCGTACATAACTTTGTAGGTACTCGGTTTCCTTTCTGGTGTCTCCTACCTGTTGGAGCACGAAGCCGAGTCTTATGAGCTTTTTACCCGGTCTCCTCCCTGGTTGTGTCTCCTATCTGTTGGAGCACGGAGACGAATATTCTGATTGTCATCTGATTGCGCTCACCCTGAGGACCCTCGTATGAGTGAGCCATGTATTGTGTTGATCGGTGTATTCTTATGACTTTAAGATTATATCAACACCGTGCATCACATAGTCTCATATGCTTTACGTCCGATCTATCTAGGACTCTGATTGACCGGAGGAGTCTGTACTGCTCTTTCTTCCTCCCAGTCTTACGGTATCGGCTCCGTTCCCTCATGATGACCCTATGAGCCGATTGACTGCTTCATGCTACCGAACCCGATATCTATCCTTTCGACTTGTTGTCCCCGGTAGCTGACACCCACATGACTGCATATCAGGGTGTCTTTTCACCTTCTGACTGCGTCCTCGTTCTCATAGGGAGACGATGATGCGAGTACGGTATTCACTTGTCAGATACCGTCTTGTACTTCACCAGTTCTTCACAACTTGTATATATGTGTTTCTATATTCTGTTTTCCCGCATGTTATGTGTGCCCTAGATCTATCGCCATATCTTTGTATCTATACTTAGGACGTACTTTGTCCTAAGTATAGGGGGGGTACACACCGCGTTGTTCTTTCGTTGTTCAGTTTCGTCACTTCTGTTGTTGACTATACTTAGGGATATCTCACCCTAAGTATTGGAGGAGTGATGCGTATATTCTCCACAATCTATCTTTATATATCTCTCTTTTCTTCTTTTCTTCTTTTCTTTTTCATATTTCTTTATCTAAATAAAAGGTGTCACCCCTTTGTGTCAGTTTTTTGTACTTAGGACATACGTTGTCCTAAGTATAGGGGGTGCACCCCTGATTTGTTAATTCTTTGATATGTTTATTCCCACCCTTGACCCTCCCTACTTTGTGTACAATCTGCTATACTTAGGATTACTTGATCCTAAGTATAGGGGGGATGGTCAACTTCTATTTCCTTCATCTCTTATTCGTATATTCTTTAGACTCGTCTATACTCAGTACGAGTTATGTCTTCTCTTTCTCTTTTCCGATCTATGAGGACATAGCTCATGCTAAGTATAGGGGGTCGTATATACTCTGTATATACTTTAGCCATAACTCGTACTTTCGTATAATTATTAATAAATAAGGCTAACAATATGATATAATTCATTAAAAATTTATTATAATGCTTCTTATTCCTCGGATTCTTTTTGTATATACTGAATAATAAATCAGGTAAAAATAGTCTTGCAAAATGACTTGAAGAATGGTGTGAACTGTTTGGAAAACTTTTTGTGAAATATTTTCAACCTTCGTAAAAATATTTTGATTGCAAAAAAATTCTTTTATTTGTGTGAAATAAAGGATTTGGAAACCTATTTGCAAATGATTTTGAAAATGTTTGTAAAAATATTTTGAAAAAATGTATATAGTGTTTACAAAATCTTTGCAAAATGGTTTTCAAATGTTTGTAAATATTTGCAAAAATTATTTTGTACTATAGTTTTCAAAATGATTTTCAAATAAATTTGAGGAATAAAAAGCATCATAATAAAATAAATAAAAATAAATGAAAAAATACATAAAAATTCTTTATCAATTGTATATACACCTAAATAAATCACTTTGTTAAAACTTATAAATTCTTTAAGTCTTGTAAAACAAAGCGGCACGCCCGTGTAAATAGTTGTACATATTTTATACTTTGAGTACCAAAATTGTTTTATTTACAAAAATTCTTTGTGTAAAAATTCCTCTCTTTGTTTTCAAATTCTTTGAAAAATTGCATTATTCTTTGCATATTTGTAAATAGCATTTGCATAGCATTCATATTCTTTTATTGAGCTTGATGATTGAACTAGTCCAATAAAGTCGAGGATTGGAGCTTGGTTGGACCTTACCGCACCTAACCGCACTGGAACCTTATGGGAACTAGGTTTAAGGTACTTCAGGTCTATTCAGACTTAATTCTTTGAGAAATCAGGGCTGGGTTCAAGTCACCTCAGTGGACTAACTAGAACTTTTCGAAACACACGTATGACTCTTGTCGGCCGTGACCTAACTTGGACGCATGCACCTTTCACTTGGCTCAACTCAGTTGGAGTGGTGAAGGGGTTGGATTTGCCAGTCTGAGACGCACACGGGTGGAAACATTCGTCCTCGTCTAGGGAGGGAAGTGCACCCCAACCTGGTCCAGTTTCAATGAAGTCGAATGACAGGAGAGTGTGGGTTGCGATAAAGCTTCAAAGAGGGATAGTCTTCTAGCTCAAGAGGAAAAAAGTCCTTATGTAAATGCTGTTGTAAATAGTATGTTGAAAAAAAAGAAGAAAAAGAAAAACTCCAAAAAAGTGGACAGGCTTGTAAATAAAAATAAAAGTGCCTGCCGGAGTATGTATATATGTTGTATAGAAAATAAGCAAGCTTGAGCATCAAAGTTATACCATGTAAGCCTGCAGCTGGATGACATGACTACACTGGTCTTGCATCCCAGGATAGGTAGCTACACTGGCTACCGTCCATTCTTTTCTTCCCCTCCTCCTCTTGAGTTGGATGCCACTTGAACTTAGAAGGGAATACCCCGCTCCTTGACGGTAGAGGGCTGGATTGGGGAATCATTGGGTTGTCATTCTGGAGAAGTCAGTTCCTTGGTCATTTCAGTTGGGGGGAGCCACCATCACTTACACCGTACAAGTCAGCTTCATAGTCATAAGGGTTTGCGTATGATATAGGCTAGTTCTGACCTGGCTATTGAGGTAATTTGAACCGAGTTCTGTGACTAGCGAAGGCTGTTGTGTTTTAAATCTGGTTCTCTATCAGGTTCTACACACATTCCCACACCACGGTCTAACCTGAGCTCCAAACTTTGATTTTGTACAAATGAGTTTAATAATCATGATCAATTTAATTTATTCTTTTTATTCTTTATTTTTGCTTTTTCTTTTCTTCTTATTCTTTATTCTTTTGTACTTATTGCATAAGTATTTGCTAGGGACTAGCAAAGGCAAGTATAGGGGGTGATGAATCTCCATTTCATCACCTTTATTCTATCATTTTTGGCCTTAAAAACCCCAACAAATGCATGAAAATAGCATTAATTTGTATATAATAGCATTCATGATTCATTGTATTATTTGTACATTAAATAAAGTTTTTAATGCCAAAATTATAGAATAAAGAGAAGAAAAGAAAAAGGAATAAAATATTGAAAATATTTTATGACCCTGACCTCGAGACCAAGTCCAGAATGGAACTGGTCGACAAGGAATAATGTAGGGGGAGATAAGGGCCAATTATACAATAAATACCTTATTTATTTATTCATTTATTTATGCAATTTTGACACCTATTTTGTATATAATTATTTATTCATCAAACAAAGAAACTTTGTTCATAAAAGTTGTAGATAATAATGTAAATAAAAAATACAAAATTGAGTTTGTGTAAAAATAAGACTCAGAGTACATTTTATACACAGAATAAAAAGCCAAAATCTCAATTTCACAGACCCATATCTTGCAAATAAAAACTCCAAATCACCCAAACTCACCTTTAATTGTATATAACTTCCCATGAACTATTTAATAAAATTGGTTTCATAATTTTTGGAGTTCATCTGTAGAAATTAGGTTTTTGGCCCTCCTTGTACATAGTACTGATTGAAATATTCATTTTATTCAATATTTATTATTTCTAAACATTTATATTTTTAGAATCTTGTAAATAAGGTATAGAATACATGTACAGATTAAAATTAAAAGAAAACCAAAAAAGAATTTGTAAACTAAAATAAGTCTATAAGCTACATAGACAAAATACCTATGCTACCTATATATATATAAAGGGATTTTATTCTTTTATTCTTTATTCATTTATATTCTTATAATAATGTATATATTACATATAACTTATTAAAAATACAAATCCAAAATAAAAACAAATAAAATTCATCAAATAAATAAAATGTATATAATATATAGGTAAAATACCTATAAGCATACCTACATATACATATACTTATTTATTTAAAAATATAAATAAACTCGTAAAAATTAAATAAAAATACATTTATACTCACAAAAATAAGTTATAAATTTTTAAAACAAGAAAATAAAATAATAAAATAAAAATAAACAAAATAAAAATAAATATATATAAATATACTTATAAATACATTATTAAAATAAAACCATAATAAAATATATCAAAAAATAAATAAAAATCAGAAATAAATACTAAATTAATTTATAAACATTTTTTATTTTATAAAAAAATCTAATTGTGTCATTTATTATGTTAAATAAATAGGTCAAGGTAGTTCTGACGTGGACCAATCAGAAGCCAGGGACTGTTGACCTCCGGTCAACTTCCCCTGCGCTTCTGACTCCCGTCAGAACCATCTTGTCCCCCGATTTTCATGCCTTTTTCCTGGGCGTCTCGTCCATCGATTACACTTGATGTCTTCTGACAAAATCATCGTTGATCATTGCACATCCTCGCCCATTCATTTGTTCTTTTGTATAAAGCCCAAATTCGCCGCTACGGCCCGGTCAATAAGGGTGCGCCACTTTGGTTATAAATAAAGAACCACCGCCATCTCTTCAAGTTTGGTCAGCCTCTACGCATCTCCCTTCCTCGCATTCGGTCTAGGTGGACTCCTGGTGACAGCAGGACTCCCCTGGTACCTCGAATCGGTCGGAGAAGGCGGTGGTTGCACCCAAGGTCGTCGCTCCGACGAGGCCTCTGCTCCTTGGTGCTTCACCAGGTACGAGCTGCGCAGTTCTCTCATTTTAGTTAGGATTTTGTTTTAGCATTTCATTTCTGTTGTTTAAATAGCTCTAAGCCCTTAGGTGTAGCTCAAACTCGAGTGCCCGTAGTTCGCCGGAGCTCCGCTCCGACGAACCCATTCGTGGTGCTCCCAATATCTTCCGACCACCAAACCACCTCCTCTCCCTTCCTTAGCCATTTCCCCTCGCCCCAGGCACCTTCGCTCACCCAGGTCTTCACCAGATCCGGAGATCAGATCTCCTTCCTCCGCCCCTTCACCGGAGATCGCCGCCCCGTGCCACCTTCGCCCATTCCACCACCAAAAAGGCCCCCAGAGCCCTCTTTTTGTGTTGTGTATCCTTGTGCAGGCCCCGGAGTGCCAGGAGACTCGTCTTGGTTTGATCCATCACGAAGAGCAGGTACCTGGAGCTCGCCATCTTCATGGACCTTGCTTGAACTCAGGCGAACTCCAGGAGCCTCAACGAAGCCATCAGCCAATGCAGGGAGCTACCAGGAATGTGTAGAGACCTCAGGCGACGATGGATAGACCCGGAGGAGTGAACGCCGATCGATTGAAGGTCGCCAGCGGCGCCTTCTTCCCTGTTCTTCCAGGCCACCTCGGAGTCGTCAGATCGAGTGGAGGCTCCCAGTTTTGATCAGCACCGTTGGATGGAGCTCTGCACCGACCGTCAAATCAGCCCGGCTGATCTAATCTCAGCCATCCAGCAGCGAAGCGTCATCGGGCAAGGAGAAGGCGACGCTTGTCAAGTGAAGCAATCCCAACCGTCCGCCACCGCGCCTTTTGGGGGTAAATTACATATACAACCCCCGCACTTTTCGTATTTAATTTTTAATATTGTAAAATAAATGTCACGTTGTAAATAAAATGTAACTTTTGCTGAAAGGACCCTGAAATTTATATAATTGCATTTTGGTCCCTCCGCGCCTCACGTGCAGTCCCACGTGAGGTGCGTGAAATTTGCATGTACATCCTGGAGTTTTTTGTATATTGGAAAATAGCTCCAAAAATTTAAATAAAAGTTTATTCCTGTAGGTATTATTGCACCGATGCCCCTGGTATTTATTTTATTTGCAAAAATATCCCTGCCAGGCTGTTTAAATTTTGTGTCTTTTTATCTATTCATTAAAAATACCTATGGTGCTCCTAAAATTTTAGAAAAATTAGGATATATGCTTCATGTGATGACCTTTCACGCCCATATTTTATTTTGCATTTTTTTTGCATTTTTCCTGATTATTAAAAATAAAAAAGGAGCCATTTTTGTACTGTTTAAATTAGAAAATACAAAAAAATATAAAAGCATTTTAAAAAAATTCCAAAAAAATTAAATATGGTATATTTATATATATTGAGTCCAGAAAATGAAAAACCCTAAAAATAGAAAAAGAAAATATAAAAATTTCAAGAAGCTCGAAAATCCTAAAAAAATATATAAAAACCCTTCAAAAATACCAAAAAATGTTTTCTTATTTTATAATTATCTATATACTATCATTAAATTATTAAAATTAATTTGGGTAATTTTGGGAATTATTATATATTTTAAAAAAAAAACAAATTAATTTCGGCTATTTAATTAGTCCTATATTAGGGACATTTTTGGAATTGAAAATACATAAACAACAAAAAAATTAGAAAATTCTAAAAATCCGAAAAATATGATATTTAATATATTTTGAATATATATATATATGTATCCATATACTACCTCTCCTTCTTCTCTTATATATATATATATATTATGTAATTAAAAATATAAATAGAAATAAAAAATGAAGATATAATAAAACAAAACAAAAATTATAAAAACAAAAATTAAAATATATATATATATAATTAAAAAACCCACAAAAACAATAAGAATTGGACATGATCATTGAATTGAATAATTGCACAACCAATTTCACACTCAATCATTCGTCTCCCAGTGTTCGACCTCTACTTGTGCATACACCTATACACATTTACATGTAGAGTTATAATAAATTTTAACTCCACATTTTTTATTTAATTGCATATATTTCATTGTGGGTTAATTGTTGATCGATTTGGGAGTCTGTCTGAGGTCAACTCAGCGACTGTCGATCTGCCTTGTGGAAAGACACGACCTCGGCAAATTCCCTTTCATCATATACTTACCGATATATCTCAAGCAAGAAATGAGATCTCCTCTTTATCTTTGTCATATCCCAATAATATGAGAACTTATGACTCCAATAAAGAGAAGCGGGAACACATTCCGCCTTGCAAGTCCAACTTGCATTTTCCCAATTCGGTCTTTAATACCCGGGCCCACCACCTCTAAGGTGATGTTGACCCGTCATTAATTGAACCAACCGTCAACAGGAATACAACTCGCTATGCGCAATCCAATATCGCCCCAATAATATGAGGACTCGATATTGGGGTCACTACGCATACGTCCTTACTCTTTCGAGAAGCGACGAGTCCCATCCAAATGGATCATATGCAGGATTTGTCACTTCGGACAGGCATCTCCTACACATAATATCTGGCGACGAAACCCTTCGCCTTGACGGGAGACCATGGATGTCACTTATGTGATCCTCCATCTCTTATTCAAATTCTAATTAATTAACATGAATCATATTCATATAATTAATTCTTCCAAGGGAATTATTAACTCTAATCATATTAGAGTATTCTAATTGGACATAATTAATCCAATCCTATTAAATTAATTATCAATCCAATTCAATCAATCAAACTTGATTGTCTTACTTGAATATATATGGTATTATTCTCAAAGTACGTATTAATTTGTATTTTAATAATTAAAAAAATACAACTTAATCCTTCGGACATTATCCCGACCCTACCCGCTGTCATGGCCATTACCGACGGGAGTGGAACGGACCGCATACGTTGCAACCCGCTACCCCAGCGATCCCCGACTAGACACCATATCCGCCTCAGAAAAGAATAATCCCAAATTGATTAATTTGTACTTGCGATGATCATCAGTTTTTCAACCGAAATTGTACCATATAGTAATAATCAAAACATTTTTTATTATAAGGAAATTTGCTACACAAATTCCCAAATCCTATTCAAGCATCAAGTTCGAAGATTGTGATTTCCAAGTATGATTTAGATCACATCTTAATCAATTAATTGGTTGAGGCGAAGTCAATTAGGTAAATAATCATCTTCCAATATTTCACAAATATTTTTCAAGATTATTTCACGAAATTAACAATTAATTTCACTAATTGACAATCACTTGGTTCTAAATTAGGACTGTAATTTCAGCAGTGACCCCTACTCACTAAAATTAATGTATCTCAATCAATTTAAATCCAAATAAAACAAACTCAATTTTCAAAGATTGCTAACTTGATTTAAGACAGAAGCTAAGCGATGTTTCACGCATTTCGAGGCAGATGGTAACAGTAATTAACTCTTTAATCATGTTAAAATCTACTGTTCCCGCAACAGTGCATACATGTTCATTAAAACGACCATATCTAGAGCATACGAAATCCGATTTACGCAAACTCAAATCCTATGATTTCCTTATTTAATGGGGAACAAAAATTAAATAAATAATTCGTGCTTAAATAAATTAAACATGGCCGAAATTATTTACTAAACAGATCTGCGAAATCAAATGCGATAAAAACTTTCGCGACCTTAACGAACCCAAATCGTCCTCGGTTTTTCGAATCATATTCGAAACCGTCGACCTAAGGCTCTGATACCAATTGAAGGATTTGGGTAAATCCTCAAGCGCATCACGGAAGCGTGATCATCGTATCGGATACGACGAAGAACGACTAGCCGCACTAGTTGTTCGGTGCAGCGGAATTTAAAAACATTTTATTCGATGAAACCACATGATCTGAGAACCATTCTCAAATCGTTTCATCTATAATAACAACAAGTATAATGCAATACCTCTTGAAGCGTGGTTGATCAAGTCTTTAAGAGAAGAGATCTCCTGTCTCAAGTCCGATCATCGGAGTAACGGCTTGCGAGTAACGGCTTGCGAGCGCGGGGATGAGTTGCGGTGTCCTCGCAATCCAAGAAGATGATCCAAGCACGGTTGCTCCTGATCTCGTCGCATGAAATCGAACGTCTCCTTCATGAGTGAAGCACTCCAAGTAGACGGAGAACCGCAGAGCGTCGAAGCGGCAGCACGATGGCGCGGGCGTCGACGATTCTCTCCACCAAGGTATGGTGGACGGCCACCAAGAAGAGAGGGAGAGAGGGCTGTCGAGTATGGAGAAAGAGAGAGAGAGAGAGAGAGAGAGAGAGAGAGATGTGTCCTACAATAGCATGTAAAGAGAGAGCATGGTATGCCTCTCTATTTATAGGGTTTTGGGATCCATGGATCTCAATCCATGGGACATATAAAATCAATGGATGAGATTGATTTATGTCAATCCAATGGTCAAGATTGTTGTTGGTAAAAGCCAACAACTTGTGATTTAATTTTGAGTAAATATATTTGATAAATGAAATATATATTAATACCAAATTAAACCAATCAAATAAGGAGTGAAAATACAAATGATATCCACCTTCCCCATTAGAGGGTGTGGCCGGCCACCAATTCCATAAAGGAATTGGTGCCGCCACCTCCTTCCCATATGGGGAGGGCAATCTCATGGATTCCCATGAGATTGCACATCTCCTTGTTTTTCTCTCAACTTATTTCCAACAATTATTTGTTTGTATTTTATTCACCAAAAATAATTCTCAATTATTTTGGGAATATTGCAATCTTGACATTAGAAAATTGTGAATCACATTCACAACCCAAAACAAAATATAATTTACATTTTTAATTAATTAGACAATGTGTATCCAATACACATTAATAATTAATCTACACATATAAATTATAATTAGCTCTCTCTAATACATTATAAATCACATTTATAATATATTATGAATAATTGGACATTACTATCGACATTATTCTTATCCATAATAATTAAATCACATTTAATTATATTGGATAATTCCTCATACATCATGATAATTAAATCATATTTAATTATCGATTTCTCATTGCTTAGATCTTATGGAATTATTCTTAAACCATTCAAGAACAATGCTATTTCTCCTCAGATACTTGGAGATAAGGACAGGGCGATTGTATTGTTCCACGTATAGTGACTTGGATATTGAGATCATATCTCAAATCCAGATCCCATGGACCTCTCATAGATGCTTGATTAAATCAAGACCATAAACCTAATCTTCTCATTGCATCTGAATCTCATTCAGATCAATGTCCAGTATATAGACTAAGATTAGGTCACTTCTCTAATGAGAGGGGTCACTAAAATCCACACCTGTTTCATCACTCCCTCGGAATGGAAGCATCATGGTTATACAATCGTTTATGATCAAATCACCCTTCAGGTATTCCTAATACCTGTACATCCTGCATACTGGAAGACTCATGATCATCCCGAAGATATAGATCACTTTTACACTGTCATCTTCAGGGTTTGATCACTAAGTTTCTCAATCTTGGTTCTTGGGATATGGTACATATCATATGCTTTCATAAAGCATATATCTTACCTTCAAATTCACATCGTGCTTCTAAAGCATGATGACCATGCATGGAATTTGGTAAGTCCCAAAACCTCATGAGTGAGCTCATGTCTCCCGGTTCACAAGTGAACCTGTATAATCCCTTTGAGAGATCATATTACTCATATGCCCTTACATGCACACCAGCTCGCCGGTATATAGACCTTGGTTAGATCATCAACCTACTGGTCTGCCAAATGTACATACTCAGACATATAGCAATACATCTGTCTCTGGTCAGAGGATGTTTGCATGTGATGTGACAGTATTCATCATAGGTCTTTGGTTATCTCGATCTCGTTAAGTCAATTCATTGACTCAACTAATCTGATACCTCTGAATCAATATTCCCATGCAGAGAGCCTGCATCAAGAGGTCGATCAGATATCAGTCTAATGAGATAGGATTGCCATCTCCCACTCAGACTAGATATCACTACTTGTCAATCATTGATGATGCTTGATGAGTCCTCTATCTAACTCCTTAGATATTCATCCAAGCATCTGCCTCTAAGATTCAATAAATGAATCAACAGCTGTATGATCTTCAAGTTGGCCATGGTACATAACCCTAATTGTACAGAGGGACCTTATAGTGCATTCATTCATTCAATATCATAAAGGGAGTGAAACATAATCAATAACTTTTATTGATAAATCATTAATTACAATAACATTTATTGCAGGAATGGTTTGCCTCGGGCTCACATTGCTAACATATATATGTGTAGTAGAGATTACTATGTATATCCTTAATTAGGTTCCATGTAAGTTAACTGGAATCTAGCACCAGTGAGTGCTACTTCATTAGGGAAATAAAGGACGATATTGGATACCTACTTTATGACCATGAGATTCTTAAAAAAATCTCATCTCTAAGAATATGATTCTTAAAGGATGACACTCTTGAGAATCAAGATGAAAATGAAGTAAAGGAACTCATCTAATCTTGAGATGATAATGAGGCTCTTGAAATCAGAAACTAAAAGGACAATTAAAGATGAAACATTAATGCCTCTTCAAATGAGTTTGAGGATGTATTCCATGTGTCAGTTAAGTCTGACAATGATAGGATTTCATGTGATGAAACTCCTGAGGATCATAGCATGGAAAGATAGATTTTAGCAATGAAAGTCTAAAGTAGACTTCATATACAAGTGTTGTATATGGACCCTCGAGGATCCACCTATATGGATAAGGCCCATTAAGGTGTAAATGGATCTTCAAGAGAAAGGGAACCTGATGAGAAGGTAGAGACCTTCCCAGCACGGCTTGTAGCCATGAGCTACATATGGAAGAGAAGACATCGCTTGCGATGAGACTTGCTCTTCAGTGACCCTGCTTATACTCATCATACTATTTCTAACAACATGACTTTGACATCTATGGGATGTAAGTCAAGATTACATTCCTCAATGAATACCTCTCTGGGAATATTCACATGAAGTAGCCCCAGGGCTTCATGGTTGAGGAAAGCAAGGTGTGCAAGCTAAAGAATCCATTATGGACTCAAATAAGCTTCCTGTAGTTGGAACATAAGATTTGTTGAAATTATAAATGTTATGATTTCAGATAGAATCTTGACGAACCATGCGAAGCTTAGTGGGAGTTCCATTGTGTTCATCGAGCTAAATATAGATAATATCCTAACCATTTTAAAATGACATAAGGATGTTAATAAGGGTTCTATAATCTGGTTGTTCCATAACTTGAGATATGATCTCAAAGATGCCTCTTGGATATTAGTTCTGAAGGTGTTCAGAAGCATAGAGAAGAGGGTATTGGGACTATCACATTAGTAGTATACCATGGACATATTCCATTTTATGGAAAATTCCAAGAAAGTCTTCCATCCCTTAAGATATGGTACTGACCTATCTAAAGGGATAACACCTCAAAGAGTTGAGGAAGTGAATGCTAGAACTGCTTGCACTTGTGCATCAGTTACAAGAAGCTGAGTGTATGCTTGATGTGTATAAAAGCCAGATGTCTGCCATGTAGTGGGAGTAGCAAACTATTACTAATCCAACTATGGATATAAAACACTTGGTTGCAGTAATGACAATATCTTCAAACATGACAAAACTTAGAGATAGTGATCTCAAAGTCTTATCTTCAAAAGTTTAAGACCTTGTAGATAGTGATATGTAAGGGTCTTAACTGTAGATACCTTAGGAGATAGAGATCTCCAGGAATAAGGGTATTCTGATAAGGATTATGGAAATACTGGTTATGATAATTATTGAGCAATAGTGTCAATGACACTATAATTGCTTTAACAAGATTGAGTATTGGTTGCATAAAATGCAACATTCGTATTGGATGCGAGCACTGTTGCTAGAAGATATGCAAGTGCCGTAAAAGGACTTGACATAGTCCCTTGGGAACAGAGTGACTGATCAGCTTACCTAGATATCTTCTAAATAGCCTATGATTGTCACATGAGTGCGGGTTCAAAGATTAGCCCATTAATGGCTCTTTTGGCTAGTGGGAGATTGTTGGACATGCGAGCCCACGTCGAACCATTATGCAATAAATGTCATTGCGAATATCATTCCCTGATCTAAAATGAAGAATAAATAATTTGCATAATAGGTCCCTTAGTACAATTAGGGTTAGGTACCATGGCCATCTTAATGATCATACAGCTGTTGATTCTATTATTGAATCATAGAGGCTGGTGCTTGGATGAATATCTAATGATTTAAATTGAAGACTCATCAAGCACTGTGAAATGATTGTTAAGAGATGATCTCCAGCCTGAGTAGGAGATGACAATACTTTCTCAGTTAGGCTGATATCTGACCGACCTCTTGATGCAGGTCCTCTGCATAGGAATGGAGATTCGGAGGTGTCAGATTAGTTAGGACAAAGAGTTGACTTAACGAGACTGAGATAACCAAAGTCTTATGTCATATGATATCATGATATAGGCACACATCCTCTGACCGGAGACAGATGTGTTACCATATGTCTGAGTATGTACATTTGACAGACCAATAGGTTGATGACCTAATCAAGGTCTACACACTGGCACGCTGGTGTGCATGTAAGGGCATATGAGTAATATGATCTCTCAAAGAGATCATATAGGTTCATTACTGAACCGGAAGACATGAGCCCACTCATGAGATATTGGGAAGAATCAAATTCTGCATACGGTCGTCTCGCTTTGGAAGCTTGACTGAATTTGTAAGTTTGATATATACTTTTGGAAAGTATATGATCAAGACCTAGGTAAGATATATGATTTTGGAAAGTATATGATCGATACCAACTCCCACCGATCGAATGAAAAACTTACTGATAAAAACCCTGAAGTAGACAATGTAAAGTTGACCTAATACTTCGGTTTTATTCTGGGTCTTCCAGTATGCAGGATGTACAGGTATTGGGAATACCTGATGGTGATGTGATCATTAACGATTGTATAACCATGATGCTTCCATTCCTAGGGAGTGATGAAACGGGTCTAGATTTTAGTGACTCCTCTCGGTAGAGAAGTAATCTGATCTTGGTCCAAATGTTGGACATTGATCTGAATGTGATTCAGATGCAATGAGAAGATTAAATTTACGGTCTTGATTTGATCAAGCATCTATGGGAGGCCCACGATCTGGATTTGAGATATGATCTCAATATCCAAGTCATTATACGTGGAACAATACAATAGCCCTGTCCTTATCTCCAAATATCTGCGTAGAAATCGCATTATCCTTGAATGGGTTCAGGATAATTTCATTGTTGATATTATGTATCCGAGCATTGAGAAAATTGATAATTAGATGTGATTTAATTATCATGAGTATATGAATTTGATTCATATTATAAGGAGAGTTATCTAAGATAATTAAATGTGATTTAATTATCAAACATGAATAATGTGAATGTGATTCATATTATTTGAGAACAGGAGAATAGAGATCCAAGATGACTAAATGTGATTTAATTATCATGGATATGAATAATGTGGATAGCAATATCCATATTAGTCATATATAATATAAATGTGATTTATAATATATAAGAGAGAGCTATTTGTAATTTACATTTGTTAATTAAATGTTGATGCGATTTAAATTCACATTTGACATTAAATTGAAAATGAAATTTACATTTTATTTTGGGTTGTGAATCTGATTCACAATTTTCCAATGGCAAGATTGCAATATTCATAAAATAATTATGAATTGTTTTTGTAGAATAATTTACAACAAGTGTTGTTGCAAATCTTGGAGATTTCCATGGAATAATGTAATCATGAAATCTCATAAGATTACATGAGATTGCCACCAAATCCCATATTATGGAAGGAGACAATCTTCATTCCATAAATATCCATGCTTGATTGATTTAATTTGAGAGTAAATCATATTGATTTATCAATATATTTAATCTAAATTAAATTAATTATTGTTGGTTTTTTACCAACAAAATCTTGGCCATTAAAAGAAACACAAATCAATGTAAGCCATTAGATTTGTGTTGTCCCATGGATTGAGATCCATGAATCCCAAAATATTATAAAAGGAGAGGCACCCCTTTTTCTTCTTGGTTACAACAACACACAAGAGAACATAAGGCTCTCTCTCTCTTTCTCTCTACACACCCTCTCTTCCTCTCTCTCTCTCTCTTGTGCCATCCACCATGGATGCCCTAGAGAGGTTCTTCATCGCCTCAGCGTCATCTTTGTGATGCCCAATCGTTTGCTCGTGGATCTCCATCTCCTTCGGTGCGTGTCGCTCGTGACGTCGAATCTCGTGTGTCGAGATCAAGAGATCCGCCACTTCGATCATCAACATGGATTGCGAGAAGCATGTGTTTCATCAACATGCTCGCAAGCGTCTCCTCCCTCCGATCGGACTTGAGACAGGAGGTCTCTTCGTTTAGAAACTCAATCGCAACCACGCTTCAAGAGGTAATCCTATTACTTGTTTGTGGTTTAGACGAAATGATCCGAGAAGTGTTCTTGGATCATGTGGTTTCGTCGCATGAAAAATTTTAATTTCCGCTGCATAGAACAACTAGTCCGACTAGTCGTTCTTCGTCGTATTCGATACGATGCCCATGCTTCCGTGATGCGCTTGAGGATCTAACCATATCCTTCATCCTTACCATCCACCAGTCTAACGGCATGGCAGAGGTTTCGAATCGAGAGGTGAAGAGCATTCTTTAGAAGTTGGTTCATCCCTATAGGAAGAACTGGTCCCAGCTCTTGGACTAGGTTCTGTGGGCCTATAAGACTAGCCTACAAGACCCCACTCGATACTTCACCTTTTTGGATGATTTATGGCAAGCCGTGCCATTTGCCCATAGAGTTAATTCAGAAATAAGAATAGGCAATCAAGAAAGTGAATTAGAGTTGTCACCTAGGGAAATTGTGTCGTGACTTGAACTTGAACGAGCACGTGGAGATCAGAAATCGGGTGTATGTCAATAGCTTGATTTATAAGGACAAGGTTAAGAAGTGGCATGACCAACACATTAGGTGCAAGAACTGTCTCTGGACAAAAGTTGTTTTTTTTTAATGGCAAGTTAAAGATTTTCCATGGGAAGCTCAAATCTAAATGGGTGGGTCCCTACATTGTTAAGAAAGTGGACGATAGTGGAAGTACAAAGATAGCATATCTCATAGATGGTGCACATCCCTTTCCAGTTAATGGACAACTGTTGAAGCACTTCGTAGATTCGAACGAGCAGTTGATCCAAGTTGAGGTTATCTGCTTCATGCAGAGCAAATACAATGCATATACATGAGAACATTCTTCATGAAGATGCAACATCAAGATTCGGCAGCAAGAAGATTCACTCATTCTTTCCTACTAATGCACACATGATTTGATTATTCTTTTAGAACCTCGATTCCCTCTTTTGTTGATATTGCTTAGGCTATCTAAAGCCTAAGTATAGGGGGAGCCCCTCTCCTTTCTATACATCTGCGTCATCCTCATTCCTTTTTTATTCTTCACTCATCGATCCCTCTTCTTATTCCTCTTCCTATACTTAGGTTATTTTTAATCTAAGTATAGAGGGAGATCTGAGTCAGTTCATGTATATCCTTTTATATTAAGCATAAGTTATGGCTTCATAACACTCAGTGTTATGAGGACATAACACAAGCTAAGTATAGGGGGTATACCGTATATATTTCATATATGATTTAGCCATAGCTCATATTTTGAAATTTTTCAAAACTTTTTGGGGGCTAGGGTAAAGTATCTTTAAAACTAATTTGTGTAGAAAAATGTTTGCAAATGCTTTAAAAAAATTTCTTACTATGACATTATTTTGAAAAATGTTTGACAATGGTTTGAAAAATAGGATTTTACTTGCTTTGACAACCTTTTGAAAATGATTTGAAAATCTATATGTCATGTGACATGGTTTGGAAAAATGTTTCAAAATTCTTTCAAAAATAAGGGATTAATTGAGACTAACTTGTGTTTGTAATTACTTATAATCTTTTTAAAAAAACTTCTTTTTTCATTTTTTTTGAAAACTAACAAATCTCTTTTTCTAAAAAAATGAACTAATGAGTTGGAATCCCTAAAAATTACACATTCATACAAGACTTATGAAGTTTAAGAGTACTTGATTTATTAGGTTCAATAATTCAGAGTTAACCTGCCTTAATTATTATGGTCTATGACTTAATTATTCACACTTCCCTAATTTGAAGGATATGTGTGCTATATTGCATACTTAATATCTACCTTAAAGAATATGATAAGCACCTCACTTGCATGATTGCATTTATGATGAGATGAGTTGATGATTCACTTGAGGAACAAGGGTGAAGGATTTGAGTATGAACCTGATTTTATGACACTTGAGGATGGGATAAAATCAATGAAGGCTTAATGAAACCTGAGAGTCAGCAACCTTAAGCTAGGTATGAGAACAAGTTCTTGTACTAATCTCTTGATATTGGCCTATATGCTAATGTGTGATGAAATTAATACATTTATTGATTAGAGTGCGCCACCGTGAAAAAAGCAGTGGAACTAGCCAAAAGAAGAAGAATGATGAAGGAAAAGATCTCGTTACAAAGTCATAATACAAAATAGTTTACACTAAAGGCGAGCGCTCACAACCATTTCAAAGTGTTCACTTGGACCAAAGCTAATTAGGTCAAATGAGTCGGGCTAGTACCCCACAAAGATCTCTACATCGTAAGCGATACAAGTCCGGGTGTAAGTATGTTAGATACTTAAAGAAGATACACCCTGGTATTCCCAAGAAAACAAGTACATTGATTGATTCGAAAATTACCCTTTAAAAAAACGTGTTGAGTTTATTTTGTAGTCGGGTAATTAGGACCGATCAAAATTTAACCACATGAATCGAATAATCAATGAAATAATTAACGTGCGGTTTTATGTGTTTTTAACTTGAGCAAGCCCCAGGGTCGACTCAAGGAGACAAACGAACAACTTTGGACCAGCTTAGAGGAATTAGCCCGCAGTTTTCCAAGCGTATATTTTTTGTAATTTTTTATGCAGTAAAAATGCAATGTGACTGAACTAGGTTATTATGAAATCAAGTAACTTAGCTAAATTAATTTTAATATGAAATTAATTTAATCTAGCCAAGTTATATTTTTCCTATAAACCAACCCCAATGATGATGCAAAGTGTATTTTTTTGGAATTTTGGGGGTTAATGCAACAATGAAAAATGTAAAATTTTTAAGGGTTTTTGTGCAATTTTTGTGCAAAAAAATGCAAAAATATGAAAATTATATTGGAAGTCAATTATTATGAAATGATGCTACATTGATTTTTTGTAATTTTTTGACAATTTACGAATTTTTTTATTAATTTTTTATTGAAAATAGAGTGATTGTGAGTATTTAATTTCTAATAAATCTACAAAATTAATATATTCGTATAAATAATTATCTCAAATAGATATTTTAATGGAAATCCATGAGACTTGAAATTTCACAAAAAACGATACTCGTGGATTTAATTAAAAATCAATTATAGATATCACTCAACTATTTATTGTATTCGTAAGACACCTCCATTTTTTATGAAATTTGGATAGCAATTTAAGAATACTTAGAGTTATCATTTCCAAATTTTCATAAATTTTATATTAATAAATAACTACATGCGAATTCAGAGCATAAATGAGTAAAATATCATTGAATTTCAGACTCTGATTTTTAGTAAATTATCCAATGCTTAAAAAATCCAAATAAATAGACACATGATAGAAATTAAGTGATCTTCAATATGCTATTTTTATAAATAAAATGATGCAAAAATGATTTCCAAATTAATACTCACTGTCAGGGGTGTCTATGTAATACATAAATAAAAACTTAACTAATCAAATTGTGCATAAGGGCACTTTTGGAATTATGAAAACATGAAAGGGGCAACATGCAGTTTTTACAAAAAAAATAAAAAATAAAATGGACCTTCATGGAGAATGTGGGTTAAGAACCCTACGTCATTTGAGCGTGGGGTGACTAGAGTTGCGGCCACCGGAGACGCGAGCGCATGGGCGGTGTCGACTGGTGGAGTACTGCGGGCACACGGCGATGGCAGGTGGCGTGGGTTGGCAGCGCTGCGCTGGGAGCCGCAGGCCGGCGTCGACTGGAGGAGGAAGGTCGCGTGTCGATGGCGTTGGACCACAACTGTGCAGCGGTCGTAGGTGCACGGTTGGTCGGACGGTATCTACGATTGGAGGGAGTGGATGTGCGTCAGCGAGATCTGCAGTGCCCTGCGATTGGTGCATGTGGGGGTGGTGCCATCGTTGGAAGTTGTGGGCGCAGAGGTGGCTGGCAGGCCTCTGCAGGACAGCAGTTGGAGGGTTCCAGAGACTCAGAGGAAGGTGCCAGGCTGTGTGCGTTGGAGACGAGGGTGCAGCAGGGCAGTCAGTGTGCGGAGGGGAACGACACGGGGCCGACAGGCGGTTGGGGGGAGAACATGTGCAGACGGTGGAGCAGGATGGTGTGTCATGCTGGGCTAGATGGGCGTAGGTGCCTGCAACGATGGAAGAAGGCCTGTAGCTGGAGGAGGAGGACGGGCCTGTAGCTGGAGGAGGAGGGAGAAAGGGGCGGTGTTGCGGTTGCCCCCCCCCCCCCATTTCTCTTTTTTTTATTTTTTTTGCAATTTTTAATAAGAACTAAAAATAAAGAAATGAAAAGGTTGTGATGATGATTGTGATGGCGTTGATGTTTATTAAAATAGTCTTATTATAAAAAAATAAGGGAAAATATTAGATAAAATAAAAAAATTGAGGAAAAGAAGAAGGACACTTACCTGAGATTTCTTCGAGGGTGAGGAGCAACTATGCAAGACTCTATCGTCAACTCAATTAGCTTCAGGCGGAATCAGAGTAAAGAAGATGGACGAGTTTCGAAGAAACTCGTGATAGTGGTGTGAAGCAAGCAGTGGCTACTTGGTGTTGGTCAGTTGAACTTCGAATACTTCAGATTGTGATATTCACTAAGAGCGGGGTACGTTGATATGGAAGGCAGAGATTTTGGTTCTATATTAGTGTGTGTGTGTGTGTGCGCGCGCGCACTTTCCGTACCTTCATTCAGCCTGAAATCAAGGTCGAGGTTACTCTCTGGCAAACAGAATTTCCAGTTTTAACTTAATTCTCTTGTCAATTCGTTCAGCAATCCTGATTTTAATTTAGATGACCACTTGATTAGTCCAACACACACGGCACGCTTATCGTCAAATCCCAATTTCCTTTAATCTTGAGTTGTAAAACCTAGGGAGAGGGAGTCGAGAAAAGACGATGCAATGAAAAATCAATGATGCATGCCCAGTTCAAAAAACTTACAGTGGTCCTCACGCTCCACATGCGGGATGCGACATAAAATTGGAAATTTGATGCTATATGAAATGCAAACGAGAAAACCACTCCTAGACAGGCAATTCTATTAACGAGTGATGAACAAATTAATTTTGACTAATAGCTCTGCAGTCTAAGTGTGTCTCATTAAGAGTGATGTGTGGTTCTAGATATTACGAGCACAAACAGACCTAGGAAGCTCTAAGAGATGTGAGTGCAGGATCTATTCTACGACAAGCAACCACGCAATATATAGAGTCTTTTTAGTTCAGTTACACATGCAAGATTCCAAATGAAATCCACTTTAAATATGTAATTATTATAAAATCTCTCATCAAAAATCTTCTTGGCACTCAACAGCCGACTCGATCCACAAATCGTCGGCCTCTAATGCTCTTCGAAATGTGTCAACTTCAAGAAAGCTGCTCCAAGTTCACCGAGCCCTCGTACAAAAAGATGGAACATCTATGTCAGAGAGAGATGTCAAAATATATACAAAAATGAGCAGAGAAATAATTGAGAGAAAAATGGATTAATTACAAGGTGGCTCGCGGATCAGACAACCCGAGTGAATGGAAAACCTAAATCTAATTTTCTAAAATGATCTTAAGATGTTTGCCTCCCTGGCAACGGTTCCATTTAATTGTTCCAAAAAACCCTTTTGAAAAAACATGTCGAATCTATGTTGTAGTTGGGCAACCAGGATCAATCAAAATTTAACACATGAATCGAATAATCAACAAAATAATTAATGTGCGGTTTTATGTATTTTTTAACCTAGGCAAGCCCAGGGTCGACGCAAGGAGGAAAATAAACAACTTCGGATCAACTTAGAGGAATCAGCTCGAGATTTTCCAAGCGTAAATTTTTTGTAATTTTTTATGCAATAAAAATGCAATGTGACTGAACTATGTTATTAAGAAACTAGCAACTTACTAAATTAATTTTAATGTGAAATTATGTCAATCTATCCAAGTTATGTTTTTCCTATAAACCTAACCCAATGATGATTCAAAATGTATTTATTTTGGATTTTGGGTGTTAAAAAGTAACAATGAAAAATGCTAGCTTTTTAGGGGTTTTATACAATTTTTGCAAATAAAATGCAAAAATTACGATAATTATTTTGGAAGTGAAATATGATGAAATGATGCTACATTGATTTTTTGGAATTTTTTGATAATTTATGATTTTTATATGGATTTTTCACTAAAAGTAAAGTGATTGTGAGTATTTAGTTTCTAATAAATCCATGGAATTAATATATCCAAATAAAGAATTATCTCAAATAGATATTTTAATGGGAAATCTAGGAGACTGGAAATTTCACAAAAATGATACTCGTAGATTTAGTTAAAAATCAATTACATAAAACACTCAACTATTTATTTTATATTCAAGACACCTCCATTTTTGTTGAAATTTAGACAATAATTAAAGAATACTTACGAGCATCATTTGTAATTTTTGCATGATTTTTAGAGCAAGGAATAACAACAAATTTCAGAGCATAAATGAGTAAAAGATCAATGGATTTCAAACTCTAGTTTTTATTAAATTATCCAATGCTCAAGAAAATCCAAATAAATAGACATGTGATAGAGAATTAAGTGATCTTCAATATGTTATTTTTATTAAATAAAATGATGCAAAAATGATATCCAAATTAATGCACAAAATCAGGGGTGTCTTTGCAATACAGAGTTAAAAACTTAGCTGAACAAATTGTACATAAGGGATCTTTTGGAATTACGAAAACATGAAAGGGGCAACATGCAGTTATTCCAAAAAAATAAAAAAATGGACCTTCATGGAGAACGCAGGTTAAGAACCCTAGGGCATTAGGAGCATGGGGCGGCTAGGGCTGCGACCGTTGACGATGCGAGCGCATGAGCGACGTCAACTGGAGGAGTGCCACATACGCACGGTGATGGCAGGTGGTGCCGGCGGGTGGTGCTACACTGGGAGCTACAAGCTGATGTCGACTGTAGGAGGAAGGTTGCGAGGTCGGTGACATTGGAGCACGGTTGTGCAGCGGCCGCAGGTGCACAACTTGTCAGACGACATCGACGGCTGGAGGGAATGGAAGTGCACCGGTGAGGTCTGCAGCGAGCCATGGGGGCGTGCATGGGGGCAGCGCTTCCGCTAGAAGTCGTGGGGCACGGAGGTGGCTGGCGGGCCTCTACAGGACAACGACTGGAGGATTCCTGCGACCTGGAGGAGGGTGTGGGGCTGAGCGCACTGGCGATGAGTGCGCAAAAGGAAAGTGAACATGCGGAGGAGCACGACACCGGGCAACAGGCAGTTGGAGGGGCACGCATGTGCGAGCGGTGGATCAGGATGGGGCGTAGCGCATGGATTTATGGGTGCAGGTGCCTACGGCGATGGAAGAAGGCCCACAGCTGAAGGACGGTGAACCTGTGGCTGGAGGAAGAGGGAGAAAGGGGCGGTAGCTGCTACCCATCTCTCTCTCTCTCTTTAATTTTTTTGTAATTTTTTTGCAATTTTTTTAACAAGAACTAAAAATATAGAAATGAAAAAATTGTGATGATTATGATTGTGATGGTGGTGATGTTTATGAAAATATTCTGATGATGAAAATAAGAGAAAATGCTAGGTAAAATAAAAAAAATTAGGAAAAGAAGAAGGATACTTATTTGAGATTTCGCTGAGGGTGCGGAGCAGCTATACTAGACTCTGTTGTCGCCTCGATCAGCTCCGGGCATAATCAGAGTAGAGAAGCTGGACAAGCTTCGAAGAAACTCGTGATGGTGGTGTGGACCACCATATCTCACCTTTAGCTCATCGTCGCTCGACGTTGAAGAAGGAGATGTTACCTCTCATCTTCAACATGGCTAGAACCTCTCACACTTGTAGAATGACAGATGATGAGAAATGAAGAGGAGAAGGGAATAAAAAAGAGGAGAGGGAAGTTAGAAAAGATGTGGAAAAAGTGGGGAGAATGGGGAGTTGGTGACTTGGAGTGGGGAACAAGTTGGTGTAGAGAAGAAGTAAAAGGGAAATAAAATAAATAAAAAATAAAGTAATAAAAGTAGGCTACTAAAAATAATGAAGAGAAAATAAAGGTAGAAAAATTATTAAAAAGTGAAAATAAATAAATGTAAATAAATATTTAATTAAAATAAATAAATAATAAATGGGGTGGTAAGTGGGGGCTCCAGGAGCGTCGACGTGTCGCTCCCAGAAAATACAAAAATTAAATGTAAAGAAAATAAAAAAGAAATAACAAAAGAGGTCAAATAAAAAAGTGGCCAACACAAAAGTTGCTTATCTCGATGAGATCTACAACTTTTATGGAGGATTAAAAATCAAAAGAAGTCATCTATACAGAACATATTTTTGGGGGTACCTTATAGATATAAAATACCGCATTTTTATCTTTGCAAATTTTTTTGCTATTTTTAAATAAGAGAAAAATTAAAATAAAGTTAGAGAAAATATGAAAGGAATATTTACAATTTAACCTATTTTTTGTATTTTTAATAAGTAAGAAAATAAAAGGATAAAATAAAGAGAATTTTGGTTAATATGTACAATATACAATACAGACCCAAAACCCAAGTTTCACAGACGAAACTGATTTTTATAAAATTAGTCTTGTTCTGAAGGTCTTTGAATGTATATTACTTTAAATGTGAGTAAAACTAAATTACACATTGTATGAGAGAGATATTCACATTTTAAGGCTCTTAGTCTCAAACTTGGATTTGGGTTTTATTGGTCAATTTTACAAATTAGTAATTTTTTGATAATTTTCATTTGTTAGTGTTAGTAGTATATACACTATAAAGTTAATTTTATTAGAATTGGAGTTAGTTTAAAATATATATAAATAGGTGATTTTTGCTAATATACAAGTGAATATGTACACGTGAATTTTGCTTCTTACTTAATGCAAATATAGTTGATAAAATGCGGATATTATTTATGCAAGCATAAATGTTAATAATGCACAATAGATGGAAATGCACATCTAAGTATTAAGGAACAAAGCTCTATTTTGACTTTTAGAGTGATGAATCACAGATTCATCAACCTCCTATACTTAAAACTTGCGTCCCTAAGCAACTAAAATGGAATACAAAGTGAAATGATTTTGGGTTCCATACCTAGGTAATGACCACAAAAACACCGCAGTTCGGGTTAAGGAGTAAATCAGGATCGTTGCGACCCGAACCGCGAGGCTAAGTCAATCAAGAAAAGATCAAGAATACCAAATATGAAATCAAACAATCAGGTCAAAAATAGTGGTCTCGCTATTTTATTTTACCTGGTATATCTACCAGGGTCGAACACAAGGAGCACGAGATGGAAAAACCTACGAAGTAGTCGGGATTCAAAAATAAGGGTTTTAGTGGATTTTTAAGTTTTTAATTTTTGTTGGATTTTTAAAATTAGGAAAAAGGCTCAAAATGCTAAGAAAACCTCAATCAAACAATTATTAACTACTTCAAAAATACTTAGAAAATTCAAATAAAAATATTTTTTGGTTTTAGAAATATTCAGATGTTTTTGGTATTTTTCTTGGATTTTTCTGATTTTTAGTTGATTTTATAAAAATGGAACAAAGTGAAAAATAAAATCTACTATGCGGCCAGAATCAAAAGGCTATTTAAAAATGTATAAATAGCCAATAAAATTCAAGCAACAATTTTATGAGAAACTATAAGAAAAATATTAACTACAGAAACTGAAGTTGCATTTCTTACTTTTTGAGAATTTTTAATGATTTTTCTAAGTATTTTACTGTTTTTCAATTTTTAAGGTTTTTATAAATACAAATCAAACAAAACTTAGAATAAAAAATACAACAAAACAAGCCAACAATATTTTTTAGATTTTTTAGAGTGTTTTTAATATTTTTTGTTGATTTTTCAATTTAGACAGTAGCAAATTTTTAGGTTTTTTAATTTTTAAAAAAGAAAAATGAAAACAAAACAAGCCCAAAAATTCAAAGAAATTTTTACAACATGGCAAGAGCCATGTGTCCAAATTTCATGAAGTTTGGATGTGATTTGATATTTATTTCAACCAATCAAAACCATACAGCACATAGGGACTAAATCGCAAGAAAAATAAGTTCCAAGGGCTAAAATGTAACACACATGAAAAGTCCAAGGGGCCTACTGTAATTTTCACATGAAATTCAGCACATGTCCGATATCAACACTCACAGGGGCATGGATGAAAATATAGAAAATATTTTATCAAAACATAACATCCATAAACTCCAGGAGAAGAGATGCAATTATCACAGAAAGACACATGACGATGCACGTGTATCCATACAAATAGGACTAAATAGCAAATATCAAAAACTGTAGGGGCTATAGTGTAAAAAGTCCATAATGCTATATTTATTTTACAAAATAAATAAGAACACGAAGAAACTGCAGGGAAGAGGGTGTAAATTACCCAGCCTAAGCGTACGGGTCACGTAGGTGACAGGTGGCGTGCGGTGAATGGCTAGCAATGTACGGTGATGATGCTGACGACTAGCACATCCAACGGCTCTGACAAGATCACGAACGTAGGGTGTGCGTGGCTGCTAGATATCAGTTCTAACAGCCTGACACGGTCCAGATGGTAACTGGGACGGAGGCGAGATCCGACGGTGGAGAAGGAGGCTGGAGGAACGCCTCCCTGGCGAAGTTCGCCGGAGGACTAGGGGTGCTCCAGGTGGCTGATGGACAATCAGGAGGAGGGGCTCGACTCGCGATGCTCCTCCGCGTCGGGTGGCGGTGGCAGATTGAGCATCCGCTGGTCAGATCTCCTGGGAGGGGGATACGACCTGGGATAGCTTCAGCGAGGTGGATAAGAGGTGAGCTGGGGGGTGATCGTGCACGTTCTGACCTGCAAACGGAAACTACTGCTCGGAGGAATGCTCCGGTGAGGGTTATTTGATAAAATACGAAGGAAAGCGACAGTGGGAAGCGGAGGAAGGTTTCGGCGAAGGCGACGAAGGGAACCCATCCCAATCTTGGCTCGGATAGCCTCGATCGGGGTGATTAGACTACGGAAGGATGATGACGGTGAGTGGGAGAGTCTATCGGAGCGGATGAGGTAGTCAATGGAGCTCCGACCACTGGGTCGGAGCTGGAGGAGGTCCGATGAAGGGTTTGATGATAAACGGAGCTAGGGTGAACGAGAGGTCTGTCTGATGATCTGAAATCGATCCTGAGCTCCAGGAGGATGCGACAACGTTGGTCTTCCCCTGACCACGCTGCGGCGGGCGGGGAGGCTCGAACATGGCGGCGCTCCGGCCACGTGCATCGAGCTACGGCTACAACGCCTCAATCCGGACTCCAAAGGATGCTTCTGGTCGCTGTCACTGAGGGGAAACTCTCTAGGGTAGAATGAGGGCTTGCGGCGTGAGCTACGAAGCTGGGAAACAAATGGAAGGATTTATACGCAGTTCCAGGTGACGAGGTT
Source organism: Ottelia alismoides (assembly GCA_037367405.1). Lineage (NCBI taxonomy): Eukaryota > Viridiplantae > Streptophyta > Magnoliopsida > Alismatales > Hydrocharitaceae > Ottelia > Ottelia alismoides. The sequence goes on from JAZKJV010001707.1 coordinate 389,957, forward strand.
GAACAAGCACGAGCACGCGTACCAAGAAAGATCCGCCTCGCCCTAGGGATCCGCGAGGGTGGCCGATCTAAGGGGAAGAGGTAGGCAGTGGAATCGGGGCAAACGGTGGTTGGACCCGCTCCAAAGATATTGGAGAAATCGGTCCAGTGAGCAGGATCCGCGAAGAGGGGACCCCGGCGGGGGAGTTGACCGGGGGTCAACAATCCCCCATGGACAAATCACAAAAATCCAGAGTCAAAATTATTTGTAAATTAAATTAAAAATCGAAAATGACTTTATTTAAAATTGTTTTCAACATGAAAAATGTTTATTTATTTTCAAACTATTTTTTGATGATTTTGATTTATTTTTTTGCAAAATAAATTAAGGTATATACACTATAATATATTATGTGCATATATAAAATAATTATTTATTTTTGTTTTAATTTTTATTTTGTTTATTTTTGTACAAATACCCCAATTTCATATTTCATTTATTTATAACAAAAAAATTAGAGTATAAAATAATTTTTATTTTATTTTTATTGATTATTTACAAGGGTGAAATAAATAGTGATAGATACATATATACAAGGTATGTACAATGTGGAGAGAGAGAGAATTTATTTTGTTTTTATTTTAATTTTATTTTTACGATTTTTATCTTATTTTTAGAAATATATACAAAATAATAGAAATACATTTTTATTTTTATTTTTGGGAAAATAAATTGTTTATATACATATATATAAGGGATATGTACAAGGATGAGTGGCCCTATCTCTCTCTACTTCTTTCATTTGGCGATCAGACCCATGTTGGGCCCTCTATTGAGTTCAGGTCACTCAATATTTATTCTAAATATTTCCTTCTTTTTCTTTATTTTTTTATTCTTTTATTTTTGCATAAATGCATGCTAATTATTGAGTATTAACAAATGCATACTTATTGACAACTTATTGTATTTCCAATCATATACATGGTGTTTTGCCAAATTATCTAGATAAAATAAAAGAATAAAGAGTGATGAATGGGGATTCATCATCAGGTCATGAAAAAAAGTTGAAAATGGAGTTTGACGCAACCTTTGGATTAATAATTTGGCGGAACCTTATTGGGAATTGAATTTAAGACCTAACAACCTTTATGTTCCACAAGTCTTCTATTCAAGACGCCTCAACAGTTAGGTCAGAACAGATCCTCATATGCAAATTCTGATGATTATGAATCTTACTTGTACCGTGTAAGTGAAATATAGCTCTACTCATCAGAAATGGCAAAGAAATAGCCTCCTCTAACAAAGTAAATCTAATTCCCCAGTCTAGTAACTCTTTCTTAGAGGGGCGGGGTATTCCCTTCTAAGTTCAAGTGCAACCGGCTCAATAAGAGGGGATGGTGAGAAGAATGGATGGTAGCCAGTGTAGCAACCTATCCTAGGATGCTTGACCAGCTCTTCTTGTTTTTATATACTTGTATATACACTACAGCAGACATTTTACTTTTCAATCAAGCATGTCCACTTTTGGAGAATCTACATTTTTCCTTTTTTTTCTTTTTTTTTGACATATATACAAGGTGTAACATGTACATAAGGAGTTTTTATTCTTGAGCATGTAGACTATCCCTCTTTTGAAGCTCTATTCCAACCCACAGCATCTTGTCGTTAGACGTCAACGCCACAAGACTAGCTTGAGATGCACTACCCTCCCCAGAGGAGGACGGATGTCTCCACTTGTGTGCTACTCCAAGCCAAAGGATTCTACCTCCTTACCATCTCATCGATGAAGAGTTATGTGCATGGTGCTTGTCCAAGTTAGGTCACTATCTAAAAGAATCATGTGTGTGCATAAAATATTCTACTTAGACCAACCAAGACGACATGTGAACATAGACTTGCGGACTCAAAAATTTAAGTCACTCGACCTGAAAAATCTTAACTCCGGTTCTTATAAGCTTCCTTTGAAATTAGGTATATTAAGATCAAATCAAATCCATCCTCGACATCTATTCATAACTTGGTTCAGAACCCACTAACTCTCCATTGTACACATGCTAAATATGCATATGAGATGCATATGACATGATATAGAGATGAATGAAATGCAAGACATAATTTTTTTTGAGATGCAAGGATAACATGCAAGAGTAAATAAGAAGCCTTTATTTTTTAAATTTCTGGTATACCCCTATATTACAGTATTTTTACTAGAATATTATTTACAAGAATTTTACAACTTTTAACACAAGTTTTATACATATTATACATATACACACTATACAAGTATACATGTATTTTACAAAAAGATTTTTCATTTTTTTCTATTCTTAACCACCCCATAATTATTGCATCATATATACAAAAATACGCGAAAGTATGAGCAATGGGTAAAGTATATATGTAATACATACATGCTCCCCTATACTTAGCGTGTGTTATGTCCTCAGAGAATGAGAAGCAAGGAAAAAATATAGCTCGTGCTAAGCATAGGAGAGCTAAAATAACACAAGTATAGAAGTCGACCCCCCATACTTAGGCTCTAGAAGCCTAAGTGTAGGAGAAGATAAAAAATGAGGCGAGCGAGGTTAAGAGGGGAATGGATGGGTATATATACATGATGGGCATCGATCCCCCCTATTCTTAGGCTCTGGTCAGCCTAAGTGTAGGATAGAAGTGAGTGTGATAGCCGATGAGATCTGGAGAATATACAAAGAATGGTTAAGAGACTCGAGTCACTCTCCCCCCTATATTTAGGATCTGGTCATTCTAAGTATAGTCATAAAATGAAATGATATGGAGCTGGGGTGAGTGATTCGAATCACTGGGGAGGGAGGGAAATAAAATACATACAAGGAGTGAGAATATACAAGGATCAAGAAGCATTATAATGAACCTTCCTGCGGGAGCGAGGAGATGGGTAATATATGTATGTGTCAGTGTCGGAATCATCCTAAAAATGAATAATAGTAAGGTGAAGGGATCGTCCAACGAGGGTCGACACATGGCTGATTGTTCAGATATGGTTTAAGAATAACTGAACTGAGCTCACTCAAATAAATGACCTCATCCATACCCAATAAGGATTCCTTCAAAAATTCTTTCTCCTGTATGTTGAAGGAAACTTTTTTAGTCAGTTTTCTGGAATCGGAATCATTGAGAGGTAGAGGAGAGTGACGCCCCTTAAGGGGTTCAGGGGAACACCTCAAGAAATCAATTCTCAGCTTCCTCTCACTAGAAAACTGATTAGAGGTATGAGCAATCATGTTTTTGGGTGGGGACAATTCAGTCTAGGTCATCTGCTTTAGAGGAATGGCATGTGGTGTTGTTCTGACAGTGGGTTCCTCATTAGATGAGTCACTATATATATTGTAATATTCCTGAAGGGTCAACACGCGTCTCGAGAAGGTGCTAGTGATGTCAGTTGACTTGGAATTATTAGTCACGGATGGCGGGTCATCGAAATGGTTATGACAATCAGCAAAAGTCGTGTCCGACTCAATGACAGCTTCAGGTTGTGAGTCTTTTAACGAAACTGACACAGTGGTGGTGATGCAAGCAGTCGGGATCATGGATGTGTGGGGAGTCTCGGATCTAATGGTTGGTTCGACATCCGGTATCTCAGGTGTAATAGAGAGGTGGGATTCATCTACCTCTCACTGGTCTCGACTGTCAGCAACTTTGTGGGTCACCTTAGAGTAAAGTGTGTCAAAGAATGGGTGAGGTCAAAGTGCTCCCAATGCTGTAAAATCAATTTTCCAAGTCTCACAATCTATAGTCACCTTATACAAGGCTAAGAACAGCTTCCCGAGAATAATAGGAGACTGGGTAAACTCTCCTTGGTGCTCAATGTCAACGATCGTGAAGTCTACCTGAAGTAGAGCACCTTGGAAAGTAATGATGACTGAAATGATTCCTCTCGGCCGTTTGATAGATCGATCAGCCAGCTGAACAATCTGTCTTGACTTTTTGATTGGCCTGAGTTTGAGCTTGTCAAACACAGAGGTCTGTTGGACATGCAAGCCTAAGGCGAGCCATTATGCAATAAATGTTATTGCAAATATCATTCCCTGATCTGAAATAAAGAATAACTAATTTGCATAATAGGGCCCTTAATAGAATTAGGATTATGTACCATGGATGTCTTGACATCATAAAGTTGTTGATTCAATTGTTGAATCATAGAGGCTGGTGCCTGGATGAATATCTAAAGAGTTAGATTAAGGACTCATCAAGCACCGTCAAATGATTGTCAAGATGTGATCTATAGTCTGAGTGGGAGATGGCAATCCTATCTCTAGAGGTTGATATCTGACCGACCTCTTGATGCAGGTCCTCTACATAGGAATAGAGATTCGGAGGTGTCAGATTATTTAGGTCAAAGAGTTGACTTAACGAGATCGAGATAACAAAAGTCCTACATTGTATGCTGTCGTGATAAAGGCACACATCCTCTGACCGGAGATAGATGTGTTACTATATGTCTAAGTATGTAGATTTGGTAGACCAATAAGTTGATGGCCTAATCAAGGTCTATCTATTGGCGAGCTGGTGTGCATATAAAGGCATATGAGTAATACGATCTCTCAAAGGGATCATACATGTTCACTTCTGAACCGAAAGACATGAGCTCACTCATGAGATATTGGGATCGATAAATTCCATGCATGGCCGTCTCACTTATGAATCTTGACAGAATTTAGAGGTATGATATATGTTTTTGGAAAGCATATGACCGATACCAAATCCCAATGATCAAATGAGAATCTTAATGATAAAACCCTGAAGGTGACAGTCTAAAAGAGATGTATAACTTCGGGTTTATTCAAGGTCTTCAAGTATGTAGGTGTACAGGTATTGGGAATACCTAAGGTTGATGTGATCATAAACAATTGTATAACCATGACGTTTCCATTTCAAGGGAGTGATGAAACAGGTCTGGATTTTAGTGACTCCTCTCAATAGAGAAGTAACTTGATCTTAGTCCAAGTGTTGGACATTGATCTGAATGAGATTCAGATGCAATGAGAAGATTAAGTTTACAGACTTGATTTAATCAAGCATCTATGGGAGGTCCGTAAAATCTGGATTTGAGATATGATCTCAATGTCCAAGTCACTATACGTGGAACAATACAATCGCCTTGTCCTTATCTCCAAGTATCTGTGGAGAAAGCACACTATTCTTGAAAGAGTTCAAGAATAATTCCTTTGATGAGTTATGTATCCAAGCAACAAGATATTGATAATTAAATAAGATTTAATTATCAAGAATAATATGAATGAGAATCATAATATGAGAATGATTATCCAAGATAATTAAATGAGATTTAATTATCAGGTAAATGCATAATGTGGATAGTACTATCCATGCTATCCATAATTTCAATGTATATTATAAATATGATTTATAATATATTGGAGAGAGCACATTTGTAAATAATATTAACTAATTGATTGTTAATGTGAATTGGATTCACATTAAGTAATTAATTGGAAATGTAATTTACATTTTTGTTTGGGTTGTGAATGTGATTCACATTTTTTCAAGGGCATGATTGAAGTATTTGCTAATTAATTTGGAATTAATTTAGTGAATATATTTGCAATAAATGTTGTTGCAAATAATTAAAAGATAATGGGATTTTATCTCATAAAATAAAGAAGATAAAAATCCGCCTATTAAAGAGGTGGCATCACCCATGAATCATTCAAGGGTGACTCACCACCTTTTTAGGAGGAGGTTTTTATCCTCTTTATTATCTTGTTTTAATTAATTTTATTAAGTTAAATTATGTTGATAATAATGCAACATATATTTAATTTAATATAAATTAATAAGTTGTTGTTTTATTAAACAACAATGATCATGGCCATTTATTAAAAACACAAATTATTCTAACCGTTGATTTTGTGTATCCCATGGATTGTGATCCATGGACTCCCAAACTACTATATAAGAGAGGGAACCTTAGCCCTTAAAGTACACATCTAATATCTCTCTCTCTATCCTCATTCTCACACCCCATCTCTCTCTCTCTAAGTGTGGCCGTCCACCTTGAGACTTGAGAGAATTGCAGTCGTCGCTACTCCATCGTGTTGTCACCTCGATTGCACGTGGATCTCCGTCTTCCTTGGTGCTTCTAGCACAAGTAGAAGACGTTAGATTTTGTTGGGCGAAATGAGGATATTCATCGCTTGGATCTTCATCTTGGATTGCGGGAAGCACGCGTCTCATCATCGCACCCGTAAAGTGCCTTCTTCGTGGATCGGACTTGAGTCAGGAAGATCTCTTACTTTAGAGATCACGTGATCGCAACCATACTTCAAGAGGTATTTCTAATACTTTGTGGTTATATGAAACGATCTAAGAAATGTTCTTGGATCATGTGGTTTCATCATATGATTTAAAAAAATAAATTCCGTTGCACCGACAACTAGTACAATTAGTCGCTCCGATCGCATTAGATGCGATCATCACGCTTTCGTGATGCGCTTAAGGATTTCCCATATCCTTCAAGGTTGGGTGATATTTATTGGTGAGTCATCATCAATTTTTGCATGGGTAAAGATAGTGTCTTTGATTTCACATTCAACCCTAGGCAATCGCTTAACTCTGTGGCTCTTGGTCTTTCTCCCCATAACCAAGGAGGTGGCCATAGACACTATGTGTCTCTCAATCCTTGTCCTCTTATTGTCCGACCTCTTAGGCATCAATTTTCTTCTCATAAATCGTTTGAGATCGGGGAAGTGATCTATGGCCTTTATTAAGGAAGGTTAAAAATCAATTCTTCATCGAGTGCTTCCCTTAGGCAGGATCCAATTTTTTTAGATCATTTTCATTTCCAATTTTTGTATGACTTTTTTGTTTTTTCAATTTTTCAATTTTTTTAGGATTTTCAGTTTTTTTATGTTTTCGATATGTGAAGGAGAGGAGGGAGAAAATGCAGACTCGAGATTGGAGGGCAAGTTATTAATAGAAGAGGAAGGTAGAATAGACTCTAGTTGTATGGAGTGTGTAGGATCCCTAATGTCCGCTCGATTTTCAACATCAAATCCACTTATTTCCTTTTCCACTTTCATACCAAGTCTGGCAGAAATTGAGTGCAATATTTGAGTGACATCTCTTAACTTGTTACCAAATGATTCATTTTTCTCAATAAGTCTAGAAATGTGATCCTCCAGAATGTTCTCAACTTAAATCATGAGAGAAGTCTGTTCAATTGAAGGATACTATTGAGAACTCGGGGTCTCATACTCAACATACCTAGACTCAGGCATGTAATTCCGATTCGAGTATAGACCATCCAAATTACAGATATTGGTCGAAGCCTCATGTGGATTAGATATATAAGGGGCTTGTAGACTTTTCTCATGAGTCCAATCCCTAATAGATGTAGGCTCTCTGAATGAGTGGTGTGAGGGTTGGTTAATATGTACTTGATCGCTAAGGTCAGTCATGTCCGGAAAATCATATGGTGAAGTCCTCTCTGTTCGATGTGTTTAGTCAACCATATGATACCCTAAGGTCCAGTCAGGATGTATATTTGCAATTTGTGGACATGTCCCAACAATCATATGAGAGTCAAATAAGGGGTGTGGGGTGAGTAATTCTACTAGTCATCTGTCTATGGTTTGCTCTTCGAATGGTTCGTTGATTCCAGCAAGCTCTCGAGAATAAAAACAGTCAGCCCAAGATGGAAGCAGGTCTGGGATGTGAGAATGCGGGGTAGGAGAGAAATACGAAGAATTGGGGAAGTCAGTCGAAGTTCTGACTTCAAGGTCTAGATGGGGGTATGAGAAGAAATAAAAAGATGAAGATCATCAGATTATGGTCGAGAGGAGTGACCTGCATATGATGGCCAATATCCTAACATCTTGAAGAGCAAATGGATGAATGTAAGTGGATCGAGGTGGAAATCATGCAAGTACACATGATAACGCACACAGACAGACACAAAACTAATGCAAGAGCAAACCCTAATTTCACCAACTCAACACAGTGAAGGACTCGAAATTGGGTCCGATTAATCTGGTTGATTTTAAGTGTGATTTTCAAGCAAAGTTAGAAAAAATTACGTGATGGCCTATAGGGAAGTCAGCTCAATGTCGGTTGTGTCTCCCCTGTTAACTTGTTGCCTAAGATACCAACGCCATTCCTCTCTTAGCTCCTATCACCAGCTTACTCGATTAATATCGATTGAAGTTCAGGGACCTGCCCCTATCTACCTACCGAAATAGGAGGAGGCTGACATGGCTTTTTACTTCACCTCGAGGGGGAGGGGGTGGTTACTAGAAACTTGTTGCGCCACACCGCTCCTTCACCCCTATCTACATGCTGAAGCAAGCAGAGGCTACTTGGTGTTGGTCAGTTGCACTTCGAATACTTCAGCCTGTGATATTCACTAAGAGTGGGGTACATTGATATGGAAGGTGGGGACTTGGTCTCTATCTTAGTGTATGTGCTCACTTTCCGTACCCTCACTCAGCCTGAAATCAAGGTCGGGTTTACTCTCCCGCAAACAGAATTTTCAGTTTTAAGTTGATTTTTTTTATAAATTCGTTTACAATCCCGATTTTAATTTATATGTCCACTTGATTAGTCCAACATACAAGGCATGCTTATTATCCAATCCCAATTTTCTTTAATCCTAAGTTATAAAACCAAGGGGGAGGGAGTCGAGAAAAGATGATGCAATGAAAAATTAATGATGCATGCCCAGTTTAGAAGACTTACAGTGGTCCTTGCACTCTACATGAGAGATGCAATAAAGAATTGAAATTTTTATGCTATATAAAATGCAAACGATAAAATCGCTCGTAGACAGTCAATTATATTAGCGAGTGATAAATAAATTGATTTTGACTAATATCTTTGCGGCCTAAGTGTGTCTCATTAAGAGTGGTGTGGTCCTAGATATTACGAGTACAAATAGACCTAGGAAGCTCTAAGAGATGCGAGTGCAGGATCTACTCAATGGCAAGCAACCACACAATATAGAGAGTATTTTTAGTTCAGTTACACATGCAAGATTCCAAATGAAATCCATTGTAAATATGCAATTATTATAAAAATATCTCTTTAGATATCTTCTCAACAGCCGACTCGATCCACGAATCGTCGACCTCTGATGCTCTTCGAGATGCATCGACTTCAAGAAAGCCGCTCCAAGTCCACCGGGCCCTCGCACAAACAGATGGAAATTCTATGTCAGAGAGAGATATCAAAATATATACAAAAATGAGCAGAGAAATAATTGAGAGAAAAATGGATTAATTACAAGGTGGCTCGCGGGTCAGACTACCCGAGTGAATGGAAAAACTAAATCTAGTTTTCTAAAATGATCTTAAGATGTTTGTCTCCCAAGCAATGGTGCCATTTCATTGTTCTGAAAATTACCCTTTGAAAAAAACATGTGGAATTTATGTTGTAGTCCGGCAATCAGGATCGATCAAAATTTAACCATACAAATTGAATAATCAATGAAATAATTAACATGTGATTTTATGTATTTTTAACTTGGGGAAGTCCCACGGAAAACTCAATGAGGCAAATAAACAACTTCGAATCAACTTAAAGGAATTTGCTCGCGATTTTCCAAATGTATATTTTTGGTAATTTTTTATGCAATAAAAATGCAATGTGACTGAACTAGGTTATTACAAAATCCAGCAACTTAGCTAATTTAATTTTAATATGAAATTATATTAATCTAGCTAAGTTATATTTGTCTTGTAAACCTAACCCAGTGATGATGCGAAATGTATTTTTTGGGGATTTTTTGTGTTAAAAAGAAACAATGAAAAATGCAATTTTTTTAAGGGTTTTTATGCAGTTTTCATGCAAAAAAATGCAAAAAAATATGAAAATTATATTGGAAGTGAAATGTGACGAAATGATGCTACACAGATTTTTGGATTTTTTTTTACAATTTATGATTTTTTTATGATTTTTTACTGAAAATAGAGTGACAGCGAGTATTTAATTTCCAATAAATCCACGGAATTAATATATCCAGATAAAGAATTATCTCAAATAGATATTTTAACGCAAAATTCAGGAGACTTGAAATTTCACAAAAATGATACGCGTGAATTTAATTAAAAATCAATTACATAAATCACTTAAATATATATTATATACACAACATACCTCCATTTTTGTTGAAATTTGGACAATAATAAAAGAATAGCTAGAGGCATCATCTTTAATTTTCAAATAATTTTTAGAGCAAGGAATAACTACACGCAAATTTCAAAGAATAAATGAGTAAAATATCACTGAGTTTCATACTCTGATTTTTATTAAATTATCCAACGCTCAAGAAAATCCAAATAAATAAACACGTGATAGAGAATTAAGTGATCTTCAATATGCTCTTTTTATTAAATAAAGTGATGCAAAAATGATATCCAAATTAAGCACAAAGTCAGGGTTTTCTTTGCAATATAAAATTTAAAACTTAATTGAAAAAATTATGCTTAAGGGAACTTTTGGAATTACGAAAACATGAAAGGCGCAACATGCAGTTTTGCCAACAAATAAAAAAATAAAAATGGACCTTCGTGGTGAATGTGGGTTAAGAACCCTAGGGCATTATGAGCGCGGGACAGCTAAGGTTGCAGTCGCTGGTGGTGCGAGCGTGCAAGCAGCATCGACTGGAGGAGTGCCACACGTGCACGGCGAAGGCAGGTGGCGTGAGCTAGCGGCTCTACACTGGGAGCTACGGGTCGGCGTCGACTAGAGGAGGAAGGCCGTGGGCTCAGTGACGTTGGAGCACGGTTGTGCAGCGGTCGCAGGTGCTTAATTGGTTGGATGATGTCGACTACTGGAGGGAGTGGAAGTGCACTAATGAGGTTTGCGGCAACCTGCAGGGGCGTACGTGGGGGCAATGCCGCCGCTGGAAGTCACGGGGTGCGGAGGTGGCCGGCGAGCCTCCGCAGTGCGGCGACTGGAAGGTTACTGTGACCTGGAGGAGGGCATGGGGTTGTGCGCGCTAGAGACGAGGGCGTAGAAGGGCAGTCAACGCGCGGAGGGGCACGACACTAGGGCGATGGGTGGTTGGAGGGGCACTCCTGTGCGAGTGGTGGAGTAGGTTGGTGCATGGCACGTGGTTGTACGGGCGCAGGTGCCTGTGGTGATGGAAGAAGGCCCACAGCTGGAGGACAACAGACTTGTGGTTGGAGGAGGAGGGGGAAAGGGTTGGCGGTTGCTTCCCATCTCTCCCTCTCTCTTTTACTTTTTTTGTAATTTATTTGTAATTTTTTAACAGGAACTAAAAATATAGAAATGAAAAAGTTATGATGATTATGATTGTAATGGTGGTGGTGTTTATGAAATCATTCTAATGATGAAAAATAAGGAGAAAATTTTACGTAAAATAAAAAATTGAGGAAAAGAAAAAGGATATTTATCCGAGATTTCGCCGAGGGTACGGAGCAGCTATGCTGGACTCCTATCGTCGTCTCGATCAACTCCAGGCATAATTAGAGTAGAGAAGCAGGACGAGCTTCGAAGAAACTCGTGACGGTGGTGCAGACCACGGGATCTCACCTTCGGCTCGTCGTCGCTCGACATTGAAGGAGATGTTACCTTGCAGCTTCGACGGTGCTAGAACCTCTCTCACTCGTAGAATGGCAGATGATGAGAAATGAAGAGGAGAAAGATATAAAAAGGAGTATAGGGAAGTTAGAAAAAATGGAGAAAGTGGGGAGAATAGAAAGTTGGTGACTTGGAGTGGGGAACAAGTTGGAGTAGAGAAGAAGTAAAAGGGAAATAAAAGAAATAAAAAAATAAAGTAATACAAGTAGGCTACTAAAAATAATGAAGAGAAAATAAAGGTAGAAAAAATATTAAAAAATGAAATAAATAAATAAATGTAAATAAATATTTAATTAAAATAAATACTAAAATAATAATAAAATAAATAAATTACTGAAATAATAAAAATGGGGGATACGTTGCGGCTCCAGGAACCACCACGTGTCGCTGCCAGAAAATTCAAAAATTAAATGTAAAGAAAATAAAAAAGAAATAACAAATAGATCATATCAAAAAGTAGTCAACATGAAAGTTTCTCGACTTGATTAGATATACAACTTTTGTGAAGGATCAAAAATCAAAAGAAGTAATATGTACAAAACTTATTTTGGGGACTACCTTATAGATATAAAATACCGCATTTTTATCTTTTGTATATTTTTTGTTATTTTAAAATAAGATAAAAATTAAAACAAATTAAGAGAAAATATGAAAGGAATATTTACGATTTAATATATTTTTTGTATTTTTAATAATTAAGAAAATAAAAGGATAAAATAAAAGGGTATTTTGGTCAATATGTACAATGTACAATAGGGGCCCACAACCCAAGTTTCACATACAAACTCCGATTTTTATGAAATTGGTCTTGTTTTGAAGGTCTTTGAATGTATATTACTTTAAATGTAAGTACACATTTTAAGTCTCTTAGTCTCAAACTTGGATTTGGGTTTTATTGGTCAATTTTACAAGTTAGTATTTTTCGATATTTTTCTTTTATTAGTGTTAGTAGTATATACACTATAGAGTTAATCTTATTAGATTTGGAGTTAGTATAAAATATATACAAATAGGTGATTTTTTCTAATATATAGGTGAATATGCACACATGAATTTGGCTTCTTACTTAATGCAAATATGAATGATGAAATGCAGATATTATTTGTGCATGCATAAATACTAATAATGCACAATAGATGGAATATATGCATCTAATTACTCAGGAACAAAGTTTTATTTTCGACTTTTAGAGTGATGAATCACAAATTCATCAACCCCCTATACTTAAACCTTGCTCGTCCCTGGGCAACGAAAATAGAATGCAAAAGTGAAATGATTTCGGGTTCCATACCAAGGTCATGAACAAAAGTTGAAAATGGAGCTTGACTCGGCCTTTTGGATTAATAATGTGTCGGATCCTTATTGGGAATTGAATTTAAGACCTAACAACCTTTAAGCTCCACAAGTCTTCTATTCAAGATGCCTCAACAGTCAGGTAAGAACAGATCCTCATATACAAATTCAGATGACTATGAATCTTACTTGCACTGTATAAGTGAAATATAGCTCTCCACATCAAAAATGGCAATGAAACAACCTCCTCTAACAATATAACTCTAATTCCCCGGTCCAGTAACTATTTCCTCGAGGAGCGAGGTATTCCCTTCAAAGTTCAAGTGCAATCGGCTCAAGAAGAGCGGGTGGAGAGAAGAATGGATGGTAGCCAGTGTAGTTACCTATACTAGCATGCTTGATAGTGTAGCCAAGTCATCCAACTGCAACCTTTGAAGCTCTTCTTATTTTTCTATACTTGTATATACACTCTGACAGGCATTTTAGTTTTCAATTAGGCCTGTCCACTTTTGGAGATTCTGCATTTTTTCTTTTTTTAACATATATACAAGATGCCACATGTACATAAGGAGTTTTTCTTATTGGTACAGTAGATTATCCCTCTTTTGAAGCTTTATTGCAACCCACAGTACACTGTCATTAGACATCAACACCACTAGACTAGATTGAGATGGACTACCCTCCATAGAGGAGGACAGATGTTTCCACCTATGTGCTACTCCAAGCCAAAGGATTCTACCTCCTCACCACCTCATCAATGAAGAGCTATGTGCATGGTGTTTGTCCAAGTTAGATCACTATCTAAAAGAATCGTGTGTGTGCATGAAATATTCTACTTATACCAATCAAGATGAAATGTGAACATAGACTTGCAGACTCAAAGATTTAAGTCACTCGACCAGAAAAATCTTAACTCTGGTTCCTATGAGGTTCCTCTGAAATTAGGTAGATTAAGGTCAAATCAAATGTATATTCAACATCTATTCATAACTTAGTTCAGAACCCACTAACTCTCCACTTTGCATATGCAAAATATGCATATGAGATGCATATGACATGTTATAGAGATGATATGCAAGAGTAAATAATAAGCCTTTATTTTTTCATTTTTTTATTTTCTAATTTACCCCTATTTTACAACAATTTTTACAAGAATATTATCTACAATAATTTTACAACTTTTTACACAAGTATTATACAGATTATACTATATACATATATACAAGTATACATGTATTTTACAAAAATATCAATTTTTTTCAATTTTTTCAATTTTTACCCACCCTGTAATTATTGCATACTATACACAAAAATATGTGAAAGTACGAGCTATGAGTAAAGTATATATGTAATGTATATACACCCCCTTATATTTAGCGTGTGCTATGTTCTCGGAGATCGAGAAGCAGGAAAAACATAGCTCGTGGTAAGCGTAGGAGAGCTAAAATAACAAAAGTATAGAAGTCGACTTGCCCCCTATACTTAGGCTCTGGAAGCCTAAGTGTAGAAGAAGATAAAAAACGAGGCATGCGAGGTTAAGAGGGGAATGGATGAGTATATATACATGATGGGCATCAATCCCCCCTCTACTTAGGCTCTGATTAGCCTAAGTGTAGGATAGAAGTAAGTGTGAGCACCGATGAGATCTGGAGAATATACGTAGAATGGTTAAGAGACTCGAGTCACTCTCCCCCCTATACTTAGGATATGGTCATCCTAAGTATATCCATAAAATGAAATGACCTGGAGCCAGGAAAAGTGATTCGAATCACTAGGACGGAGGGAAAGAAAATATATACAAGGAGTGAGAATATACAAGGATCAAGAAGGTTTGTGATGAACCTTCTGCGGGTGCGAGGAGGTGGGTAATATACATATGTGTCGTTGTCGGAATCGTCCTCAGATGAATAATAGTGAGGTAAGGGATCATCCAATGAGGGTCGACACACAACTGCCTGTTCAGATATGGTTTAAGAACAACCGAACTGAGCTCACTCATATAAATCACCTCATTCGGATCCGATGTGGATTCCTTTGAAAATTCCTTCTTCGGTATGTTGAAGGAAACATTCTTAGACAGTTTTCTAGTACCAGAATAATTGAGAGGGAGAGGAGAGTGATGCCCCTTGAGGGGTTCGGGGGAACACCTTGAGGAATCAATTCTCGACTTCCTCTCACTAGATAACCGACTAGAGGGAGGAGCAACCATATTTTTGAGTGGGGTCAATTCAGTCTTGGTTGTCTGCTTTGAAGGTCCGGGATGTGGTGCTATGCTGACCATGGGTTCCTCATCAGATGAGTCACCATATAGATTGTAATATTCGTGAAGGGTCAGCATGTGTCTCGGGAAGGTGCTAGTGATGTCAGTTGGGTTGGCATTATTAGTCACGGATGACGGATCATCGAAATGATTAAGACAATCAGTAAAAGTCGTGTCCGACTCAATGACAACTTCGGGTTGTGTGTCTTTTATCAAAGCTGACATAGTGGTGGTGATGCAAGCAGTGGGGATCATGGATATGTGGGGAGTCTCATATCCAATGGTTAGCTCGACAACCGGTATCTCATGTGTAACAAAGAGGTGGGATCCATCTACCTCTCGTTGGTCTCAATTGTCAGCAGCTTTGTGGGTCATCTTAGAGTAAAGTGTGTAAAGAATGGGTGAGGTTCAACTTCTCCTAATGCTGTAAAGTCGATTTCTCGAGTCTCACAATCTATAGTCGCCTTAGACAAGTCTAAGAACAGCTTCCCGAGAATAATAGGAGACTGGGTAAACTCTCCTCGGTTCTCAATGTCAAAGATCGTGAAGTCTACCTGGAGTAGAACAACTTGGAAAGTAATAATGACTAAAGAGGTTCCTCTCGACCGTTTGATAGATCGATCAGCCAGCTGAACGATCTCTCTTGACTTTCTAATTGGCATGAGTTTGAGCTTGTCAAATAAAGTCAGGAGAATATTTATTGGTGAGTCATCATCGATTCTTGCATGGGTAAAGGTAGTGTCTTTGATTTCACATTCAACCCTAGGCAATCGCTTTACTCTGTGGCTCTTGGTCTTTCTCCCCATAACCAAGGAGGTGGTCATAGACGCTATGTGTCTCGCAGTCCTTGTCCTCTTATTACCCGAGCTCTTATGCATCATCTCAGAAATCGTTTGAGGTCGGGGAAGTGATCTATGGCCTTTATTAAGGGAAGGTTAAAAATCAATTCTTCATCGAGTGCTTCCCTTAGGGCAGGATCTGATTTTTTTAGATCATTTTCATTTCCAATTTTTATGTCATTTTTTGGGTTTTTTATTTTTTTATTAGGATTTTCAATTTTTTTGATGTTTTTGATATGTAAAGGAGGTGAGGGAGAAAATACAGACTCGAGATTGGAGAGCAAGTGCTTAGTAGAAGAGGAAGGTATAATAGACTCCAGTTGTACATAGTGTATAGGTTCTCTAATGTTCGCTTGATTTTCAACATCAAATCCACTTATTTCATTTTCCACTTTCATACCCAGGCTGGCAGAAATTGAGTGCAATATTTGAATGACATCTCTTAACTTGTTACCAAACGATTCAATTTTCTCAATACGTCTAGAAATGTCATCCACCAAAATCTTTTCATGACAAATCATGGGAGAAGTCTGTTCAGTTGGAGGATACTGCTGAGAACTCGGGGTCTCATACTCAACATACCTAGACTCAGGCATGTAATTCCAATTCGAGTATAGACCATCCGAATTGCATATATTGGTCGAAGCCTCATGTGGATTAGATATATAAGGGTCTTGTAGATTTTGCTCATGAGTCCAATCCCTTATATGTGCCCTTATAGGTGTAGGCTTTCTGAATGAATGGTGTGAGGGCTGGTTAATGCATACTTGATCACTAAGGTCAATCAAGTCTGAAAAATCATAAGGTGCAGTCCTCTCCATTTGGTGTGTTTGGTCGACCAAATGATACCCTAAGGTCCAGTGAGGATGTATATTTGTAATTTATGGACCTATACCCATAGTCTTTCAGAGTCAAATGAGGGGTGTGGGGGTAGGTAATTCTACCAGTCTTTTGTCTCAGCTTTGGCTTACTCTTCGAATTTTTCGTTGATTCCAGCAAGCTCTCGAGAATAAGAACAGTCGGCCCATGATGGAAGTGTGAGGTGTAAAGATGTGGGGTAGGAGAGAAATACAAAGAATTGGGGAAGTCAGTCGAAGTTCTGACTTCATGGTCTGGATGGGGGTATAAGGAGTAATAAGAAGATGAAGATGATCGGATTATGGCCGAAGAGGAGTGACCTGGATGTGATGACCAATATCCTGTCATCTTGAGGAGAAAATGGATGAATGTAAGCTGATCGAGGAGGAAAACATGCAAGTACATTGGATAACGCACACAGACAGACACAAAACAAACGCAAGAGCATACCCCAATTTCACCAACTCAACACACTGAAGGACCCAAAGCTGGGTCCGATTAATCTGGTTGATTTTAAGTGTGATTTTCAAGCAAAGTTAGCAAGGATTGCGTGATGTCCTATAGGGAAGTCGACTCAATACTAGTTATGTCTCCCCTGTTTAGCATGTTGCCTAAGATACCAACGCCCTTCCTCTCTTAGCTCCTATCACTAGCTTACTCAGTTAATATCGATTGAAGTTCAGGGACCTGCCCCTATCTACCTACTGAAGTAGGAGGAGACTGATAAGGTTTATTACTTCTCCCTGAGGGGGTGGTTACTAGTAGCTTGTCGCGTCGCTCCGCTGCTTTACCCCTATCTACTTGCTGAAGCAAGCAGTGGATACTTGATGCTGGTCAGTTGAACTTCGAATACTTCTACCTGTGATATTCACTAAGAGCAAGGTACGTTGATATGGAAGGTGGGGATTTGGGCTCTATCTTAGTGTGTGTGTGTGTGTACACTTTCCGTACCCTCACTCAACCTAAAATAAAGGCCGGGGTTACCCTCCCCCAAACAGAATTTCTAGTTTTAAATTGATTTTTTTGTTAATTTGTTTAGCAAGCCCGATTTTAATTTAAATGACCACTTGATTAGTCCAACACACAAAACACGCTTATCGTCCAATCCCAATTTCCATTAATCCTAATTTGCAAAACAAAAGGGAGGGAGTCGAGAAAAGCCAATGCAATGAAAAATCACTGATGCATGCCCAGTTCAGAAGATTTATAGTGGTCCTCGTGCTCTACGTGTGGGATGCAAGATAGAATTGAAATTTTTATGTTATATGAAATGCAAACGAAAAAACCGCTCCTAGACAGACAATTCTATTAGCGAGTGATGGACAAATGGATTTTGACTAATAGATCTGCGGTCTAAGTGCATCTCGTTAAGAGTGATGTGTAATCCAAGATATTACAAGCACAAACAAACTTATGAAGCTCTAAGAGCTGTGAGTGCATGATCTATTATACAGCAAGCAACCACATAACACAGAGGGTCTTTTTAGTTTGGTTACACATGCGAGATTCCAAATGAAATCTGCTGTAAATATGAAATCATTACAAATTAATTAAAAATCTCTCTTCAAAAATCTTCTTGGCTCTCAACAAGCGACTTGATCCATAAATCGTCGGCCTTCGATGCTCTTCGACATGCGTCGACTTCAAGAAAGCCGCCCCAAGTCCATCGAGCCCTCACACAAAAAGATGGAAATTCTTTGTCACAGAAGTACTGCCCACCGGGATCTCAACAGAATATTGAGGATGGCAGCATCTTCACAGAAGTACTGCCCACCATCAGCATGGTATCAGAAGTGACAGATAAAGTGGACAGATCAAAACCAGAACTCAAGCCACTTCCTGCAGACCTGAAGTATGCTTTCCTTGCGGGTGAAGAACAAATGTATCCGGTCATCATCAGCAGCAGGCTGAGACCGGATCAGGAATCTCGACTTCTCGAGGTTCTAGAGAAGAACCGCAAGGCACTTGGTTGGAGCGTATCAGATCTCCGAGGAATGAATCCAGCATTGTGTTCACACCACATCTATTTAGAAGAAGACGCCAAGCCGTCCCGCGAATTTCAGAGAAGGTTGAACCCTAACCTTCGGGACGTCGTCATGAAAGAAATCACGAAGTGGTGTGATGCAGGCTTCATTTATCCCATCTCCGATTCAAAATGGGTAAGCCCATTGCATGTAGTTCCCAAGAAATCAGGGCTTACCGTGGTTACAAATGATAAAGGGGAGGAAATTTCTACTCGGGTACCAACATCCTGGCGGGTTTGTGTTGACTACCGTCGTCTCAATGCAGCAACTAAGAAGGATCACTTTCCCTTGCCATTCATTGATCAATATCTGGAAAGATTAGCAGGCAAGGAGTTCTTCTGCTTTCTGGATGGGTACTCCGGGTACAACCAAGTGGCGATCGCCCCTGAAGACCAAGAGAAGACTACCTTCACTTGCTCGTTCGGCACCTACACCTTCAAGAGAATGCCCTTTGGTTTGTGCAATGCACCTGCAACCTTCCAAAGATGCATGTTAGCAGTCTTTGCCGAGATGGTAGGCAGTTTTCTCGAGGTATTCATGGATGACTTCTCTGTTTATGGTGATAGTTTCGATTCATGTCTTCAGCACCTAGACAGAGTGCTTCAGAAATGCCGAGAAGTCAATTTAGTGCTCTCATGGGAAAAGAGCCATTTTATGGTCACTGAAGGTATTGTGCTGGGTCACGTCGTTTCCAAACGTGGCATGGAAGTCGACCCAGCGAAGGTGGACGTCATTTCAAATCTTCTGCCACCTCAGTCAGTTAAGAATGTGAGGTCATTCTTGGGGCATGTGGGATTCTACAGGCGATTCATCAAGGATTTCAGCTGCATCGCCCGACCTCTGACAGAACTCTTATGCAAGGAGACTGAGTTCATTGTTGATCAGTCGGTTCTCCTTGCTTTCAATCAGTTGAAGGAGCTTATCACTCAGGCTCCAATCTTACAGCCGCCCGACTGGACTCTTCCTTTTGAAATAATGACCGATGCGTCAGACTTTGCAGTCGGAGCTGTTCTTGGGCAGAGAAAAGACAGAGCGCCCTACGCCATTCACTATGCCAACAGAACATTAGACGAAGCACAGAGAAATTATACAGTAACAGAGAAAGAATTGCTAGCTGTGGTTTTCGCCTTAGAAAAGTTCAGATCCTATTTGTTGGGATCAAAAGTCACAATTTTTACGGACCACTCTGCTATCCGGTACCTACAGCAGAAGAAGGATGCCAAGCCCAGACTGATTCGTTGGATCCTTCTCCTCCAGGAATTCGATTTGGAAATCAAGGACAAACCTGGAGTTCAGAATGTGGTAGCAGATCATCTCTCCAGAATAGAGCAGCATGAACCTCCTCTGAGCAATGCACCTATCACAGAAACCTTCCCTGACGAAGCCATTTTAGCTGTGGATTCTCTTCCTTGGTATGCTGATATAGTCAATTACCTCGTCTCTGGGGTAATACCGTCGGATTGGACGAAGAACCAAAAGAACAAATTCATGTCGACCATCCGTTTTTACCACTGGGAAGATCCTCTTTTATTTAGAGAAGGAGCAGATTGTATTTGGCGCAGGTGCATCCCTCAGACGGAGCAATCAAGTGTCCTCGAGCATTGTCACTCGCTCGAATCTGGTGGACACCACTCTGGAGATCGGACGGCAGCCAAAGTACTTCAGTGTGGCTTCTGGTGGCCCACTTTATTCAAGGATGCAGCCGAATTGGTTAAACGATGCACTGACTGTCAGAGAATGAAAGGTACACTCACTGCCAAAGACTCAATGCTCCTGAAAATCATTCAGATAGCATATGTTTTTTATGCGTGGGGCATTGACTTCATGGGACCTTTCCCTAACAGCCAAGGTTTTGAGCACATCCTGCTTGCCGTCGACTATGTGAGTCGTTGGGTTGAAGCTATCCCTGCTCGAGCCGCCGATAGCAAAACAGTTTGCCAGTTCCTGAAGAAGAACATCATTTCGCGGTTCGGGGTACCAAAAATACTTATCTCAGACGAGGGTAGTCACTTCATTAACAAAGAAGTCAAGAAGTTAACGAAGGAGTACGGCATCGACCATCGTGTCGCATCTCCTTATCATCCTCAGACCAATGGCATGGCGGAGTTATCAAACAGAGAAATCAAGACTATCCTGCAGAAACTTGTTAGGCCAAACAGAAAGGACTGGTCTCAACTCTTGGACTCGGTCCTATGGGCATACCGAACCGCCTACATGTCTCCCTTGGGCATGTCGCCCTATCGTCTTGTATATGGAAAGCCGTGCCACCTGCCAGTTGAATTAATTCACAAGTCTTTATGGGCAGTTACCAAGTGCAATTTGGACTCACGCAAAGGTGGTCAGAAAAGAAAAGATGATCTGAACAAGCTCTTGGAATTCCAAGACTATGCATACGATAACACCTTGATGTACAAAGAGAAGGTGAAACGCTGGCACGACAGGCACATCAGACGAAAGACCTTTGACGTTGGTCAGAAAGTGTGGTTATTTGATGCAAAGTTGCGGATATTCCCAGGCAAATTAAAGAGTAAGTGGACAGGGCCATTTCGAGTTTGTGAAGTGCGTGACAATGGAAGCATTGCTATATCAGAATTGTCCCCTGACGCACAACCATTCGTCGTCAATGGCCAACTACTGAAGCCTTACCTCGAACCAGACACATTCCTGGCCGTTGTTGACTCCGTTCAGCTCATGCACCATGATGATATCTCGACAGCACCTGTGACATCGAAAGATTCAAACTATGCAATTCAACAACTGTTTATCTGATTTTCTTCTTTTCTTCTTTTCTTCTTTTCCACTCCTAACTCCTTTTCTTATCTAAAACGTGCCGCCCTTGTAGACAGTTTCTATACTTAGGACGTACTTTGTCCTAAGTATAGGGGGATGTGCACCTCGAGGAATTTATTTCATTTCGATCCTCTCCATTGTCTCCTCTTCTTGTCTATACTTAGGAGTATCTTACCCTAAGTATAGGGGGAGACAATCTGAGTACGATCTGTGTATTCCCACCCTTGACCCTCCCCGCTTGTTGTACAGTCTGCTATACTTCAGGATTACTTGATCCCAAGTATAGGGGGGACGGTCAACTTCTCATCCATTCATTTCATTCATATATATACTCTTTAGACTTGTCTATACTCAGTACGAGATATGACTCTATTTTTCTCTTCGATCTATGAGGAAATAGCTCCAGCTAAGTATAGGGGGGTCGTATATACTGTGTATATACTATAAGCCATAACTCATACTGAAAAATAAAACATCAACTCAATCTAAAAAGCAATAAGTAATTCTATAATAATAAAAGATGATTATCAGATCCTCAGACTCGTTGTACTTGTATTGATTATTAAGTCAGGCAAAATGTTTTGTGAAAGAAATATTTCTGTGAAAAATCTTGTGAAAATTGTTTGAAAATAGTGTGTACAAGTATTCAACCTTTGAAAAATCAGTTTGCTTGACAAATTTATTTTCTTTGTGTGAAATCAAAAGGTGTGAAAATTAGTGTGCAAATGATTGAAAAAGTTGTTGGTCAAATTGTTTTGAAAAATCTATCTATCTTGTGAGAAAAACCTTTGTAAAATCATTTTCAAATGCTTGAACATGTTTGTCAAAATTATTTTGGACTATAGTTTTCAAAACTCTTGTGAAAAGAATTTTTAAGGAGTCTGACAAGTCTGCACAAAAATCTCTCATACAATAAAAAGTAGTAATTCCTAATAAAACTTATAAAAACCATAGTATACATCGTATACAGTTTCTCTTCTTTTGTACATACTGATTAATAAATCAGATACCTATACAGTATGATTTGAAAACTAGTGTGAACTGATTGAAAATTTTGTTTTGAAATGATTTCAACTTGTGTAAAATTGTGTGGATTGCAAAATTTTCCTTTGTGTGAAAGAAATGATTGGAAAAACCTATGTGCAAAGGTTCTAAAAAATATTTGTCAAAATTATGGTGAAAATTGTATACAATATAGTGTGAAAAATCTGTGCAAAAATAGTTTTCAAATGTGTGAAGAAGATTGCAGAAATTATCGTGTACTATCGTTTGCAAAATTATTTCCAAAAACTAATAAGAGCACCATTACAACACTTGTAAATCATAAATAAGATACATACAATTCTTCCTGTACAATTCTAAATAAATTACTTCATTCAAACCTGTAAAGTCTTTATAAATTCATACAGTTTGTACATAAAGCGGTACGCCCGTGTGAATAATTGTATGCACCTCTTTATTTGCAAAAGTTTCTGTGTAAAAATATTCTTTGATCCTCTGTGAAAATTTGCGTCATTCATTGTGCATAGCATAAGCATACCATGCATATTCTTTTTGAGTGAGCTTGATGACTGAATCAGTCTAATAAAGTCTCAAATTGGAGCTCGGTTGGACCTTACTGCACCTAACTGCACTGGAACCTTATGGGAACTAGGTTTAAGGTACTTCAGGTCTAGTCAGACTTAATTCTTTGAGAAAGCAGGGCTGGGTTCAAGTCACCTCAGTGGACTAACTAGAACTTTTCGAAACACACGCATGACTTTTGTCGGCCGTGACCTAACTTGGACACTTGCACCTTTCACTTGGCTCAACTCAGTTGGAGTGGTGAGGGGGTTGGATTTGCCAGTCTGAGACGCACACGGGTGGAAACATTCGTCCTCGTCTAGGGAGGGAAGTGCGCCCCAACCTGGTCCTGTTTCAATGAAGCCGAATGACGGGAGAGTGTGGGTTGCAATAAAGCTTCAAAAGAGGGATAGTCTACCAGCTCAAGAGGAAAATTTCTTGTATATATGCTGCACCATGTAAATATGTTGTACAGATGCTCTTGAAAAAAAATGCAAAAAGAACTCCAAAAAAGTGGTGGGTCGGATTGAAAATTTAATAACCCCACCGGAGTGTATATAGTCCATATATAGTCCAATAAAGCAAAAGCTTATGGTATCACTGTTACATCTCGTGAAGCTTGCAGCGGGAGACTTAGCTACACTGGTTGAGCTCCCAAAATTCTATACCTCTTATTCCCCCTCTTCTTGAGCCGGTTGCCACTTGAACTTAGAAGGGAATACCCCGCTCCTTGACGGTAGAGGCTGGATTAGGGAATCATTGGGTTGTCATGCTGGAGAAGCTGGTCTCTTTGTCATTTCAGTTGAGGAGAGCCACTATCACTTACACTGTACAAGTCAGTTTCATAATCATAAGGGTTTGCGTATGGTGTAGGCTAGTTCTGACCAGGCTATTGAGGTGGGTTGAACAGAGTTCTGTGACTATCAAAGGCTGTTGTATTTTAGAGCTGGTTCCCGACTAGGTTCCACACACACCTACACCCAAGGTCTGACAGGAGCTCCAATCTCAGATTTTGTAAAGACATGCGTTGCACTGAAAGCACCCCTATTCACTCTATCTTCCTTTCATTTTCCTTTTTCTTTTCTTTATTTTTTTGTACTTATTGCATAAGTGTTTGCTAGGGACTAGCAAAGGCAAGTATAGGGGGTGATGAAGCTCCATTTCATCACCTTTATTCTATCATTTTGGCCTCAAAAACCCCAGCAAATGCAGAGAAATGGCATCAATTTGTTCATAATAGCATCCATTATTTATTGTATTAAATATACATAGAATAAGGTTTTTAATGCCAAAATTATAGAATAAAGGAAAGAAAAGAAAAAGGAATAAAATATTGCAAATATTTTATGACTCGAACCCCGAGACCAAGGCCAGCATGGAATTGGTCGACAAGGAATAAAGTAGGGGGAGATAAGGGCTAGTATACAATGAACACCTTATTTCTTTATTCATTTATCTATGCATTTTTTTGACACCTATTTTGTATATAATTATTCATTCATCAATTTAAAATCTTTTGTACATAAAAGTTGTAGACAATAATGTAAATAAAAATACAAAATTGAGTTTGTGTAAGAATAATACTCAGATTACATTTTATGCACAAAATAAAAAGCAAGAATCTCAACTTCACATACCCGTATCTTGCAAATAAAAACTCCAAATCAACCAAATTCACCTTTAATTGTATATAGCATTCCATGAACTATGTTATAAAATTGGTTTCATAATTTTTGGAGTCCATCTGTGGAAGTTAGATTTTTAGCTCCCCTTGCATATAGTACTGATTAAAATATTCATTTTATTCAATATTTACTATTTATATAAATCTATATTTTTAGAATTTTGTAAGTAATACATATAATACATGTACATACGGAAATTAAAAGAAAACCAAAAAGAACTTGTGAAATAAAATAAGTCTATGTATCACATAGGCAAAACACCTATAAAATAAGTATGTACATAAATAAAAGGGGATTTTAATTCTCTTATTCTTTATTTATATATATTTTTATAATGTTGTAAATATTATATAAAACTTATACAAATCCAAAATAAAAAAAACAAATAAAATACATTAAATAAAATATATATAATTCATAGGTAAAATACCTATAAGTATACCTACATATACATATACACATTTGTTTAAAAATGTAAATAAACTCTTAAAAATGAAATAAAAATATATTTATACTCACAAAAATAAGTTATAAAGTTATAAAATAAAAAAATTAAAATAATAAAATAAAATAAACAAATTAAAAATAAAATACACAAAGATACATGTAAATACATACATATACACATTATTTTAATAAAACCGTAATAAAATAATTCATAAAAATAAATAAAAATCATATTAAAATACTACATAAAATAATAAACATTTTTTATTTTATACTCAAAAAATAATAAAATCATTTACTAATTTAAAATAATTAATCTATATTAACCCATACTGTTTTGTCTTCTAGCGGCCTGCGTGGACCAATCGCAGGCCGCCAAGGGTTGACTCGGGTCAACTCTTCATACCCTAGCCCTGCCCCTCTGACAAGTCATGGGGGTCCCTTTTCTCCAAATTTTCACGCGATTTTTGTAGCTCGAGAACGATTGGACCCTTCATGAAGATTGTTCCTTGTACATCCAGGACTCACGCCCTATCCCATGCTCCCTTGTACATAGCCCAGATTCGTCAAGATTGCCCGGCCAATAAGGGCGCATACTTTGTCTATAAATAAGACCTTCGACTTCCTTCCATTTTTTGGTCTCCCTTCGGTTGTTTTCCACCATCTTTTCCCAGTCCTTTGAGGATCCTTGTGACAGGAGGGTTCTCCTGGAGGCTTCAGACGGTCGGAGGAGTCGAGAGGAGTGCCCACGGCCGCCGCTCGCCGGAGGTCCTGCTCCCTGGTCACCAACCAGGGTATAAGAGCTGTGTTTGTTTCGTTTCTATCTTAGTTTTAATTGTTAATCCTTAGTCTAGCTTTTAGCGTAATCAGTAGAGCCTCAGGAGCGCGATTAGTTCAGATCGAAGTTCGCCGGAGTTTAGCTCCGGCGAACCTCTCTACCCTGATCGGCACGATATTAGACCCTTCGCTCCATCTCATCTCCTTCCCCTATGCATTCTACACTCAGCCCACGCTTCAGATCACCCAGAGCTCGCCCAGCTCTGTGATTCGAGGTCCCTCTCCTCCGCTTCGCCGGACCTCGCCGCCCTCCGCCATTCTCTACCTTTTTACCCTAAACCCCAGGTCGAGGAAGACCCCCTCGAGCCCCTCGTTTGTTTGGTGCAGGTTGGAAGCTGAAAGGAGCCCCTTGGGGCTTGATTCTACCCCTGCTAGGTTCCAGGACCCCCCGTTCTTCTCTGAGCTCGTTCAACCGATCTAGGGGGTCCTGGACCTTCTGGACTACCTCGGACGGTGCGCACCGCCTCGCCGGGCGCCTGGGACCCATCAGCAGCAACATGGAGCGCCTGGAGGTGGAGAGATCACCGATCGAAGCCAGGAAGCCCGCAGTTCTTCCCTGTTCTTCGCGAGCAGCAGTCACCGTCGGATGAAGGGGGCGGCCCCAGTTCTCATCAGGGCCGTCCATCTAGCACAAGCCTGGGCCGTGCGATCAGACCTCAGATGCAATCCTGGCCGCAGATCATCGAAGGGGTATCGAGCGCTAAGTGCTCGACACGTGGATAAGTGGCGCGCTCGATGCTGTTGGATCGCACGCTATTTTGGGGGTAAATTTCACATCTAACCCCCGTTGTTTTGTATTTACAGTTTAATCCCAAAAATAAAAAGTTACTATGTATATAAATTGTATAATCTGCAGAAGACCCCTTGAGGTTTTCATATTTACACTTTAGTCCTCTGTGCCTCACGTGCAGCACCCACGTGAGGCGCGTGAAAATTGCAAGTAAACCCTGCCGTGTTTCTGCAATTCCTAAATGGTCCTGAAAATAAAAGTTGACGTGTAATTTTATTGTGATTTTTGCATGAATGCCCCGGTGAACTACTTTATTTGCAAAAATACCCTTGCCAGGCCATTTATTTTTGTACGCTTTGTCTATTTATTTTGTGCTTCATATCTCGTGGAAAAATTTTGCAAAAATAGACATAAGCTCCTGTTAGTGTACCATTGCACCCTATATTTTTAGTTCGTAATTTTATTGCATTTTTGTACTTATTAAAAATCAAAAACATGTCTGTTATCCCCTGTCTAAATTATAAAATCCTAAAAAAATATGAAAATGCCTCGAAAAACTCCAAAAAAATTCCCTATGGTGCATTTTAACCTATTTTAGTGTCAGTCCAAAAATCACTAAAAATCTCAAAAATGAAAACCATAACAATTATAAAACACCAAAAATCTTTATAAAAATATTAAAAATTCATAAAAAAAATCAAAAAATGTAATTTCTGTCTCTTAATTTTCTCTATTGTATCCTATTTATATTAAAATTAGTTTGGAGGAATTTTGCTACTATTTACTATTATTTACCTCTAAATTAAGTTCAGAGATTTATTAAACTCATTATATTGAGTGTTTTTGACTTTAAAAAAATATGTAAAAATTAGCAAAATGTCTTGGAAAATCACAAAAACATTAGAAAAAGATGAAAAATTCAAAAACACTACAATTACCTATTTTTAGCCTATTTTTATATATATATCTCTCTCTCATCTCTCTTATATATGTATATATATTCTTTATATAGTTATATCTAGTTATTAAAAGAAAAAGAATCTATAAAAATATCAAATATAAAAAAATATACAAAATCAGAAAATTAAAATTCAAAATACAAAAAATATAAAATCAAAAAAAATAAATAAATAAATAATTTAAAAACCCACTTCACACAAGGATGACTCTGAGATGCATGCAGGCTTATGCATTTTTTTATTGCTCTCTGTGGTTCGACCTCTATATGCTTGTCACTGTACATTTTATGGTAGAGTAAATAAAGATTAATTCACACTTCTTTTTGAGCTAGATTGTTTTATTCTTTGATTGTGGGTTAATTGTTTCATAACTCGGGTTTTCTGCGAGCGGTCGCCTCGGCGACAACTTGTGTATATATTCATGGTGACCCTCGTGGAAGACACCTGTTATCACCACTGACTGATCTCTTAGAAAAAGACACAATGTTCGTGGTAGATCACAAGTGTCTAAAGACCTTTGAGCTTTTGAAAAAGGAAGATTCTGACTCAGCAATCCTACAGGCTCCGGACTGGTCTCTTCCCTTTGAGATCACGACTGACACTTCAGATATCGCTATCGGAGCTATGTTAGGACAAAGGCGATATGGGATTGTGTATGCTATACACTACATAAGCAAAGTTTTAGATCCTACCCAAAAGAATTATACAGTGACTGAAAAGAAATGCTTGAGGTATTATGGCCCCTCAAAAAGTTCATATCTTATGTTTTGGGCTCCAAGGTGACAATTTCATAGACCATACCACAATCCGGAATTTTATGGAAAAGAAGGGTGCGAAGGCGTGTCTTCTTAGGAGGATTTTACTACTCCAGGAGTTTGATTTGGTAATAAGGATAAACTTGGAGTAAAGAATATAGCGTTGATCATTTATCCCAAATTAAGTTGAAGGAATCCCCTGAGTTCGAACGGATCAGAGGTACCTTCCGGATGAGAAAATTTGTGTTATTGACTCACTCCCATGGTATGCTAACATGGTAAACTTCCTTGTCTCCAAGCAAGTTCCCGGTGATTGGAGTAGGAGAAACATTGACCACTGAAATCAGATTCGAAAGTACCACTAAAAGGATTCATTCCTTTTATTTAAAGAGACGGATTGTGTTTGGAGAAGATGTATTTCTCAGGAGGAATATCAAAGTGTCGTCACACATCGTCATTCACTCGAGTCTGGAGGACACCTTTGGGAAAGAGAACCACACACAAGGTACTCCAATGTGGATTATATTGGCCGACCATGTTTAGAGATGCCTTTGATTTTATACGGTCATGCCCGATCTGTTAAAGGATGGGAGGGACTGTTGGATACAGAGATGAGATGCCCATGCAACCGGTGATTTCTGTGATGTTTTTGATGGTAGGGCATAGATTTTATAAGTCCCTTTCCCAATAGTAATGGACATGAGTACATCTTGTTAGCGGTTGACTACTTGTCTAAGTGGGTGGAGGCTATCCCAACCCGAGTTGCAGACAAAAAAATTGTCTGTAAGTTTTTTAGAGACCATATCATTGCAAGGTTCGAGATTCCCGATGTTTTGATTTCTGATGGAGATAGCCACTTTGTGAATCAAAATGTTAGATCATTAGCTAATGACTATGGATTTGAGCATAGACTAGCAAGTCCTTTGTTGGACATGCGAGCCCATGGCGAGCCATTATGCAATAAATGTTATTGTGAATATCATTCCCTGGTCTAAAATGAAGAATAAATAATTTTCATAATAGGTACCTTAGTACAATTAGGGTTATGTACCATGGCCATCTTAAATGATCATACAGTTGTTGATTCTATTATTGAATCATAGAGGTTGGTGCTTGGATGAATATATAATGAGTTAGATTGAGGACTCATCAAGCATCCTCAAATGATTGTTAAGAGATAATCTCCAGCCTGAGTAGGAGATGGAAATCCTTTCTCAGTTAGGTTGATATCTGACCGACCTCTTGATGCAGGTCCTCTATATAGGAATAGATATTCGGAGGTGTCAGATTAGTTAGGTCAAAGAGTTGACTTAACGAGATCGAGATAACCAAAGTCTTATATCATATGTTGTCATGATATAGGCACACATCCTCTGACTGAGAAAGATGTGTAACTATATGTCTAAGTATGTACATTTGGCATACCAATAGGTTGATGACCTAATCAAGGTCTATACACCGGCGCGCTTGTGTGCCATTAGGGCATATGAGTAGTAGGATCTCTCAAAGGATCATATAGGTTCATTGGTGAACCAGAAGACATGAGCTCACTCATGAGATATTAGGAAGAATTAAATTCCGTGCATGGTCATCTTGCTTTGGAAGCTTGACTGAATTTATAGGTTTGATATATACTTTTGGAAAGTATATGATCAAGACCTAGTATGATATATTCTTTTGGAAAGTATATAATCGATACCAACTCCCAATGATCAAAGGAAACACTTACTGATAAAAAACTTGAAGTAGACATTGTAAAGTTGATCTAATAGTTCGGTTTCATTCTGGGTCTACCAGTATGCAGGATGTACAGGTATTGGGAATACCTGAGGTGATGTGATCATAAACGATTGTATAACCAAGATGCTTCCATTCCTAGGGAGTGATGAAACGGGTCTGGATTTTAGTGACTCCTCTCAGTAGAGAAGTAATCTGATCTTGGTCCAAATGTTGGACATTGATCTGAATGTGATTCAGATGCAATGAGAAGATTACATTTGCGGTCTTGATTTAATCAAGCATCTATGGGAGGCCTGCGATCTTGATTTGAGATATGATCTCAATATCCAAGTCACTATACGTGGAACAATACAATCACCATGTCCTTATCTCCAAGTATCTGCAAAGAAATCACATTATCCTTGAATGGGTTCAGGATAGCTTCATTTTTGATATTATGTATCCGAGCTTTGAGAAAATTGATAATTAAATGTGATTTAATTATCATGAGTAATATGAATTTGATTCATATTATAAGGAGAGTTATCTAAGATAATTAAATATGATTTGATTATCAAAGACATGAATAATGTGAATGTGATTCATATTATTTGAGAACAAGAGAATAGAGATCCAAGATGATTAAATGTGATTTAATTATCATGGATATGAATAATGTGGATAGCAATATCCATATTAGTCATATATATTATAAATGTGATTTATAATATATAAGAGAGAGCTATTTGTAATTTACATTTTTTAATTAAATGTTGATGTGAATTGGATTCAAATTGGACATTAAATTGAAAATGAAATTTACATTTTATTTTGGGTTGTGAATGTGATTCACAATTTTCCACTGGTAAGATTGCAATATTCACAAAATAATTATGAATTATTTTTGTAGAATAATTTATAACAAGTGTTGTTGTAAATCTTGGATATTTCCATGGAATAATGTAATCTCATGAGATCTCATTAGATTACATGAGATTGCCACCAAATCCCATATTATGGAAGGAGGCAATCTTCATTCCATAAACCTCCATGCTTGATTGATTTAATTTGAGAATAAATCATATTGATTTATAAATATATATTTAATCTAAATTAAATTAATTGTTGTTGGTTTTCTACCAACAAAATCTTGGCCATTAAAAGAAACACAAATCAATGTAAGCCATTGGATTTATGTTGTCCCACGGATTGAGATCCATGGATCCTAAAATATTATAAAAGGATAGGCACCCCTTGCTCTTCTTGGTTACAACAACACACAAGAGAACATAAGGCTCTCTCTCTTTCTCTCTACACGCCCTCTCTTCCTCTCTCTCTCTCTCTCTCTCTTGTGCCATCCACCATGGATGCCCTAGAGAGGTTCTTCATCGCCGCAGCATCGTCGTTATGTTTCCCGTTCATTTGCTCGTGGATCTCCGTCTCCTTCGGTGTGTGTTGCTCGTGAAGAAGACATCGGATCTCGTGTGTCGAGATCAGGAGATCCGGCGCTTGGATCATCAACATGGATTGCGAGAAGCACGTGTTTCATCAACACGCTCGCAAGCGTCTCCTCCGTCGGATCGGACTTGATACAGGAGGTCTCTTCGTTTAGAGACTCGATCACAACCACGCTTCAAGAGTTAATCCTATTAATTGTTTGTAGTTTAGACGGAATGATTCGAGAAGTTTTCTTGGATCATGTGGTTTCGTCACATGAAAAAAAATAATTTCCGCTGCATAGAACAACTAGTCTGACTAGTCGTTCTTCGTCGTATTCGATACGATGCTCACGCTTCTGTGATGTGCTTGAGTATCTAACCATATCATCCAAGTGGTATCAGAGCCTTAGGTTGAAGTTTTTGGATGTGATCCATAAACCGGGGACGAGTTGGGTTCGTTAGGGTTTGCGAAAGTTTTCTTGCATTTCATTTTCGCATCTCTGTTTTGAGATTATTTTCGGTACTTTTTAGACTGTTTAAACACGAAAATAATAATTTTATTTTATTCCCCATTAAATAAGGAAATCGTAGGATCTGAGTTTACGTGATTTTGATTCCCTTCGCTCAAGTTATGCTCATTTTAGTGAACATGTATCCACTGTTTCGGGGACTGCGGATCATGACATAATTAAGGTATTAATTGCGGTTTTCAAACGCCTTGAAATGCATGTAAATCACTTAGGTTCTATTTTAAATCAAATTATCAAACTTTAGAAACTTTTTCTCTTAATTTAGATTTAAATTGATTGAGATATGGTATTTTTAGTAAGTGAGGGTCAGTGCTGGAAATACTTTCCTAATCAAGAACCTAGTTATTGTCATTTAATCAATTAGTGAAATTAAATTGTTTATTTTCCTGGAATAATTGTGCATAAATATTTTTGAAATATTTGATGATAATTATTTCCTTAAATGACATTGCCTTAACCAATATTTGATTAAATGTGATCTAGATCACTAATTGGTTACATGATCTACATGATCTACATTCCAACAAACATGTTTCTTGAATAGGATTTGGAATTTGTTTAGAAAATCAATCTCATTATAATGTTAATCAAAATTATTTTGATTATTATTATATGGTATAATTTCTTTGAACAACCGATGATCATCTCAAGTACAAAGTGATCTATTTTGCATTATCCTTTCCCGAGGTGGATATGATGTCTAATCGGGGAGTGTTGGGGTAGCAGGTTGCATCGTGTGCGGCCTGTCCCACTCCCGTCGGTACTGGCCATGACAGCGGGTAGGGTTAGTATAATGCTTAAGAAATCATGATGTATTTCTAATTATTAAAATTCAAAATAATATGTATTTGAGATAATACCATAATTCAAGTGACAATAAAAATTGTTTGTTGGATATTAATTGGATCATTAATTTAATATGATTAAATTATTTGGAATCCAAATTAAATTAAAGCACTCTATTATAAATAGAGATGTTATTTCCCTTAGAAGAATTAATCTTAATGAATATGATTCATAATGGTTAATTAGAATTTGAACGTGATTTGGAGGATCACATAAGTGACATCCATGGTATCCCGTCAAGGCAGAGGGTTCTGTCGCCAGGGATTGTATGTAGGAGACACCTGTCCGATGTGACATCTCCTGTATGCAAGCGCATCTGGATCGGTCTCTTTGCTTCTCAAAAGAGTAAGGCCGTATGCGTAGTGACCCCAATGTTGGATCCTCATATTATTGGGGCGATATTGGATTGCGCATAGCGAGTACTATTCCTGTTGACGGTTGGTTCAATTAATGACGGGTCAACATCACCTTAGGGTGGTGGGCCCGGGTGTTAAAGACCGAATTGGGAAATGCAAGTTGGACTTGCAAGGAGGAATGTATTCCCGCTTCTTTTTATCAGAGTTACAGATTCTCATAATATTGGGATGTGACAAAGATAAGGAAGGAGATCCCAGATCTTGTTGAGATATAATGGTAAGTATATATCTTACATTGAAAGTGATTAAGGGAATGAACTTTCAGTGTTGACAAAGCAAGACAACTTTGATATAAAAATTCCTAAATCAAAGTAAAATATGTGTATATATATATACACTTATGCAAATTTCTTGTTTCAGATAATCCTTTATTAAACCCACTCAATGTTATACGAAATAATAACCGATAAAATATCATGGATTGGACTCATGATCCAGATATTGTACTTGCAGTTGGACACATAATGTATGTGGTTGCAATGTGCAAGCTCCCTCATAATAATGAAGAATGACAATTAATAGATAATAGGATTACAACCCTAGGGTTTTTATGTCTCTATAGTCTTGATCTCTCATGACATATCGATGATGAGCGCAATTATCAAATAGTCCTTATAAAGACTTAAGAAGATGTTCTGGCATACATATGTTCTCTCGACATTTAATCATGAAGGACATGGTTCTCTGCATCATGCAGAATGGTGGCTCTATAAGAGATGATGTATTCAAAATGTTTGAATATCTGCCTGGACCAATGTTTTTAAGAGTCTAGATGGATGTAGACATGATGATTGTCATCATTCTACTGTCTATACTCTAGTCATTCATGAAGCTTCATAATATTCATATCATATGAATTTATTGAAGCATGTATAAATATTGAAATACTCTTACTTTGAATTCTTTTGAATTTACCATAAGAGATCCTTAGTCTTAAGCAATGATTGTTTATAGATATAGGGAGCGCAGTGGAAGCATGGGTCAGACCCAAGATGAGAAGGATAGTCAAAGAGTTGATTGTACTTATGTGACTTCCGTATGACATCCAAAGAGTTGGATGAATGCCAATACTGCAATAAGTTGATGTGTTTATTGTATGACTATCAAGTCTGTTTAGAATCCTTAAAGGACTCGGATAGAGCATCAAAATAATCTACAGAAATCATTGAAATTGACTTTCTTATTTGATAAGATAATGTCCAATAATTGTATCTCAATCTTCTAATGACACTTGCAATTGGTTGCATATATATTAGAAGATTAGAAATTTGATCTTAAGGTTTAACGGTCATCCATGTTGGAATCGATGCAATTGGTGCGACAATTTCCATTGGATCAATAGACTTCATAATTTCAGTGGGAGAGCCCTTGGTCTTAGAGAGTGTCTCTATGAACTAGACATTAGAATACACTCATTGTTTGTTTCTAAATGTTGGAAATAAACATGAATTCTGGAATGGACCTATCATAAAGAGTTATGATGGATATATTTCAGAAAGTAATCTAACATCCATAGGACTTTACTGAATTAGAAAATTAATGAATGGTTCATTAACATTTGTAATAATGAAACTTTTAAAGATCAATAAGAGGATAAACATCATTTGACAATGATCTGGCATCAAGCTTTGGATGTTTGCCTATTGATTTGATCAAGAGACAAGTAAGAATGAAACTTTAGAATGTCTAAAATTTCAAAACTTACATACTTATGAATATTGTAAACAAAAGTAAAATATGTCCAACACACCCTTCTTTTGGAATGGTGTAAGATGTCAATGTATTCAGGATCTCATACATATTGATGTATGTGGATCATCTATATCATAGTAAACATTATAGATATGTGATATCTATTGATGATTATGTATGATATGAGATTTCTTCTCTTTACCTAAGAAACCTTTGAAATGTTCAAAGATTTCATTATTTTGGTTTAGAACCAAAGTTTGAAGGAAGATAAAATGAATTTGATCTAATCTAGGTAGCGAGTACGTGTTAGATAAATTCAAAGAATACCTTATGAAAATATGAATATCGTTTCTATCTCAATCCTCCTAACACACCTTAACTCAATAGAGTTATAGGGAGATACAATTGGATCATGTGTGACATGATCATATCAATGATGAATTTTAGCATAATTATCCCTTAGTTTCCAAGTATATTGAAGGATATGGGGAAATCCTCAAGCGCATCACGGAAGCGTGATATCGTATCGGATACGACGAAGAACGACTAGTCGCACTAGTTGTTCGGTACAGCGAAATTTAAAAAAAATTTATTTGATGAAACCACATGATCTGAGAACCATTCTCAAATCGTTTCATCTATAACCACAACAAGTATAATGCAATACCTCTTGAAGCGTGGTTGATCAAGTCTTTAAGAGAAGAGACCTCTTGTCTCAAGTCCGATCGTCGGAGTAACGACTTGCGAGCGCGGGGATGACTCGCGGTGTCCTCGCAATCCAAGAAGATGATCCAAGCATGGTTGCTCCTGATCTCGTCACACGAGATCGAACGTCTCCTTCGTGAGTGAAGCACTCCAAGTAGACGGAGAACCGCAGAGCGTCGAAGCGGCAGCACGATGGCGCGGGCGTCGACGATTCTCTCCACCAAGGTATGGTGGACGGCCACCAAGAAGAGAGGGAGAGAGGGCTGTCGAGTATGGAGAAAGAAAGAGAGAGAGAGAGAGAGAGAGAAAGAGAGAGAGATGTGTGCTACAATAGCATGTAAAGAGAGAGCATGGTATGCCTCTCTATTTATAGGGTATTGGGATCCATGGATCTCAATCCATGGGACATATAAAATCAATGGATGAGATTGATTTATGTCAATCCAATGGTCAAGATTGTTGTTAGTAAAAGCCAATAACTTGTGATTTAATTTTGATTAAATATATTTGATAAATCAAATATATATTAATACCAAATTAAACCAATCAAATAAGGAGTGAAAATACAAATAAGATCCACCTTCCCCATTAGAGGGAGTGGCCGGCCACCAATTCCATAAAGGAATTGGTGCCGCCACCTCCTTCCCATATGGGGAGGGCAATCTCATGGATTCCCATGAGATTGCACATCTCCTTGTTTTTCTCACAACTTATTTCCAACAATTATTTGTTGGTATTTTATTCACCAAAAATAATTCTCAATTATTTTGGGAATATTGCAATCTTGACATTTGAGAATTGTGAATCACATTCACAACCCAAAACAAAATATAATTTACATTTTCAATTAATTAGACAATGTGTATCCAATACACATTAATAATTAATCTACAAATATAAATTATAATTAGCTCTCTCTAATACATTATAAATCACATTTATAATATATTATGAATAATTGGATATTACTATCCACATTATTCTTATCCATAATAATTAAATCACATTTAATTATATTGGATAATTCCTCATACATCATGATAATTAAATCATATTTAATTATCGATTTCTCATTGCTTAGATCTTATGGAATTATTCTTGAACCATTCAAGAACAATGCTATTTCTCCTCAGATACTTGGAGATAAGGACAGGGTGATTGTATTGTTCCACATATAGTGACTTGGATATTGAGATCATATCTCAAATCCAGATCCCATGGACCTCTCATAGATGCTTGATTAAATCAAGACCGTAAACCTAATCTTCTCATTGCATCTGAATCTCATTCAGATCAATGTCCAGTATATGGACTAAGATTTGGTCACTTCTCTAATGAGAGGAGTCACTAAAATCCAGACCTATTTCATCACTCCCTCGGAATGGAAGCGTCATTGTTATACAATCATTTATGATCAAATCACCCTTCAGGTATTCCCAATACCTGTACATCCTGCATACTGGAAGACTCATGATCATCCCAAAGACAGAGATCACTTTTACACTGTCATCTTCAGGGTTTGATCACTAAGTTTCTCAATCTTGGTTTTTGGGATATGGTACAGATCATATGCTTTCATAAAGCATATATCTTACCTTCAAATTCACATCATGCTTCTAAAGCATGATGACCATGCATGGAATTTGGTCAGTCCCAAAACCTCATGAGTGAGCTCATGTCTCCCGGTTCACAAGTGAACCTGCATGATCCCTTTGAGAGATCATATTACTCATATGCCCTTACATGCACACCAACTCGCCGATATATAGACCTTGGTTAGATCATCAACCTATTGGTCTGCCAAATGTACATACTCAGACATATAGCAATACATCTGTCTCTAGTCAGAGAATGTTTGCATGTGATGTGACAGTATTCATCATAGGTCTTTGGTTATCTCGATCTCGTTAAGTCAATTCATTGACTCAACTAATCTGATACCTCTGAATCAATATTCTCATGCAGAGGACCTGCATCAAGAGGTCGATCAGATATCAGTCTAATGAGATAGGATTGCCATCTCCCACTCAGACTGGAGATCACTACTTGTCAAACATTGATGATGCTTGAAGAGTCCTCTATCTAACTCCTAGATATTCATCCAATCATCAACTTCTATGATTCAATAAATGAATCAACAGCTGTATGATTTTCAAGTTGGCCATGGTACATAACCCTAGTTGTACAGAGGGACCTTATAGTGCATTCATTCATTCAATATCAGAAAGGGAGTGAAACATAATCAATAACTTTTATTGCTAAATCATTAATTACAATAACATTTAATGCAGGAATGGTTCGCCTCGGGCTCACATTGCTAACAATCTCCCACTAGCCCTCAGAACCATTCAAGAACAATCCTTAAACCCATACTCATTACATGTTGGTCGAAAAACTTCTGTGTCGGAGGTTTGGTAAGAGGATCAACAACGTTGTCGACAGAGGCCACCTTGGTGATGATGATGTCACCACGCTTTTGAATCTCCCGAATGATGTGGTATTTCCTTTCTACGCGCTTGCTCTTCTGATGCCATCTGGGTTCCTTCTCCTGGGCAATGGCTCCCGTGTTATCACAGAGTAGCGGGATGGGAGTATCAGAGGAAACTACGCCAAGCTCCTGGACGAACTTGCGCAACCACACCGCCTCCTTTGCAGCATCCGATGCGACAATGTATTCGGCTTCTGTTGTTGAATCTGTTGTAGTGTCCTGCTTCTTGCTTCTCCAGCTCACAGCACCACCATTCAACAAGAACACAAACCCTGATGTCGACTTTCGATCATCAATATCCGATTGGAAGTCAGAATCTGTATATCCCAAGACTTGGAGATCACCATCTCCATAGACCAAGATATAATCTTGCGTCCATCTTAGATATTTGAATAAGTTCTTTACTGCATTCTAGTGTTGTTCTCCATAGCAGGATTAATAAC
The DNA here is from genome assembly GCA_037367405.1 of Ottelia alismoides. NCBI lineage: Eukaryota > Viridiplantae > Streptophyta > Magnoliopsida > Alismatales > Hydrocharitaceae > Ottelia > Ottelia alismoides. The sequence goes on from JAZKJV010001707.1 coordinate 428,852, forward strand.
GACTTACCACTCCTACTGCATGGCAGATATCTGGCCTAGTGCACATCATAGCATACATTAAGCTTCCTACAGCTAATGCATAAGGGCATCCAGCCATGGCTTTCTTTTCCTCAACAGTTTGAGGAGTCATTCCTTTAGACAGGTGGATACCATGTCTTAAGGGCAGGAATCCTTTCTTGGAACTATCCATACGGAATCGTTCAAGAATTTTCTTAATGTATCCATGTTGTGACAATCCCAATATCCTCTTCTCCCGGTTTCTGAACAACTTCAGACCCAAGATGTAAGAGGCTTCTCCAAGATCTTTCATCTCAAAGGTTTGGGACAGCCAAATCTTCACACTGGTCATCATCCCTGTATCATTCCCAATGATAAGGATGTCATCTACATAAAGCACGATGAACACAATGGCGCTCCCACTAAGCTTCTTGTATACACAAGGTTCATCAGGATTCTGCTCAAAATCATAACTCTTTATGGTTTCGACAAATCTGATGTTCCAACTACAAGAAGCTTGCCTAAGCCCATAGATGGATTTCTTCAGCTTGCATACTTTTCCATCCTCAGTCATGAAGCCATGGGGCTGCTCCATGTAGATATCTTCCTCGAGGTATCCATTGAGGAAAGCCATCTTGACGTCCATCTGCCAGATGTCGTAGTCAAGATATGCAGCTATAGCTAGCAATGCCCTGATGGATTTAAGCATAGCCACAGGAGAAAATGTCTCATCGTAGTCGATGCCTTCTCTTTGTGTGTAGCCCTTGGCTACGAGCCGTGCTTTGAAAGTCTCTACTTTCCCATCAGGTCCCCTCTTTCTCTTTAAGATCCATTTGCACCCAATGGGTTTTACCCCTTTAGGTGGATCCTCGAGGGTCCATACACCATTCTTATGCATGGAGTCAATTTCTGACTTCATTGCTAGCATCCATCTATCCATGTCATGATCCGCAAGTGCTTCATCAAATGAAGTAGGATCATTGTCATTTTCACTTGACACATGGAATCCATACCTTTCAGGTGGTGCAACCACCCTTAAACTCCTTCGAAGAGGTATGGGTGTTTCATCTTTGTTTATTTCTTCAGTTTCTGGTCTAGGAAGCTCAGAATCCTCAGGGGATTCAATGAGTTCCTCTACATTTTTATCTTGACCTTTAAGGAAATCATCCTCCAAAAATTTCACATCTCTTTAGACAAAAACCTTTTGGGTCTCAGGGTCATAGAGTTGGTATCCAATACCATCTCTAACATACCCAATGAAGTAACACTCACGAGTGCGAGATTCCAGCTTACTTGCGTCTATGTTCTTTGCATGGACCAAGCAGCCCCAAACCCTCAAGTGCTTAACACTAGGTTTGGTTCCATACCATAGCTCATGAGGAGTCTTAGGTACAGATTTGCTAGGAATCTTATTCAGGATATATATTGCAGTCTCTACTGCATATCCCCAGAAACTAAGTGGCAAATGTGCTTTACTCATCATTGAACGGACCATATCCATGATGGTCCTGTTGCGTCTTTCAGCAACACCATTAAGTTGGGGAGTTCCAGGAGTAGTGAGATTGGAGACAATTCCATTCTCTTTAAGGTATTCCTTGAATTCATCAGAGAGGTACTCGTCACCTCGATCAGATCGAATTCATTTAATCTTCCTATCGGTTTGGTTCTCAACCAAAGCCTTGAACTCTTTGAACTTTTCAAAGGTTTCAGATTTATGATGTAATAGGAAGATAAAACCGTATCGCGAATGGTCATCAATAAACATCAAATAATATTGATATCCATTTCGAGTCGCGGTACTGAAGGGACCACATACATCGGTATGTATTAAGTCAATAATACATCCGCATCTAGTAACCTTGTTACGGAAAGGCATCCTAGTCATTTTACCACCAATACAATGTTCACAGGTAGGTAAAGATTGAACCTGTAGAAAATCTAAAGGTCCATCCTTTATCAATCTATTGATCCTATCAACAGATAAATGACCAAGCCTTTGATGCCAAATCATGTTTGAATGATTTTCATTATTCCTGGATCTTTTAGGGTTTTTATTAGTGGTTGTAACATTCATGACATGCTCATTAATGCACAATTCATAGAGTCCTCCAGAAGTCAAAATACCATCTGCAATATATTTATCATAATGATTTATGACTAATTTATTACAGAAACAGAATGAATATCCACTTCTAACTAGCTTAGATACAGATATTAAGTTCCTCCTGACTTCAGGTACATAAAGACACTCTTTAAGTACTAGGACACTACCACTAGATGATGATAGCCGACAAGTCCCTACAGCGACTGTTGCAACACTTGCATCAGATCCCATCTGGATGACTATCTCCCCTTCTTCAAGTTTTCTAGTTTCCTGAAACATATGCAACAAATTGCATACATGAACAGAAGCACCAGAATCAACAACCCAACTTCCCTCTCATCATACGAGAAAGCTGGTTTCAATGATAAAAGTAGATTTAATACCTGCTGGGGCTTTACCTTTGTCGACCGACTTTAGGTAATCCGGGCAATTATGCCTCCAGTGCCCCGGCTTTTTGCAGTGGTGACAGACGTCGGTTTTCTCCGACGCCATTAGAGTGGATGCATTAGAAGAAGAGCCAACACTTTGTCCATTCTTCTTTCTCTTCTGGGTCGGGCCCTTCCGAGAACCATGCTTCCGACCACGCTTCCCTCTGACCTGTGCAACCATTGCACTACCAGTGGGACCATCCTTCTTCATCACGTCTTCTGCAGACTTTAATGCAGCAAGGAGAGCAGCACTTGTCAATTCCATCTTGTTCATGTGGAATGACACTACAAAGTTATTGAAAGATTTGGGCAACGACAGCAGAATGAAGTCAGCTTGCATGTCTGCATCCATTGTTGCCCCAAGAGTCTCCAGCTCCGACAAGTACCCAAACATTTTGAGTACATGTTCACGGACCGAAGTTCCTTCCTGCATCTTGCAGCGAATGAGGTCTTTCATAACATTGTACTGTTGGGTGCGGTTAATGTCACCAAGCATATCGTTTAGATTCTGCATGATCTCCTGGCAAGTACTCATCTCCACATGTTGTTTCTGAAGAACATTGGAGAGAGAACCCAATATGTAGCATCTAGCCAAGACATGGTCTTCATCATATTTGTCATTGAATGCTTTTTCTTCCTTAGATTTAGGGTTTTCATGCTTGTCTTCAGAGAGCACATAGCTTATGCGCTCCGCCGAGAGTACAAGCTCTAAATTACGGATCCAATTCGAGTAATTTGGTCCAGTCAATTGGTTGACCTCCGGAAGCTTGCTCAGTGGGTTCATGGATTTCATTTTTTGAAATTGAGAATGCACTATATTAGAACATATAATCATATATTCAATTTAGTTTTATTTGATTAAGGCATTTTAAATCAAATTAGTCTTTCTATGTCAACTATGAAAGTTTATTCCCTTATTCACTTTCAAAGTAGGAGATATACTGATGAATCTCAATTTCATCACCTTTATTCTATCATTTTTGGCCTTAAAAACCCCAGCAAATGCATGAAAATAGCATTAATTTGTATATAATAGCATTCATGATTCATTGTATTATTTGTACATTAAATAAAGTTTTTAATGCCAAAATTATAGAATAAAGAGAAGAAAAGAAAAATGAATAAAATATTGAAAATATTTTATGACCCTGACCCCGAGACCAAGTACAGAATGGAATTGGTCGACAAGGAATAATGTAGGGGGAGATAAGGGCCAATTATACAATAAATACCTTATTTATTTATTTATTCATTTATTTATGCAATTTTGACACCTATTTTGTATATAATTATTTATTCATCAAACAAAGAAACTTTGTTCATAAAAGTTGTAGATAATAATGTAAATAAAAAATACAAAATTGATTTTGTGTAAAAATAAGACTCAGAGTACATTTTATACACAGAATAAAAAGCCAAAATCTCAACTTCACAGAACCATGTCTTACAAATAAAAACTCCAAATAACCCAAACTCACGTTTAATTGTATATAGCTTCCCATGAACTATTTAATAAAATTGGTTTCATAATTTTTGGAGTTCACCTGTAGAAATTAGGTTTTTGGCCCTCCTTGTACATAGTACTGATTGAAATATTCATTTTATTCAATATTTATTATTTCTAAAAATTTATATTTTTAGAATCTTGTAAATAAGGTATAGAATACATGTATAGATTAAAATTAAAAGAAAACTAAAAAAGAATTTGTAAACTAAAATAAGTCCATAAGCTACATAGACAAAATACCTATGCTACCTATATATATAAATAAAAAGGGATTTTATTCTTTTATTCTTTATTCATTTATATTCTTATAATAATATATATATTATATATAACTTATTAAAAATACAAATCCAAAATAAAAACAAATAAAATTCATTAAATAAATAAAATGTATATAATATATAGGTAAAATACCTATAAGCATACCTACATATACATATACTTATATATTTAAAAATATAAATAAACTCGTAAAAATTAAATAAAAATACATTTATACTCACAAAAATAAGTTATAAATTTTTAAAACAAGAAAATAAAATAATAAAATAAAATAAACAAAATAAAAACAAATGTATATAAATATACTTATAAATACATTATTATAATAAAACCATAATAAAATATATCAAAAAAATAAATAAAAATCAGAAATAAATACTACATTAATTTATAAACATTTTTTATTTTATAAATAAAATCTAATTATGTCATTTATTATGTTAAAAAAATAGGTCAAGGTAGTTCTGACGTGGACCAATCAGAAGCCAGGGACTGTTGACCTCCGGTCAACTTCCCCTGCGCTTCTGACTCCCGTCAGAACCATCTTGTCCCCCGGTTTTCCTGCCTTTTTCCTAGGCGTCTCGTCCACCGATTACACTTGATGTCTTCTGACAAAATCATCGTTGATCATTGCACATCCTCGCCCATTCATTTGTTCTTTTGTATAAAGCCCAGATTCGCCGTTACGGCCCGGTCAATAAGGGTGCGCCACTTTGGTTATAAATAAAGAACCACCGCCATCTCTTCAATTTTGGTCAGCCTCTACGCATCTCCCTTCCTCGCATTCGGTCTAGGTGGACTCCTTGTGACAGCAGGACTCCCCTGGCACCTCGAATCGGTCGGAGAAGGAGGTGGTTGCACCCAAGGTCGCCGCTCCGGCGAGGCCTCTGCTCCTTGGTGCTTCACCAGGTACGAGCTGTGCAGTTCTCTCATTTTAGTTAAGATTTTGTTTTAGCATTTCATTTCTGTTGTTTAAATTGCTCTAGGCCCTTAGGTGTATCTCAGACTCGAGTGTCGCGATGCTCCCAATATCTTCCGACCACCAAACCACCTCCTCTCCCTTCCTTAGCAATTTCCCCTCGCCCCAGGCACCTTCGCTCACCCAGGTCTTCACCAGATCTGGAGATCAGATCTCCTTCCTCCGCCCCTTCGCCGGAGATCGCCGCCCCATGCCACCTTCGCCCATTCAACCACCAAAAAGGCCCCCGGAGCCCTCTTTTTGTGTTGTGTATCCTTGTGCAGGCCCCGGAGCGCCAGGAGACTCATCTTGGCTTGATCCATCACGAAGAGCAGGTACCTGGAGCTCGCCATCTTCATGGACCTCGCCTGAACTCAGGCGAACTCCAGGAGCCTCAACGAAGCCATCAGCCGATGCAGGGAGCTACCAGGAACGTGTAGAGACCTCAGGCGACGATGGAGAGGCCCGGAGGAGTGAACGCCGATCGATTGAAGGTCGCCAGCGGCGACCTTCTTCCCTGTTCTTCCAGGCCACCTCAGAGTCGTCAGATCGAGTGGAGGCTCCCAGTTTTGATCAGCATCGTTGGATGGAGCTTTGCACCGACCGTCAGATCAGCCCGACTGATCTAATCTCAGCCATCCAGCAGCGAAGCGTCATCGGGCATGGAGAAGGCGACGCGTGTCAAGTGAAGCAATCCCAGCCGTCCGCCACCGCACCTTTTGGGGGTAAATTGCATATACAACCCCCGCACTTTTCGTATTTAATTTTTATTATTGTAAAATAAATATCGCGTTGTAAATAAAATGTAACTTTTGCTGAAAGGACCCTGAAATTTATATAATTGCATTTTGGTCCCTCCGCGCCTCACGTGCAGTCCCACGTGAGGCACACGAAATTCGCATGTACACCCTGGCGGTTTTTGTATATTGGAAAATAGCTCCAAAAATTTAAATAAAAGTTTATTCCTGTTGGTATTTTTGCACCGATGCCCCTGGTAGTTATTTTATTAGCAAAAATACCCCTGCCAGGCTGTTTAAATTTTGTGTCTTTTATCTATTCATTAAAAATACCTATGGTGCTTCTAAAATTTTAGAAAAATTAGGATATATGCTTCATGTGATGATCTTTCACGCTCATATTTTATTTTGCATTTTTTTGCATTTTTCCTAATTATTAAAAATGAAAAAGGAGTCATTTTTGTACTATTTAAATTAGAAAATACAAAAAAATATAAAAACATTTTTAAAAAATTCCAAAAAAATTAAATATGGTATATTTATATATATTGAGTCCAGAAAATGAAAAACCCTAAAAATAGAAAAAGAAAATATAAAAATTTCAAGAAGCTCCAAAATCCTAAAAAAATATAAAAACCCTTCAAAAATACCAAAAATATGTTTTCTTATTTTATAATTATCTATATACTATCATTAATGTATTAAAATTAATTTGGGTAATTTTGGGAATTAATTTATATTTTTAAAAAAACCCAAATTAATTTCGTCTACTTAATTAGTCCTATATTAGGGACATTTTTGGAATTTAAAATACATAAACAACAAAAAAAATTAGAAAATTCTAAAAAGCCGAAAAATATGATATTTATTTGAATATATATCTATATGTATCCATATACTACCTCTCCCTCTTCTCTTATATATATCTATAAATATATATATATTATGTAATTAAAAATATAAATAGAAAATAAAAAATGAAGATATAAAAAAACAAAATAAAAATTATAAAAACAAAAATAAATAAAAAATATATAAAATTAAAAAAACCCACAAAAACAATAAGAATTGGACATGATCATTGAATTGAATAATTGCATAACCAATTTCACATTCAACCATTCGCCTCCCAGTGTTCGACCTCTACTTGTGCTTACACCTATACACATTTACATGTAGAGTTATAATAAATTTTAACTCCACATTTTTGATTTAATTGCATATTTTTCATTGTGGGTTAATTGTTGATCGATTTGGGAGTCTGTCTGAGGTCAACTCAGCGACTATCGATCCTCCTTGTGGAAAGACACGACCTCGGCAAATTCCCTTTCATCAAATGGCGCCGTTGTCGGGGAGGCAACAGATTATGTATGGTTGTTCATTTATTTATTTAATTCTTTGCTCATGTCCAGTGCCCATTTTATTATTTTTTTATTTGATTACTTCTTGACAATATTGATTGACTGTTCTGACCCATCCCCTTTATTTGTCTTTGATGCGAGGGACCGCCAAGCGAAGGAGGACCTCCTAGGAGAGAGCATCAAAGGCAGATGGAGAAGATTTTGGATGGCATGTCTCTTTTTTGCATTATTTAGTCTAGTATGTATATTTACATGAGAGAGTGACACTTGACATGTAATAATTCAGGACTCTCAGACACTCCGACTCCCGAGGTCCATTGCCCGAGGGATTGTTCCCTTGGGGGCCTCGACGGTTTTTGATGCTTTTTCTTTTTATTTTTATTTTTATTACTTTGTGTGAATGAGCCCTAGCTTAGGAATTGCTTGATCGAGTAGATTAGGTCCAAACACCCTAATATATTTGCATGTACCTATAGTGCATTTTGGACCTAGTCAAATTTTAAACAGTCTGTTCATTTATCTCTTAACCCGTGTGCCGTGAGCGAGCCCCATCAAGCGCTACTCCTGAACTCGAGTGTGTCGAGAAGATTAGGGGTAAGCCAAGACCGGACTCTTAGGTTAAGGATAAGTGACCGACTTGTGGTGCTTCACGATAATAGCAGTTACTATCCTAGGGCGATTTCTTCGGCTTGCATTTGCATATACCATAGGTTTCAATTATGTTATGCATCCCGCATGGAGAGAGCTGGGAAACACTGTAAGTCTTCTTACTTGGCATGCATCATCATTTTCCGACTTGCATGGCTTTTCCCGACCTCCTCCCTTTGTTTTTGACCACTTAGGATGCTAAATGGAAATTGGAACCTCGATAGGCACGTGCATTGAAAATACCCAAAAAAGTGATAACCTAAATAAAATTGGGACTGCTAACTCTATTGAACATAAAAATAAAACATAATGGACTTCCTTGTCTTGGGGAGAGCAACCCCCTCATTGTATGTGTTTTAAGTGCTCACGTACACGCTAAGGAGTAGAGCCCAAATCCCATCAAACCTCCTATGTGTTTGTACAACTTTGTGATTCTCACCTAACTCTAAAATCGAAAAGATAAATGATCGTCACCTAACGGTCTTCACTGTGTTGAGTAGGTGAATCGGGGGTTTGCCTTGTGTATTGATTGTGACTTGGAGTCCGTTGTGTTTTTCATTCACTATCTGAGTAACCGGTCCCATCGTGTGAGTCATGCATTTTTCATCTTTGAGTCTCTCTACCTCTTTTATATTTATATATATATATATATATATCCTCATCTACATCGAATCGTGATATTGGCGCTTGAGCTCAATCACTTATTCGCCAAGTCCTTCGTTTCCCTCTTCTTCACCCTCTTCCTAGTGACCACCATACCATCCCCATCTTCTCCGGATCGAGGAGAGCATTTTCTTCGGACTACCATATTTTGATGGTGTTCCCGCCTTGCGTGAAACACCCAATTTTGTCTATGTCCCGATCTTCTCACCCACCCTCCTCGTCCCCTCTGTATCATTCTTCTACCACCCGTGATATTGGCACATCGCTCAATCAGCTCCTCCACTCCATTGTGTTACCCTTCTTCTCCACCTTCCTTGTGTCCCCCGTATCACCTTGCTATTACCCGAGAATGCTGTGCACATCGACGAGGCCCGCATCGAGGATTGTATGATTACCCTGATTCTTTGTGTAAGACGGGCCAATGATGTTGAAGATGCTGAGATTGATATACTACTCTTGGTGGATTTGACTTTGGATACGTGCATAGGAGCTTATTGAGGATTTTTTTATGCTGCACATCATTAGGTGTGATTATTTATTGGGATATTTTGATCTCGCACATCGGATTGAGGATGTAACCTATTTCACCGATTTGAGGATGATATCACGATGTTTCTACTGATCTATCTATTTTAAGGTTTCAGCCCGTCTTGATTTGGATTTTGGATGGACTATCTTGATATATGCTTCACGATGACGATGAGTGGAACCCATATGAACTTTCTTCTTCGTGATTGACCCATCCCCGATCTCCTGATTCTCTTATCCACCTGTGGCACTTTGAGGACTCATGCTTATCTTTCATGCCATCTCAGCTGATTGGATTGACTTCGAGGGATTGCATTATGATTGAGGAGCTGCTCTTTTGTCCCTCCACTTGATCTTATGCCCTCCGGTAGATTGATGGATTCACATTATTTCGGGGACCTGAGACTCTATGCCAGCATTCTCATGACCTACATTGATCTAGCTCGCATTCCTCCCCGAGGACTATCTGCGGGAGAACGCGACAATTTCTAGGACTACGGTTTCATCCACTGCTTGGGTCGCCATTTTGATGGGACCTGGAACCGAGTCAGATGATATGCTTGACTGGCCTCCCTCTGTGATTGTGTGCCCGATCTGTCGGCACATGGGGCCAACTGTCTGATGGCTCTCCTTGACGATCCTCGCATGGACGAGCCTTGATATTCCATTTTCTCACTGCCTAGTTCCTAGCTCTCTGAGGGTTATCTGCGAGAGGCTATGACACATTATAGCCCACTCTGGTCTCTTTCGCTGATAGACGGTCTGTCGTCTGTCGAGACCAGACTCTCTGTGGATCCGTCTGATGGATCTGACTCCTTTGAGCCTCTTTCTCTCCTTGATGACCCTTGCAAGGACGAGTTGTACTCTGATTATTCACTGTGTAGCTCACATCACTTCCCGAGGACTATCTGCGGAAGTATGTGACACTTTCTTTACGATCGGCTTCACTCATTTCTGGTGCCTCCTGTCTGTTGGAACACGAAGCCGATTCGTCTGATTTGTGCACTCGGTCTCCCTTTCTGATTATGCGCCTAATCTGTTGGGGCATGAGACCGACTTGCTCAGACTCCTTTGAGTCCGCTCTCCTTGACGGTCCTCGCAAGGATGAGATCTTTTCTGATTATTCCTTGACTAGATCGTAGCTCCCCGAGGGTTATCTGTGGGAGACTACGACACATTTCCGATCTGATTGGTCTCCTCTGTTGATATCTGATGTGTCGACTACTGAGGCCACTATATGGGTCCGTCTAATGGATCCGGCTCCTTTGAGCCATTCTCTCTCCTTGACGACCCTCGCAAGTTAGAGACACATTCTGACTATTCCTTGCCTAGATTGCGGTACTCTCCGAGGACTATCTGCGGGAGACTGCGACACTCTCCTTACGCTAGGTTTCCACTGCTGACTGTGTCTCCGATCTGAGGAGCACGGAATCGAGTCGTCTGATATACTTGATTACTTGTCCCATCTTAAGTTGCCAATCTGATCTGCAGATCATGGGACCCATCTGATTACACTCCTTTGAGTCTTCTCACCTTGACGGTCCTCGCAAAGTCGAGTCTTTTCCTGATTATTCATTGACTAGCATGTACTACTCCCCGAGGGTTATCTGCGGGAGGGTACATCACTTTGTAGGTACTCGGTTTCCTTTCTGGTGTCTCCTACTTGTTGGAGCACGAAGCTGAGTCTTGTGAGCTTTTTACCCGGTCTCCTCCCTGGTTGTGTCTCCTGTCTGTTGGAGCACGGAGACGAATATTCTGATTATCATCTGATTGCGCTCACCCTGAGGACCCTCGTAGGAGTGAGCCATGTATTGTGTTGATCGGTGTATTCTTATGACTTTAAGATTATATCAACACCGTGCATCACATAGTCTCATATGCTTTACGTCCGATCTATCTGGGACTCTGATTGACCGGAGGAGTCTGTACTGCTCTTTCTTCCTCCCAGTCTTACGGTATCGGCTCTGTTCCCTCATGATGACCCTATGAGCTGATTGACTGCTTCATGCTACCGAACCCGATATCTATCCTTTCGACTTGTTGTCCCCGGTAGCTGACACCCACATGACTGCATATCAGGGTGTCTTTTCACCTTCTGACTGCGTCCTCGTTCTCACAGGGAGACGATGATGCGAGTACGGTATTCACTTGTCAGATACCGTCTTGTACTTCACCAGTTCTTCACAACTTGTATATATGTGTTTCTATATTCTGTTTTCCCGCATGTTATGTGTGCCCTAGATCTATCGCCATATCTTTGTATCTATACTTAGGATGTACTTTGTCCTAAGTATAGGGGGGGTACACACCGCGTTGTTCTTTCGTTGTTCAGTTTCGTCACTCCTGTTGTTGACTATACTTAGGGATATCTCACCCTAAGTATTGGAGGAGTGATGCGTATATTCTCCACAATCTATCTTTATATATCTCTCTTTTCTTCTTTTCTTCTTTTCTTTTTCATATTTCTTTATCTAAATAAAAGGTGTCACCCCTTTGTGTCAGTTTTTTGTACTTAGGACATACGTTGTCCTAAGTATAGGGGGTGCACCCCTGATTTGTTAATTCTTTGATATGTTTATTCCCACCCTTGACCCTCCCTACTTTGTGTACAGTCTGCTATACTTAGGATTACTTGATCCTAAGTATAGGGGGGACGGTCAACTTCTATTTCCTTCATCTCTTATTCGTATATTCTTTAGACTCGTCTATACTCAGTACGAGTTATGTCTTCTCTTTCTCTTTTCCGATCTATGAGGACATAGCTCATGCTAAGTATAGGGGGTCGTATATACTCTGTATATACTTTAGCCATAACTCGTACTTTCGTATAATTATTAATAAATAAGGCTAACAATATGATATAATTCATTAAAAATTAATTAATAATGCTTCTTATTCCTCGGATTCTTTTTGTATATACTGAATAATAAATCAGGTAAAAATAGTCTTGCAAAATGACTTGAAGAATGGTGTGAACTGTTTGGAAAACTTTTTGTGAAATATTTTCAACCTTTGTAAAAATATTTTGATTGCAAAAAAAATTCTTTTATTTGTGTGAAATAAAGGATTTGGAAACCTATTTGCAAATGATTTTGAAAATGTTTGTAAAAATATTTTGAAAAAATGTATATAGTGTTTGCAAAATCTTTGCAAAATGGTTTTCAAATGTTTGTAAATATTTGCAAAAATTATTTTGTACTATAGTTTTCAAAATGATTTTCAAATAAATTTGAGGAATAAAAAGCATCATAATAAAATAAATAAAAATAAATGAAAAAATACATAAAAATTCTTTATCAATTGTATATACACCTAAATAAATCACTTTGTTAAAACTTATAAATTCTTTAAGTCTTGTAAAATAAAGTGGCACGCCCGTGTAAATAGTTGTACATATTTTATATTTTGAGTACCAAAATTATTTTATTTACAAAAATTCTTTGTGTAAAAATTCCTCTCTTTGTTTTCAAATTCTTTGAAAAATTGCATTATTCTTTGCATATTTGTAAATAGCATTTGCATAGCATTCATATTCTTTTATTGAGCTTGATGATTGAACTAGTCCAATAAAGTCGAGGATTGGAGCTTGGTTGGACCTTACCGCACCTAACCGCACTGGAACCTTATGGGAACTAGGTTTAAGGTACTTCAGGTCTATTCAGACTTAATTCTTTGAGAAATCAGGGCTGGGTTCAAGTCACCTCAGTGGACTAACTAGAACTTTTCGAAACACACGTATGACTCTTGTCGGCCGTGACCTAACTTGGACGCATGCACCTTTCACTTGGCTCAACTCAGTTGGAGTGGTGAAGGGGTTGGATTTGCCAGTCTGAGACGCACACGGGTGGAAACATTCGTCCTCGTCTAGGGAGGGAAGTGCACCCCAACCTGGTCCAGTTTCAATGAAGTCGAATGACAGGAGAGTGTGGGTTGCGATAAAGCTTCAAAAGAGGGATAGTCTTCTAGCTCAAGAGGAAAAAGTCCTTATGTAAATGTTGTTGTAAATAGTATGTTGAAAAAAAAGAAGAAAAAGAAAAACTCCAAAAAAGTGGACAGGCTTGTAAATAAAAATAAAAGTGCCTGCCGGAGTATGTATATATGTTGTATAGAAAATAAGCAAGCTTGAGCATCAAAGTTATACCATGTAAGCCTGCAGCTGGATGACTTGACTACACTGGTCTTGCATCCCAGGATAGGTAGCTACACTGGCTACCGTCCATTCTTTTCTTCCCCTCCTCCTCTTGAGTTGGATGCCACTTGAACTTAGAAGGGAATACCCCGCTCCTTGACGGTAGAGGGCTGGATTGGGGAATCATTGGGTTGTCATTCTGGAGAAGTCAGTTCCTTGGTCATTTCAGTTGGGGGGAGCCACCATCACTTACACCGTACAAGTCAGCTTCATAGTCATAAGGGTTTGCGTATGATATAGGCTAGTTCTGACATGGCTATTGAGGTAATTTGAACCGAGTTCTGTGACTAGCGAAGGCTGTTGTGTTTTAAATCTGGTTCTCTATCAGGTTCTACACACATTCCCACACCACGGTCTAACCTGAGCTCCAAACTTTGATTTTGTACAAATGAGTTTAATAATCATGATCAATTTAATTTATTCTTTTTATTCTTTATTTTTGCTTTTTCTTTTCTTCTTATTCTTTATTCTTTTGTACTTATTGCATAAGTATTTGCTAGGGACTAGCAAAGGCAAGTATAGGGGGTGATGAATCTCCATTTCATCACCTTTATTCTATCATTTTTGGCCTTAAAAACCCCAGCAAATGCATGAAAATAGCATTAATTTGTATATAATAGCATTCATGATTCATTGTATTATTTGTACATTAAATAAAGTTTTTAATGCCAAAATTATAGAATAAAGAGAAGAAAAGAAAAAGGAATAAAATATTGAAAATATTTTATGACCCTGACCTCGAGACCAAGTCCAGAATGGAACTGGTTGACAAGGAATAATGTAGGGGGAGATAAGGGCCAATTATACAATAAATACCTTATTTATTTATTCATTTATTTATGCAATTTTGACACTTATTTTGTATATAATTATTTATTCATCAAACAAAGAAACTTTGTTCATAAAAGTTGTAGATAATAATGTAAATAAAAAATACAAAATTGAGTTTGTGTAAAAATAAGACTCAGAGTACATTTTATACACAGAATAAAAAGCCAAAATCTCAATTTCACAGACCCATATCTTGCAAATAAAAACTCCAAATCACCCAAACTCACCTTTAATTGTATATAACTTCCCATGAACTATTTAATAAAATTGGTTTCATAATTTTTGGAGTTCATCTGTAGAAATTAGGTTTTTGGCCCTCCTTGTACATAGTACTGATTGAAATATTCATTTTATTCAATATTTATTATTTCTAAAAATTTATATTTTTAGAATCTTGTAAATAAGGTATAGAATACATGTACAGATTAAAATTAAAAGAAAACCAAAAAAGAATTTGTAAACTAAAATAAGTCTATAAGCTACATAGACAAAATACCTATGCTACCTATATATATATATAAAGGGATTTTATTCTTTTATTCTTTATTCATTTATATTCTTATAATAATGTATATATTACATATAACTTATTAAAAATACAAATCCAAAATAAAAACAAATAAAATTCATCAAATAAATAAAATGTATATAATATATAGGTAAAATATCTATAAGCATACCTACATATACATATACTTATTTATTTAAAAATATAAATAAACTCGTAAAAATTAAATAAAAATACATTTATACTCACAAAAATAAGTTATAAATTTTTAAAACAAGAAAATAAAATAATAAAATAAAATAAACAAAATAAAAATAAATGTATATAAATATACTTATAAATACATTATTAAAATAAGACCATAATAAAATATATCAAAAAATAAATAAAAATCAGAAATAAATACTTCATTAATTTATAAACATTTTTTATTTTATAAAAAAAATCTAATTGTGTCATTTATTATGTTAAATAAATAGGTCAAGGTAGTTCTGACGTGGACCAATCAGAAGCCAGGGACTGTTGACCTCCGGTCAACTTCCCATGCGCTTCTGACTCCCGTCAGAACCATCTTGTCCCCCGATTTTCATGCCTTTTTCCTGGGCGTCTCGTCTATCGATTACACTTGATGTCTTCTGACCAAATCATCGTTGATCATTGCACATCCTTGCCCATTCATTTGTTCTTTTGTATAAAGCCCAGATTCGCCGCTACGGCCCGGTCAATTTGGTTATAAATAAAGAACCACCGCCATCTCTTCAAGTTTGGTCAGCCTCTACGCATCTCCCTTCCTCGCATTCGGTCTAGGTGGACTCCTGGTGACAGCAGGACTCCCCTGGTACCTCGAATCGGTCGGAGAAGGCAGTGGTTGCACCCAAGGTCGTCGCTCCAGCGAGGCCTCTGCTCCTTGGTGCTTCACCTGGTATGAGCTGCGCAGTTCTCTCATTTTAGTTAGGATTTTGTTTTAGCATTTCATTTCTGTTGTTTAAATAGCTCTAAGCCCTTCGGTGTAGCTCAAACTCGAGTGCCCGTAGTTCGCCGGAGCTCCGCTCCGACGAACCCATTCGTGGTGCTCCCAATATCTTCCGACCACCTCCACTCCCTTCCTTAGCCATTTCCCCTCGCCCCAGGAACCTTCGCTCACCCAGGTCTTCACCAGATCCAGAGATCAGATCTCCTTCCTCCGCCCCTTCACCGGAGATCGCCGCCCCGCGCCACCTTCGCCCATTCCACCACCAAAAAGGCCCCCAGAGCCCTCTTTTTGTGCTGTGTATCCTTGTGCAGGCCCCAGAGTGCCAGGAGACTCGTCTTGGTTTGATCCATCACGAAGAGCAGGTACCTGGAGCTCGCCAACTTCATGGACCTTGCTTGAACTCAGGCGAACTCCAGGAGCCTCAACGAAGCCATCAGCCAATGCAGGGAGCTACCAGGAATGTGTAGAGACCTCAGGCGACGATGGATAGGCCCGGAGGAGTGAACGCCGATCGATTGAAGGTCGCCAGCGGCGACCTTCTTCCCTGTTCTTCCAGGCCACCTCGGAGTCGTCAGATCGAGTGGAGGCTCCCAGTTTTGATCAGCACCGTTGGATGGAGCTCTGCACCGACCGTCAAATCAGCCCGGCTGATCTAATCTCAGCCATCCAGCAGCGAAGCGTCATCGGGCAAGGAGAAGGCGACGCTTGTCAAGTGAAGCAATCCCAGCCGTTCGCCACCACGCCTTTTGGGGGTAAATTACATATACAACCCCCGCACTTTTCGTATTTAATTTTTAATATTGTAAAATAAATGTCACGTTGTAAATAAAATGTAACTTTTGCTGAAAGGACCCTGAAATTTATATAATTGCATTTTGGTCCCGCCACGCCTCACGTGCAGTCCCACGTGAGGTGCGTGAAATTTGCATGTACACCCTGGAGTTTTTTGTATATTGGAAAATAGCTCCAAAAATTTAAATAAAAGTTTATTCCTGTAGGTATTTTTGCACCGATGCCCCTGGTATTTATTTTATTTGCAAAAATATCCCTGCCAGGCTGTTAAATTTTGTGTCTTTTTATCTATTCATTAAAAATACCTATGGTGCTCCTAAAATTTTAGAAAAATTAGGATATATGCTTCTTGTGATGACCTTTCACGCCCATATTTTATTTTGCATTTTTTTTTGCATTTTTCCTGATTATTAAAAATAAAAAAGGAGCCATTTTTGTACTGTTTAAATTAGAAAATACAAAAAAAAAATAAAAACATTTTAAAAAAAATCCAAAAAAATTAAATATGGTATATTTATATATATTGAGTCCAGAAAATGAAAAACCTTAAAAATAGAAAAAGAAAATATAAAAATTTCAAGAAGCTCGAAAATCCTAAAAAAATATATAAAAACCCTTCAAAAATACCAAAAAATGTTTTCTTATTTTATAATTATCTATATACTATCATTAAATTATTAAAATTAATTTGGGTAATTTTGGGAATTATTTTATATTTTAAAAAAAACCAAATTAATTTCGGCTATTTAATTAGTCCTATATTAGGGACATTTTTGGAATTGAAAATACATAAACAACAAAAAATTAGAAAATTCTAAAAATCCGAAAAATATGATATTTAATATATTTTGAATATATATATATATATGTATCCATATACTACCTCTCTGTCTTCTCTTATATATATACATTATGTAATTAAAAATATAAATAGAAATAAAAAATGAAGATATAATAAAACAAAACAAAAATTATAAAAACAAAAATTAATAAAAATATATATATAATTAAAAAACCCACAAAAACAATAAGAATTGGACATGATCATTGAATTGAATAATTGCACAACCAATTTCACACTCAATCATTCGTCTCCCAGTGTTCGACCTCTACTTGTGCATACACCTATACACATTTACATGTAGAGTTATAATAAATTTTAACTCCACATTTTTTATTTAATTGCATATATTTCATTGTGGGTTAATTGTTGATCGATTTGGGAGTCTGTCTGAGGTCAACTCAGCGACTGTCGATCCGCCTTGTGGAAAGACACGACCTCGGCAAATTCCCTTTCATCATATACTTACCGATATATCTCAAGCAAGAAATGAGATCTCCTCTTTATCTTTGTCATATCCCAATAATATGAGAATTTATGACTCCAATAAAGAGAAGCGGGAACACATTCCGCCTTGCAAGTCCAACTTGCATTTTCCCAATTCGGTCTTTAATACCCGGGCCCACCACCCCTAAGGTGATGTTGACCCGTCATTAATTGAACCAACCGTCAACAGGAATACAACTCGCTATGCGCAATCCAATATAGCCCCAATAATATGAGGACTCGATATTGGGGTCACTACGCATACGTCCTTACTCTTTCGAGAAGCGACGAGTCCCATCCAAATGGATCATATGCAGGATTTGTCACTTCGGACAGGCGTCTCCTACACATAATATCTGGCGACGAAACCCTTCGCCTTGACGGGAGACCATGGATGTCACTTATGTGATCCTCCATCTCTTATTCAAATTCTAATTAATTAACCTGAATCATATTCATATAATTAATTCTTCCAAGGGAATTATTAACTCTAATCATATTAGAGTATTCTAATTGGACATAATTAATCCAATCCTATTAAATTAATTATCAATCCAATTCAATCAATCAAACTTGATTGTCTTACTTGAATATATATGGTATTATTCTCAAAGTACGTATTAATTTGTATTTTAATAATTAAAAAAATACAACTTAATCCCTCGGACATTATCCTGACCCTACCCGCTGTCATGGCCATTACCGACGGGAGTGGAACGGACCGCATACGTTGCAACCCGCTACCCCAGCGATCCCCGACTAGACACCATATCCGCCTCAGAAAAGAATAATGCCAAATTGATTAATTTGTACTTGCGATGATCATCATTTTTTCAACCGAAATTGTACCATATAGTAATAATCAAAACATTTTTTATTATAAGGAAATTTGCTACACAAATTCCCAAATCCTATTCAAGCATCAAGTTCGAAGATTGTGATTTCCAATTATGATTTAGATCACATCTTAATCAATTAATTGGTTGAGGCCAAGTCAATTAGGTAAATAATCATCTTCCAATATTTCACAAATATTTTTCAAGATTATTTCACGAAATTAACAATTAATTTCACTAATTGACAATCACTTGGTTCTAAATTAGGACTGTAATTTCAGCAGTGACCCCTACTCACTAAAATTAATGTATCTCAATCAATTTAAATCCAAATAAAACAAACTCAATTTTCAAAGATTGCTAACTTGATTTAAGACAGAAGCTAAGCGATGTTTCACGCATTTCGAGGCAGATGGTAACAGTAATTAACTCTTTAATCATGTTAAAATCTACTGTTCCCGCAACAGTGCATACATGTTCATTAAAACGACCATATCTAGAGCATACGAAATCCGATTTACGCAAACTCAAATCCTATGATTTCCTTATTTAATGGGGAATAAAAATTAAATAAATAATTCGTGCTTAAATAATTTAAACATGGCCGAAATTATTTACTAAACAGATCTGCGAAATCAAATGCGATAAAAACTTTCGCGACCTTAACGAACCCAAATCGTCCTCGGTTTTTCGGATCATATTCGAAACCGTCGACCTAAGGCTCTGATACCAATTGAAGGATTTGGGGAAATCCTTAAGCGCATCACGGAAGCGTGATCATCGTATCGGATACGACGAAGAACGACTAGCCGCACTAGTTGTTCGGTGCAGCGGAATTTAAAAACATTTTATTCGATGAAACCACATGATCTGAGAACCATTCTCAAATCCTTTCATCTATAATAACAACAAGTATAATGCAATACCTCTTGAAGCGTGGTTGATCAAGTCTTTAAGAGAAGAGATCTCCTGTCTCAAGTCCGATCGTCGGAGTAACGGCTTGCGAGTAACGGCTTGCGAGCGCGGGGATGAGTTGCGGTGTCCTCGCAATCCAAGAAGATGATCCAAGCACGGTTGCTCCTGATCTCGTCGCACGAAATCGAACGTCTCCTTCATGAGTGAAGCACTCCAAGTAGACGGAGAACCGCAGAGCGTCGAAGCGGCAGCACGATGGCGCGAGCGTCGACGATTCTCTCCACCAAGGTATGGTGGACGGCCACCACGAAGAGAGGGGGAGAGGGCTGACGAGTATGGAGAAAGAGAGAGAGAGAGAGAGAGAGAGAGAGATGTGTCCTACAATAGCATGTAAAGAGAGAGCATGGTATGCCTCTCTATTTATAGGGTTTTGGGATCCATGGATCTCAATCCATGGGACATATAAAATCAATGGATGAGATTGATTTATGTCAATCCAATGGTCAAGATTGTTGTTGGTAAAAGCCAACAACTTGTGATTTAATTTTGAGTAAATATATTTGATAAATGAAATATATATTAATACCAAATTAAACCAATCAAATAAGGAGTGAAAATACAAATGATATCCACCTTCCCCATTAGAGGGAGTGGCCGGCCACCAATTCCATAAAGGAATTGGTGCCGCCACCTCCTTCCCATATGGGGAGGGCAATCTCATGGATTCCCATGAGATTGCACATCTCCTTGTTTTTCTCTCAACTTATTTCCAACAATTATTTGTTTGTATTTTATTCACCAAAAATAATTCTCAATTATTTTGGGAATATTGCAATCTTGACATTGGAAAATTGTGAATCACATTCACAACCCAAAACAAAATATAATTTACATTTTCAATTAATTAGACAATGTGTATCCAATACACATTAATAATTAATCTACACATATAAATTATAATTATCTCTCTCTAATACATTATAAATCACATTTATAATATATTATGAATAATTGGACATTACTATCGACATTATTCTTATCCATAATAATTAAATCACATTTAATTATATTGGATAATTCCTCATACATCATGATAATTAAATCATATTTAATTATCGATTTCTCATTGCTTAGATCTTATGGAATTATTCTTAAACCATTCAAGAACAATGCTATTTCTCCTCAGACACTTGGAGATAAGGACAGGGCGATTGTATTGTTCCACGTATAGTGACTTGGATATTGAGATCATATCTCAAATCCAGATCCCATGGTCCTCTCATAGATGCTTGATTAAATCAAGACCGTAAACCTAATCTTCTCATTGCATCTGAATCTCATTCAGATCAATGTCCAGTATATAGACTAAGATTAGGTCACTTCTCTAATGAGAGGGGTCACTAAAATCCAGACCTGTTTCATCACTCCCTCGGAATGGAAGCGTCATGGTTATACAATCGTTTATGATCAAATCACCCTTCAGGTATTCCTAATACCTGTACATCCTGCATACTGGAAGACTCATGATCATCCCGAAGATATAGATCACTTTTACACTGTCATCTTCAGGGTTTGATCACTAAGTTTCTCAATCTTGGTTCTTGGGATATGGTACAGATCATATGCTTTCATAAAGCATATATCTTACCTTCAAATTCACATCGTGCTTCTAAAGCATGATGACCATGCATGGAATTTGGTAAGTCCCAAAACCTCATGAGTGAGCTCATGTCTCCCGGTTCACAAGTGAACCTGTATAATCCCTTTGAGAGATCATATTACTCATATGCCCTTACATGCACACCAGCTCGTCGGTATATAGACCTTGGTTAGATCATCAACCTATTGGTCTGCCAAATGTACATACTCAGACATATAGCAATACATCTGTCTCTGGTCATAGGATGTTTGCATGTGATGTGACAGTATTCATCATAGGTCTTTGGTTATCTCGATCTCGTTAAGTCAATTCATTGACTCAACTAATCTGATACCTCTGAATCAATATTCCCATGCAGAGGACCTGCATCAAGAGGTCGATCAGATATCAGTCTAATGAGATAGGATTGCCATCTCCCACTCAGACTAGATATCACTACTTGTCAATCATTGATGATGCTTGATGAGTCCTCTATCTAACTCCTTAGATATTCATCCAAGCATCAGCCTCTAAGATTCAATAAATGAATCAACAGCTGTATGATCTTCAAGTTGGCCATGGTACATAACCCTAATTATACAGAGGGACCTTATAGTGCATTCATTCATTCAATATCATAAAGGGAGTGAAACATAATCAATAACTTTTATTGATAAATAATTAATTACAATAACATTTATTGCAGGAATGGTTTGCCTCGGGCTCACATTGCTAACATATATATGTGTAGTAGAGATTACTATGTATATCCTTAATTAGGTTCCATGTAAGTTAACTGGAATCTAGCACCAGTGAGTGCTACTTCATTAGGGAAATAAAGGACGATATTGGATACCTACTTTATGACCATGAGATTCTTAAAAAAATCTCATCTCTAAGAATATGATTCTTAAAGGATGACACTCTTGAGAATCAAGATGAAAATGAAGTAAAGGAACTCATCTAATCTTGAGATGATAATGAGGCTCTTGAAATCAGAAACTAAAAGGACAATTAAAGATGAAACATTAATGCCTCTTCAAATGAGTTTGAGGATGTATTCCATGTGTCAGTTAAGTCTGACAATGATAGGATTTCATGTGATGAAACTCCTGAGGATCATAGCATGGAAAGATAGATTTTAGCAATGAAAGTCTAAAGTAGACTTCATATACAAGTGTTGTATATGGACCCTCGAGGATCCACCTATATGGATAAGGCCCATTAAGGTGTAAATGGATCTTCAAGAGAAAGGGAACCTGATGAGAAGGTAGAGACCTTCCCAGCACGGCTTGTAGCCATGAGCTACATACGGAAGAGAAGACATCGCTTGCGATGAGACTTGCTCTTCAGTGACCCTGCTTATACTCATCATACTATTTCTAACAACTTGACTTTGACATCTATGAGATGTAAGTCAAGATTACATTCCTCAATGAATACCTCTCTGGGAATATTCACATGAAGTAGCCCCAGGGCTTCATGGTTGAGGAAAGCAAGGTGTGCAAGCTAAAGAATCCATTATGGACTCAAATAAGCTTCCTGTAGTTGGAACATAAGATTTGTTGAAATTATAAATGTTATGATTTCAGATAGAATCTTGACGAACCATGCGAAGCTTAGTGGGAGTTCCATTGTGTTCATCGAGCTAAATATAGATAATATCCTAACCATTTTAAAATGACATAAGGATGTTAATAAGGGTTCTATAATCTGGTTGTTCCATAACTTGAGATATGATCTCAAAGATGCCTCTTGGATATTAGTTCTGAAGGTGTTCAGAAGCATAGAGACGATGGTATTGGGACTATCACATTAGTAGTATACCATGGACATATTCCATTTTATGGAAAATTCCAAGAAAGTCTTCCATCCCTTAAGATATGGTACTAACCTATCTAAAGGGATAACACCTCAAAGAGTTGAGGAAGTAAATGCTAGAACTGCTTGCACTTGTGCATCAGTTACAAGAAGCTGATTGTATGCTTGATGTGTATAAAAGCCAGATGTCTGCCATGCAGTGGGAGTAGCAAACTATTACTGATCCAACTATGGATATAAAACACTTGGTTGCAGTAATGACAATATCTTCAAACATGACAAAACTTAGAGATAGTGATCTCAAAGTCTTATCTTCAAAAGTTTAAGACCTTGTAGATAGTGATATGTAAGGGTCTTAACTGTAGATACCTTAGGAGATAGAGATCTCCAGGAATAAGGGTATTCTGATAAGGATTATGGAAATACTGGTTATGATAATTATTGAGCAATAGTGTCAATGACACTATAATTGCTTTAACAAGATTGAGTATTGGTTGCATAAAATGCAACATTCGTATTGGATGCGAGCACTGTTGCTAGAAGATATGCAAGTGCCGTAAAAGGACTTGACATAGTCCCTTGGGAACAGAGTGACTGATCGGCTTACCTAGCTATCTTCTAAATAGCCTATGATTGTCACATGAGTGCGGGTTCAAAGATTAGCCCATTAATGGCTCTTTTGGCTAGTGGGAGATTGTTGGACATGCGAGCCCACGTCGAACCATTATGCAATAAATGTCATTGCGAATATCATTCCCTGATCTAAAATGAAGAATAAATAATTTGCATAATAGGTCCCTTAGTACAATTAGGGTTAGGTACCATGGCCATCTTAATGATCATACAGCTGTTGATTCTATTATTGAATTATAGAGGCTGGTGCTTGGATGAATATCTAATGATTTAAATTGAAGACTCATCAAGCACTGTGAAATGATTGTTAAGAGATGATCTCCAGCCTGAGTAGGAGATGACAATCCTTTCTCAGTTAGGCTGATATCTGACCGACCTCTTGATGCAGGTCCTCTGCATAGGAATGGAGATTCGGAGGTGTCAGATTAGTTAGGACAAAGAGTTGACTTAACGAGATTGAGATAACCAAAGTCTTATGTCATATGATATCATGATATAGGCACACATCCTCTGACCGGAGACAGATGTGTTACCATATGTCTGAGTATGTACATTTGACAGACCAATAGGTTGATGACCTAATCAAGGTCTACACACTGGCACGCTGGTGTGCATGTAAGGGCATATGAGTAATATGATCTCTCAAAGAGATCATATAGGTTCATTACTGAACCGGAAGACATGAGCTCACTCATGAGATATTGGGAAGAATCAAATTCTGCGTACGGTCGTCTCGCTTTGGAAGCTTGACTGAATTTGTAAGTTTGATATATACTTTTGGAAAGTATATGATCAAGACCTAGGTAAGATATATGATTTTGGAAAGTATATGATCGATACCAACTCCCAATGATCGAATGAAAAACTTACTGATAAAAACCCTGAAGTAGACAATGTAAAGTTGACCTAATACTTCGGTTTTATTCTGGGTCTTCCAGTATGCAGGATGTACAGGTATTGGGAATACCTGATGGTGATGTGATCATTAACGATTGTATAACCATGACGCTTCCATTCCTAGGGAGTGATGAAATGGGTCTAGATTTTAGTGACTCCTCTCGGTAGAGAAGTAATCTGATCTTGGTCCAAATGTTGGACATTGATCTGAATGTGATTCAGATGCAATGAGAAGATTAAATTTACGGTCTTGATTTGATCAAGCATCTATGGGAGGCCCACGATCTGGATTTGAGATATGATCTCAATATCCAAGTCATTATACGTGGAACAATACAATCGCCCTGTCCTTATCTCCAAATATCTGCGTAGAAATCGCATTATCCTTGAATGGGTTCAGGATAATTTCATTGTTGATATTATGTATCCGAGCATTGAGAAAATTGATAATTAGATGTGATTTAATTATCATGAGTATATGAATTTGATTCATATTATAAGGAGAGTTATCTAAGATAATTAAATGTGATTTAATTATCAAACATGAATAATGTGAATGTGATTCATATTATTTGAGAACAGGAGAATAGAGATCCAAGATGACTAAATGTGATTTAATTATCATGGATATGAATAATGTTGATAGCAATATCCATATTAGTCATATATAATATAAATGTGATTTATAATATATAAGAGAGAGCTATTTGTAATTTACATTTGTTAATTAAATGTTGATGCGATTTAAATTCACATTTGACATTAAATTGAAAATGTAATTTACATTTTATTTTGGGTTGTGAATGTGATTCACAATTTTCCAATGGCAAGATTGCAATATTCATAAAATAATTACGAATTGTTTTTGTAGAATAATTTACAACAAGTGTTGTTGCAAATCTTGGAGATTTCCATGGAATAATGTAATCATGAAATCTCATAAGATTACATGAGATTGCCACCAAATCCCATATTATGGAAGGAGGCAATCTTCATTCCATAAATATCCATGCTTGATTGATTTAATTTGAGAGTAAATCATATTGATTTATCAATATATTTAATCTAAATTAAATTAATTATTGTTGGTTTTTTACCAACAAAATCTTGGCCATTAAAAGAAACACAAATCAATGTAAGCCATTAGATTTGTGTTGTCCCATGGATTGAGATCCATGAATCCCAAAATATTATAAAAGGAGAGGCACCCCTTTTTCTTCTTGGTTACAACAACACACAAGAGAACATAAGGCTCTCTCTCTCTCTTTCTCTCTACACACCCTCTCTTCCTCTCCTCTCTCTCTCTCTCTCTCTCTTGTGCCATCCACCATGGATGCCCTAGAGAGGTTCTTCATCGCCTCAGCGTCATCTTTGTGATGCCCAATCGTTTGCTCGTGGATCTCCGTCTCCTTCGGTGCGTGTCGCTCGTGACGTCGGATCTCGTGTGTCGAGATCAGGAGATCCGCCACTTCGATCATCAACATGGATTGCGAGAAGCATGTGTTTCATCAACATGCTCGCAAGCGTCTCCTCCCTCGGATTGGACTTGAGACAGGAGGTCTCTTCGTTTAGAAACTCAATCGCAACCACGCTTCAAGAGGTAATCCTATTACTTGTTTGTGGTTTAGACGAAATGATCCGAGAAGTGTTCTTGGATCATGTGGTTTCGTCGCATGAAAAATTTTAATTTCCGCTGCATAGAACAACTAGTCCGACTAGTCGTTCTTCGTCGTATTCGATACGATGCCCATGCTTCCGTGATGCGCTTGAGGATCTAACCATATCCTTCATTCTTACCATCCACCAGTCTAACGGCATGGCAGAGGTTTCGAATCGAGAGGTGAAGAGCATTCTTTAGAAGTTGGTTCATCCCTATAGGAAGAACTGGTCCCAGCTCTTGGACTAGGTTCTGTGGGCCTATAAGACCAGCCTACAAGACCCCACTCGATACTTCACCTTTTTGGATGATTTATGGCAAGCCATGCCATTTGCCCACAGAGTTAATTCAGAAATAAGAATAGGCAATCAAGAAAGTGAATTAGAGTTGTCACCTAGGGAAATTGTGTCGTGACTTGAACTTGAACGAGCACGTGGAGATCAGAAATCGGGTGTATGTCAATAGCTTGATTTATAAGGACAAGGTTAAGAAGTGGAATGACCAACACATTAGGTGCAAGAACTGTCTCTGGACAAAAGTTGTTTTTTTTAATGGCAAGTTAAAGATTTTCCATGGGAAGCTCAAATCTAAATGGGTGGGTCCCTACATTGTTAAGAAAGTGGACGATAGTGGAAGTACAAAGATAGCATATCTCATAGATGGTGCACATCCCTTTCCAGTTAATGGACAACTGTTGAAGCACTTCGTAGATTCGAACGAGCAGTTGATCCAAGTTGAGGTTATCTGCTTCATGCAGAGCAAATACAATGCATATACATGAGAACATTCTTCATGAAGATGCAACATCAAGATTCGGCAGCAAGAAGATTCACTCATTCTTTCCTACTAATGCACACATGATTTGATTATTCTTTTAGAACCTCGATTCCCTCTTTTGTTGATATTGCTTAGGCTATCTAAAGCCTAAGTATAGGGGGAGCCCCTCTCCTTTCTATACATCTGCGT
Source organism: Ottelia alismoides (assembly GCA_037367405.1). Taxonomy (NCBI): domain Eukaryota; kingdom Viridiplantae; phylum Streptophyta; class Magnoliopsida; order Alismatales; family Hydrocharitaceae; genus Ottelia; species Ottelia alismoides. The sequence goes on from JAZKJV010001707.1 coordinate 456,049, forward strand.
CATCCTCATTCCTTTTTTATTCTTCACTCATCGATCCCTCTTCTTATTCCTCTTCCTATACTTAGGTTATTTTTAATCTAAGTATAGAGGGAGATCTGAGTCAGTTCATGTATATCCTTTTATATTAAGCATAAGTTATGGCTTCATAACACTCAGTGTTATGAGGACATAACACAAGCTAAGTATAGGGGGTGAACCGTATATATTTCATATATGATTTAGCCATAGCTCATATTTTGAAATTTTTCAAAACTTTTTGGGGGCTAGGGTAAAGTATCTTTAAAACTAATTTGTGTAGAAAAATGTCTGCAAATGCTTTAAAAAAATTCTTACTATGACATTATTTTGAAAAATGTTTGACAATGGTTTGAAAAATAGGATTTTACTTGCTTTGACAACCTTTTGAAAATGATTTGAAAATCTATATGTCATGTGACATGGTTTGGAAAAATGTTTCAAAATTCTTTCAAAAATAAGGGATTAATTGAGACTAACTTGTGTTTGTAATTACTTATAATCTTTTTAAAAAAACTTCTTTTTCATTTTTTTTGAAAACTAACAAATCTCTTTTTCTAAAAAATGAACTAATGAGTTGGAATCCCTAAAAATTACACATTCATACAAGACTTATGAAGTTTAAGAGTACTTGATTTATTAGGTTCAATAATTCAGAGTTAACCTGCCTTAATTATTATGGTCTATGACTTAATTATTCACACTTCCCTAATTTGAAGGATATGTGTGCTATATTGCATACTTAATATCTACCTTAAAGAATATGATAAGCACCTCACTTGCATGATTGCATTTATGATGAGATGAGTTGATGATTCACTTGAGGAACAAGGGTGAAGGATTTGAGTATGGACCTGATTTTTTGACACTTGAGGATGGGATAAAATCAATGAAGGCTTAATGAAACCTGAGAGTCAGCAACCTTAAGCTAGATATGAGAACAAGTTCTTGTACTAATCTCTTGATATTGGCCTATATGCTAATGTGTGATGAAATTAATACATTTATTGATTAGAGTGCGCCACCGTGAAAAAAGCAGTGGAACTAGCCAAAAGAAGAAGAATGATGAAGGAAAAGATCTCGTTACAAAGTCATAATACAAAATAGTTTACACTAAAGGCGAGCGCTCACAACCATTTCAAAGTGTTCACTTGGACCAAAGCTAATTAGGTCAAATGAGTCGGGCTAGTACCCCACAAAGATCTCTACATCGTAAGCGATACAAGTCCGGGTGTAAGTATGTTAGATACTTAAAGAAGATACACCCTGGTATTCCCAAGAAAACAAGTACATTGATTGATTCGAAAATTACCCTTTAAAAAAACGTGTTGAGTTTATTTTGTAGTCGGGCAATTAGGATCGATCAAAATTTAACCACATGAATCGAATAATCAATGAAATAATTAACGTGAGGTTTTATGTGTTTTTAACTTGAGCAAGCCCCAGGGTCGACTCAAGGAGACAAACGAACAACTTTGGACCAGCTTAGAGGAATTAGCCCGCAGTTTTCCAAGCGTATATTTTTTGTAATTTTTTATGCAGTAAAAATGCAATGTGACTGAACTAGGTTATTATGAAATCAAGTAACTTAGCTAAATTAATTTTAATATGAAATTAATTTAATCTAGCCAAGTTATATTTTTCCTATAAACCAACCCCAATGATGATGCAAAGTGTATTTTTTTGGAATTTTGGGGGTTAATGCAACAATGAAAAATGTAAAATTTTTAAGGGTTTTTGTGCAATTTTTGTGCAAAAAAATGCAAAAATATGAAAATTATATTGGAAGTCAATTATTATGAAATGATGCTACATTGATTTTTTGTAATTTTTTGACAATTTACGGATTTTTTTATTAATTTTTTATTGAAAATAGAGTGACTGTGAGTATTTAATTTCTAATAAATCTACAAAATTAATATATTCGTATAAATAATTATCTCAAATAGATATTTTAATGGAAATCCATGAGACTTGAAATTTCACAAAAAAACGATACTCGTGGATTTAATTAAAAATCAATTATAGATATCACTCAACTATTTATTGTATTCGTAAGACACCTCCATTTTTTATGAAATTTGGATAGCAATTTAAGAATACTTAGAGTTATCATTTCCAAATTTTCATAAATTTTATATTAATAAATAACTACATGCGAATTCAGAGCATAAATGAGTAAAATATCATTGAATTTCAGACTCTGATTTTTAGTAAATTATCCAATGCTTAAAAAATCCAAATAAATAGACACATGATAGAAATTAAGTGATCTTCAATATGCTATTTTTATAAAATAAAATGATGCAAAAATGATTTCCAAATTAATACTCACTGTCAGGGGTGTCTATGTAATACATAAATAAAAACTTAACTAATCAAATTGTGCATAAGGGCACTTTTGGAATTATGAAAACATGAAAGGGGCAACACGCAGTTTTTACAAAAAAAATAAAAAAAATAAAATGGACCTTCATGGAGAATGTGGGTTAAGAACCCTACGTCATTTGAGCGCGGGGTGACTAGAGTTGCGGCCACCGGAGACGCGAGCGCATGGGCGGTGTCGACTGGTGGAGTACTGCGGGCACACGGCGATGGCAGGTGGCGTGGGTTGGCAGCGCTGCGCTGGGAGCAGCAGGCCGGCGTCGACTGGAGGAGGAAGGTCGCGTGTCGATGGCGTTGGACCACAACTGTGCAGCGGCCGTAGGTGCACGGTTGGTCGGACGGTATCTACGATTGGAGGGAGTGGATGTGCGTCAGCGAGATCTGCAGTGCCCTGCGAGGGGTGCATGTGGGGGTGGTGCCATCGTTGGAAGTTGCGGGCGCAGAGGTGGCTGGCAGGCCTCCGCAGGACAGCAGTTGGAGGGTTCCAGAGACTCAGAGGAAGGTGCCAGGCTGCGTGCGTTGGAGACGAGGGTGCAGCAGGGCAGTCAGTGTGCGGAGGGGAACGACACGGGGCCGACAGGCGGTTGGGGGGAGCACATGTGCAGACGGTGGAGCAGGATGGTGTGTCATGCTGGGCTAGATGGGCGCAGGTGCCTGCAGCGATGGAAGAAGGCCTGTAGCTGGAGGAGGAGGACGGGCCTGTAGCTGGAGGAGGAGGGAGAAAGGGGCGGTGCTGCGGTTGCCCCCCCCCCCCCCATTTCTCTTTTTTTTTATTTTTTTTGCAATTTTTAATAAGAACTAAAAATAAAGAAATGAAAAGGTTGTGATGATGATTGCGATGGCGGTGATGTTTATTAAAATAGTCTTATTATAAAAAAAATAAGGGAAAATATTAGATAAAATAAAAAAATTGAGGAAAAGAAGAAGGACACTTACCTGAGATTTCTTCGAGGGTGAGGAGCAACTATGCAAGACTCTATCGTCAACTCAATTTGCTTCAGGCGGAATCAGAGTAAAGAAGATGGACGAGTTTCGAAGAAACTCGTGACAGTGGTGTGAAGCAAGCAGTGGCTACTTGGTGTTGGTCAGTTGAACTTCGAATACTTCAGATTGTGATATTCACTAAGAGCGGGGTACGTTGATATGGAAGGCAGAGATTTTGGTTCTACATTAGTGTGTGTGTGTGTGCGCGCGCGCACTTTCCGTACCTTCATTCAGCCTGAAATCAAGGTCGAGGTTACTCTCTGGCAAACAGAATTTCCAGTTTTAACTTAATTCTCTTGTCAATTCGTTCAGCAATCCTGATTATAATTTAGATGACCACTTGATTAGTCCAACACACACGGCACGCTTATCGTCAAATCCCAATTTCCTTTAATCTTGAGTTGTAAAACCTAGGGAGAGGGAGTCGAGAAAAGACGATGCAATGAAAAATCAATGATGCATGCCCAGTTCAAAAAACTTACAGTGGTCCTCACGCTCCACATGCGGGATGCGACATAAAATTGGAAATTTGATGCTATATGAAATGCAAACGAGAAAACCACTCCTAGACAGGCAATTCTATTAACGAGTGATGAACAAATTAATTTTGACTAATAGCTCTGCAGTCTAAGTGTGTCTCATTAAGAGTGATGTGTGGTTCTAGATATTACGAGCACAAACAGACCTAGGAAGCTCTAAGAGATGTGAGTGCAGGATCTATTCTACGACAAGCAACCACGCAATATATAGAGTCTTTTTAGTTCAGTTACACATGTAAGATTCCAAATGAAATCCACTTTAAATATGTAATTATTATAAAATCTCTCATCAAAAATCTTCTTGGCACTCAACAGCCGACTCGATCCACAAATCGTCGGCCTCTAATGCTCTTCGAAATGTGTCAACTTCAAGAAAGCTGCTCCAAGTTCATCGAGCCCTCGTACAAAAAGATGGAACATCTATGTCAGAGAGAGATGTCAAAATATATATAAAAATGAGCAGAGAAATAATTGAGAGAAAAATGGATTAATTACAAGGTGGCTCGCGGATCAGACAACCCGAGTGAATGGAAAACCTAAATCTAATTTTCTAAAATGATCTTAAGATGTTTGCCTCCCTGGCAACGGTGCCATTTAATTGTTCCAAAAAACCCTTTTGAAAAAACATGTCGAATCTATGTTGTAGTTGGGCAACCAGGATCAATCAAAATTTAACACATGAATCGAATAATCAACAAAATAATTAATGTGCGGTTTTATGTATTTTTTAACCTAGGCAAGCCCAGGGTCGACGCAAGGAGGAAAATAAACAACTTCGGATCAACTTAGAGGAATCAGCTCGAGATTTTCCAAGCGTAAATTTTTTGTAGTTTTTTATGCAATAAAAATGCAATGTGACTGAACTATGTTATTAAGAAACTAGCAACTTACTAAATTAATTTTAATGTGAAATTATGTCAATCTATCCAAGTTATGTTTTTCCTATAAACCTAACCCAATGATGATTCAAAATGTATTTATTTTGGATTTTGGGTGTTAAAAAGTAACAATGAAAAATGCTAGTTTTTTAGGGGTTTTATACAATTTTTGCAAATAAAATGCAAAAATTACGATAATTATTTTGGAAGTGAAATATGATGAAATGATGCTACATTGATTTTTTGGAATTTTTGATAATTTATGATTTTTTTATGGATTTTTCACTAAAAGTAAAGTGATTGTGAGTATTTAGTTTCTAATAAATCCATGGAATTAATATATCCAAATAAAGAATTATCTCAAATAGATATTTTAATGGGAAATCTAGGAGACTGGAAATTTCACAAAAATGATACTCGTAGATTTAGTTAAAAATCAATTACATAAAACACTCAACTATTTATTTTATATTCAAGACACCTCCATTTTTGTTGAAATTTAGACAATAATTAAAGAATACTTACAAGCATCATTTGTAATTTTTGCATGATTTTTAGAGCAAGGAATAACAACAAATTTCAGAGCATAAATGAGTAAAAGATCAATGGATTTCAAACTCTAGTTTTTATTAAATTATCCAATGCTCAAGAAAATCCAAATAAATAGACATGTGATAGAGAATTAAGTGATCTTCAATATGTTATTTTTATTAAATAAAATGATGCAAAAATGATATCCAAATTAATGCACAAAATCAGGGGTGTCTTTGCAATACAGAGTTAAAAACTTAGCTGAACAAATTGTGCATAAGGGATCTTTTGGAATTACGAAAACATGAAAGGGGCAACATGCAGTTATTCCAAAAAAATAAAAAAATGGACCTTCATGGAGAACGCAGGTTAAGAACCCTAGGGCATTAGGAGCATGGGGCGGCTAGGGCTGCGACCGTTGACGATGCGAGCGCATGAGCGACGTCAACTGGAGGAGTGCCACATACGCACGGTGATGGCAGGTGGTGCCGGCGGGTGGTGCTACACTGGGAGCTACGAGCTGATGTCGACTGTAGGAGGAAGGTTGCGAGGTCGGTGACATTGGAGCACGGTTGTGCAGCGGCCGCAGGTGCACAACTTGTCGGACGACATCGACGGCTGGAGGGAATGGAAGTGCACCGGTGAGGTCTGCAGCGAGCCATGGGGGCGTGCATGGGGGCAGCGCTTCCGCTAGAAGTCGTGGGGCACGGAGGTGGCTGGCGGGCCTCTACAGGACAACGACTGGAGGATTCCTACGACCTGGAGGAGGGTGTGGGGCTGAGCGCACTGGCGATGAGTGCGCAAAAGGAAAGTGAACATGCGGAGGAGCACGACACCGGGCAACAGGCAGTTGGAGGGGCACGCATGTGCGAGCGGTGGATCAGGATGGGGCGTAGCGCATGGATTTATGGGTGCAGGTGCCTACGGCGATGGAAGAAGGCCCACAGCTGAAGGACGGTGAACCTGTGGCTGGAGGAAGAGGGAGAAAGGGGCGGTAGCTGCTACCCATCTTTCTCTCTCTCTTTAATTTTTTTGTAATTTTTTTGCAATTTTTTTAACAAGAACTAAAAATATAGAAATGAAAAAATTGTGATGATTATGATTGTGATGGTGGTGATGTTTATGAAAATATTCTGATGATGAAAATAAGAGAAAATGCTAGGTAAAATAAAAAAATTAGGAAAAGAAGAAGGATACTTATTTGAGATTTCGCTGAGGGTGCGGAGCAGCTATACTAGACTCCTGTTGTCGCCTCGATCAGCTCCGGGCATAATCAGAGTAGAGAAGTTGGACAAGCTTCGAGGAAACTCGTGATGGTGGTGTGGACCACCATATCTCACCTTTAGCTCATCGTCGCTCGACGTTGAAGAAGGAGATGTTACCTCTCATCTTCAACATGGCTAGAACCTCTCACACTTGTAGAATGACGGATGATGAGAAATGAAGAGGAGAAGGGAATAAAAAAGAGGAGAGGGAAGTTAGAAAAGATGTGGAAAAAGTGGGGAGAATGGGGAGTTGGTGACTTGGAGTGGGGAACAAGTTGGTGTAGAGAAAAAGTAAAAGGGAAATAAAATAAATAAAAACTAAAGTAATAAAAGTAGGCTACTAAAAATAATGAAGAGAAAATAAAGGTAGAAAAATTATTAAAAAGTGAAAATAAATAAATGTAAATAAATATTTAATTAAAATAAATAAATAATAAATGGGGTGGTAAGTGGGGGCTCCACGAGCGTCGACGTGTCGCTCCCAGAAAATACAAAAATTAAATGTAAAGAAAATAAAAAAGAAATAACAAAAGAGGTCAAATAAAAAAGTGGCCAACACAAAAGTTGCTCATCTCGATGAGATCTACAACTTTTATGGAGGATTAAAAATCAAAAGAAGTCATCTATACAAAACATATTTTTGGGGGTACCTTATAGATATAAAATACCGCATTTTTATCTTTGCAAATTTTTTTGCTATTTTTAAATAAGAGAAAAATTAAAATAAAGTTAGAGAAAATATGAAAGGAATATTTACAATTTAACCTATTTTTTGTATTTTTAATAAGTAAGAAAATAAAAGGATAAAATAAAGAGAATTTTGGTTAATATGTACAATATACAATACAGACCCAAAACCCAAGTTTCACAGACGAAACTGATTTTTATAAAATTAGTCTTGTTCTGAAGGTCTTTGAATGTATATTACTTTAAATGTGAGTAAAACTAAATTACACATTGTATGAGAGAGATATTCACATTTTAAGGCTCTTAGTCTCAAACTTGGATTTGGGTTTTATTGGTCAATTTTACAAATTAGTAATTTTTTGATAATTTTCATTTGTTAGTGTTAGTAGTATATACACTATAAAGTTAATTTTATTAGAATTGGAGTTAGTTTAAAATATATATAAATAGGTGATTTTTGCTAATATATAAGTGAATATGTACACGTGAATTTTGCTTCTTACTTAATGCAAATATAGTTGATAAAATGCGGATATTATTTATGCAAGCATAAATGTTAATAATGCACAATAGATGGAAATGCACATCTAAGTATTAAGGAACAAAGCTCTATTTTGACTTTTAGAGTGATGAATCACAGATTCATCAACCTCCTATACTTAAAACTTGCATCCCTAAGCAACTAAAATGGAATACAAAGTGAAATGATTTTGGGTTCCATACCTAGGTAATGACCACAAAAACACCGCAGTTCGGGTTAAGGAGTAAATCAGGATCGTTGCGACCCGAACCGCGAGGCTAAGTCAATCAAGAAAAGATCAAGAATACCAAATATGAAATCAATCAATCAGGTCAAAAATAGTGGTCTCGCTATTTTATTTTACCTGGTATATCTACCAGGATCGAACACAAGGAGCACGAGATGGAAAAACCTACGAAGTAGTCGGGATTCAAAAATAAGGGTTTTAGTGGATTTTTAAGTTTTTAATTTTTGTTGGATTTTTAAAATTAGGAAAAAGGCTCAAAATGCTAAGAAAACCTCAATCAAACAATTATTAACTACTTCAAAAATACTTAGAAAATTCAAATAAAAATATTTTTTGGTTTTAGAAATATTCAGATGTTTTTGGTATTTTTCTTGGATTTTTCTGATTTTTAGTTGATTTTATAAAAATGGAACAAAGTGAAAAATAAAATCTACTATGCGGCCAGAATCAAAAGGCTATTTAAAAATGTATAAATAGCCAATAAAATTCAAGCAACAATTTTATGAGAAACTATAAGAAAAATATTAACTACAGAAACTGAAGTTGCATTTCTTACTTTTTGAGAATTTTTAATGATTTTTCTAAGTATTTTACTGTTTTTCAATTTTTAAGGTTTTTATAAATACAAATCAAACAAAACTTAGAATCAAAAATACAACAAAACAAGCCAACAATATTTTTTAGATTTTTTAGAGTGTTTTTAATATTTTTTGTTGATTTTTCAATTTAGACAGTAGCAAATTTTTAGGTTTTTTAATTTTTAAAAACAGAAAATGAAAACAAAACAAGCCCAAAAATTCAAAGAAATTTTTACAACATGGCAAGAGCCATGTGTCCAAATTTCATGAAGTTTGGATGTGATTTGATATTTATTTCAACCAATCAAAACCATACAGCACATAGGGACTAAATCGCAAGAAAAATAAGTTCCAAGGGCTAAAATGTAACACACATGAAAAGTCCAAGGGGCCTACTGTAATTTTCACATGAAATTCAGCACATGTCCGATATCAACACTCACAGGGGCATGGATGAAAATATAGAAAATATTTTATCAAAACATAACATCCATAAACTCCAGGAGAAGAGATGCAATTATCACAGAAAGACACATGACGATGCACGTGTATCCATACAAATAGGACTAAATAGCAAATATCAAAAACTGTAGGGGCTATAGTGTAAAAAGTCCATAATGCTATATTTATTTTACAAAATAAATAAGAACACGAAGAAACTGCAGGGAAGAGGGTGCAAATTACCCAGCCTAAGCGTACGGGTCACGTAGGTGACAGGTGGCGTGCGGTGAATGGCTAGCAACGTACGGTGATGATGCTGACGACTAGCACATCCAACGGCTCTGACAAGATCACGAACGTAGGGTGTACGTGGCTGCTAGATATCAGTTCTAACAGCCTGACACGGTCCAGATGGTAACTGGGACGGAGGCGAGATCCGACGGTGGAGAAGGAGGCTGGAGGAACGCCTCCCTGGCGAAGTTCGCCGGAGGACTAGGGGTGCTCCAGGTGGCTGATGGACAATCAGGAGGAGGGGCTCGACTCGCGATGCTCCTCCGCGTCGGGTGGCGGTGGCAGATGGAGCATCCGCTGGTCAGATCTCCTGGGAGGGGGATACGACCTGGGATAGCTTCAGCGAGGTGGATAAGAGGTGAGCTGGGGGGGTGATCGTGCACGTTCTGACCTGCAAACGGAAGCTACTGCTCGGAGGAATGCTCCGGTGAGGGTTATTTGATAAAATACGAAGGAAAGCGACAGTGGGAAGCGGAGGAAGGTTTCGGCGAAGGCGACGAAGGGAACCCATCCCAATCTTGGCTCGGATAGCCTCGATCGGGGTGATTAGACTACGGAAGGATGATGACGGCGAGTGGGAGAGTCTATCGGAGTGGATGAGGTAGTCAATGGAGCTCCGACCACTGGGTCGGAGCTGGAGGAGGTCCGATGAAGGTTTGATGATAAACGGAGCTAGGGTGAACGAGAGGTCTGCCTGATGATCTGAAATCGATCCTGAGCTCCAGGAGGATGCGACGACGTTGGTCTTCCCCTGACCACGTTGCGGCGGGTGGGGAGGCTTGAACATGGCGGCGCTCCGGCCACGTGCATCGAGCTATGGCTACAACGCCTCAATCCGGACACCAAAGGATGCTTCTGGTCACTGTCACTGAGGGGAAACTCTCTAGGGTAGAATGAGGGCTTGCGGCGTGAGCTACGAAGCTGGGAAACAAATGGAAGGATTTATACGCAGTTCCAGGTGACGAGGTTGAACAAGCACGGGCACGCGTACCAAGAAAGATCCGCCTCGCCCTAGGGATCCGCGAGGGTGGCTGATCTAAGGGGAAGAGGTAGGCAGTGGAATCGGGGCAAACGGTGGTTGGACCCGCTCCAGAGATATTGGAGAAATCGGTCCAGTGAGCAGGATCCGCGAAGAGGGGACCCCGGCGGGGGAGTTGACTGGGGGTCAACAATCCCCCATGGACAAATCACAAAAATCCAGAGTCAAAATTATTTGTAAATTAAATTAAAAATCGAAAATGACTTTATTTAAAATTGTTTTCAACATGAAAAATGTTTATTTATTTTCAAACTATTTTTTAATGATTTTGATTTATTTTTTTGCAAAATAAATTAAGGTATATACACTATATTATATTATGTGCATATATAAAATAATTATTTATTTTTGTTTTAATTTTTATTTTGTTTATTTTTGTACAAATACCCCAATTTCATATTTCATTTATTTATAACAAAAAAATTAGAGTATAAAATAATTTTTATTTTATTTTTATTGATTATTTACAAGGGTGAAATAAATAGTGATAGATACATATATACAAGGTATGTACAATGTGGAGAGAGAGAGAATTTATTTTGTTTTTATTTTAATTTTATTTTTATGATTTTTATCTTATTTTTAGAAATATATACAAAATAATAGAAATACATTTTTATTTTTATTTTTGGGAAAATAAATTGTTTATATACATATATATAAGGGATATGTACAAGGATGAGTGGCCCTATCTCTCTCTACTTCTTTCATTTGGCGATCAGGCCCATGTTGGGCCCTCTATTGGGTTCAGGTCACTCAATATTTATTCTAAATATTTCCTTCTTTTTCTTTATTTTTTATTCTTTTATTTTTGCATAAGTGCATGCTAATTATTGAGTATTAACAAATGCATACTTATTGACAACTTATTGTATTTCCAATCATATACATGGTGTTTTGCCAAATTATCTAGATAAAATAAAAGAATAAAGAGTGATGAATGGGGATTCATCATCAGGTCATGAAAAAAAAGTTGAAAATGGAGTTTGACGCAACCTTTGGATTAATAATTTGGCGGAACCTTATTGGAATTGAATTTAAGACCTAACAACCTTTATGTTCCACAAGTCTTCTATCAAGACGCCTCAACAGTTAGGTCAGAACAGATCCTCATATGCAAATTCTGATGATTATGAATCTTACTTGTACCGTGTAAGTGAAATATAGCTCTCCTCATCAGAAATGCAAAGAAATAGCCTCCTCTAACAAAGTAAATCTAATTCCCCAGTCTAGTAACTCTTTCTTGGAGGGGCGGGGTATTCCCTTCTAAGTTCAAGTGCAACCGGCTCAAGAAGAGGGGATGGTGAGAAGAATGGATGGTAGCCAGTTTAGCAACCTATCCTAGGATGCTTGACCAGCTCTTCTTGTTTTTATATACTTGTATATACACTACAGCAGACATTTTACTTTTCAATCAAGCATGTCCACTTTTGGAGAATCTACATTTTTCCTTTTTTTTTCTTTTTTTTTGACATATATACAAGGTGTAACATGTACATAAGGAGTTTTTATTCTTGAGCATGTAGACTATCCCTCTTTTGAAGCTCTATTCCAACCCCCAGCATCTTGTCGTTAGACGTCAACGCCACAAGACTAGCTTGAGATGCACTACCCTCCCCAGAGGAGGACGGATGTCTCCACTTGTGTGCTACTCCAAGCCAAAGGATTCTACCTCCTTACCATCTCATCGATGAAGAGTTATGTGCATGGTGCTTGTCCAAGTTAGGTTCACTATCTAAAAGAATCATGTGTGTGCATAAAATATTCTACTTAGACCAACCAAGACGACATGTGAACATAGACTTGCGGACTCAAAAATTTAAGTCACTCGACCTGAAAAATCTTAACTCCGGTTCTTATAAGCTTCCTTTGAAATTAGGTATTTAAGATCAAATCAAATCCATCCTCGACATCTATTCATAACTTGGTTCAGAACCCACTAAATCTCCATTGTACACATGCTAAATATGCATATGAGATGCATATGACATGATATAGAGATGAATGAAATGCAAGACATGATTTTTTTGAGATGCAAGGATAAACATGCAAGAGTAAATAAGAATCCTTTATTTTTTAAATTTTCTGGTATACCCCTATATTACAAATTTTTACTAGAATATTATTTACAAGAATTTTACAACTTTTTACACAAGTTTTATACATATTATACATATACACACTATACAAGTATACATGTATTTAAAAAAAGATTTTTTCATTTTTTTCTATTCTTAACCACCCAAATTATTGCATCATATATACAAAAATACGCGAAAGTATGAGCAATTGGGTAAAGTATATATGTAATACATACATGCTCCCCTATACTTAGCGTGTGTTATGTCCTCAGAGAATGAGAAGCAAGGAAAAAATATAGCTCGTGACTAAGCATAGGAGAGCTAAAATAACACAAGTATAGAAGTCGACCCCCCCATACTTAGGCTCTAGAAGCCTAAGTGTAGGAGAAGATAAAAATGAGGCGAGCGAGGTTAAGAGGGGAATGGATGGGTTATATACATGATGGGAATCGATCCCCCCTATTCTTAGGCTCTGGTCAGCCTAAGTGTAGGATAGAAGTGAGTGTGATAGCCGATGAGATCTGGAGAATATACAAAGAATGGTTAAGAGACTCGAGTCACTCTCCCCCCTATATTTAGGATCTGGTCATTCTAAGTATAGTCATAAAATGAAATGATATGGAGCTGGGGTGAGTGATTCGAATCACTGGGAAGGGAGGGAAATAAAATACATACAAGGAGTGAGAATATACAAGGATCAAGAAGGATTGTAATGAACCTTCCTGCGGGAGCGAGGAGATGGGTAATATATGTATGTGTCAGTGTCGAATCATCCTAAAATGAATAATAGTAAGGTGAAGGGATCGTCCCAACGAGGGTCGACACATGGCTGATTGTTCAGATATGGTTTAAGAATAACTGAACTGAGCTCACTCAAATAAATGACCTCATCCATACCCAATAAGGATTCCTTCAAAAATCTTTCTCCTATATGTTGAAGGAAACTTTTTAGTCAGTTTTCTGGAACCGGAATCATTGAGAGGTAGAGGAGAGTGACGCCCCTTAAGGGGTTCAGGGGAACACCTCGAGAAATCAATTCTCAACTTCCTCTCACTAGAAAACTGATTAGAGGTAGGAGCAATCATGTTTTTGGGTGGGGACAATTCAGTCTAGGTCATCTGCTTTAGAGGAATGGCATGTGGTGTTGTTCTGACAGTGGGTTCCTCATTAGATGAGTCACCATATATATTGTAATATTCCTGAAGGGTCAACACGCGTCTCGAGAAGGTGCTAGTGATGTCAGTTGACTTGGAATTATTAGTCACGGATGGCGGGTCATCGAAATGGTTATGACAATCAGCAAAAGTCGTGTCCGACTCAATGACAGCTTCAGGTTGTGAGTCTTTTAACGAAACTGACACAGTGGTGGTGATGCAAGCAGTCGGGATCATGGATGTGTGGGGAGTCTCGGATCTAATGGTTGGTTCGACATCCGGTATCTCAGGTGTAATAGAGAGGTGGGACTCATCTACCTCTCACTGGTCTCGACTGTCAGCAACTTTGTGGGTCACCTTAGAATAAAGTGTGTCAAAGAATGGGTGAGGTCAAAGTGCTCCCAATGCTGTAAAATCAATTTTCCAAGTCTCACAATCTATAGTCACCTTATACAAGGCTAAGAACAGCTTCCCGAGAATAATAGAGACTGGGTAAACTCTCCTTGGTGCTCAATGTCAACGATCGTGAAGTCTACCTGAGTAGAGCACTTGGAAAGTAATGATGACTGAAATGATTCCTCTCGGCCGTTTGATAGATCGATCAGCCAGCTGAACAATCTGTCTTGACTTTTTGATTGGCCTGAGTTTGAGCTTGTCAAACACAGAGGTCTGTTGGACATGCAAGCCTAAGCAATAAATGTTATTGCAAATATCATTCCCTGATCTGAAATAAAGAATAACTATTTTGCATAATAGGGCCCTTAATAGAATTAGGATTATGTACCATGGATGTCTTGACATCATAAGTTGTTGATTCAATTGTTGAATCATAGAGGCTAATGCCTGGGATGAATATCTAAAGAGTTAGATTGAGGACTCATCAAGCACCGTCAAATGATTGTCAAGATGTGATCTATAGTCTGAGTGGGAGATGGCAACCCTATCTCTAGAGGTTGATATCTGACTGACCTCTTGATGCAGGTCCTCTACATAGGAATAGAGATTCGGAGGTGTCAGATTATTTAGGTCAAAGAGTTGACTTAACGAGATCGAGATAACAAAAGTCCTACATTGTATGATGTCGTGATAAAGGCACACATCCTCTGATCGGAGATAGATGTGTTACTATATGTCTAAGTATGTAGATTTGGTAGACCAATAAGTTGATGGCCTAATCAAGGTTTATCTATTGGCGAGCTGGTGTGCATATAAAGGCATATGAGTAATACGATCTCTCAAAGGGATCATACATGTTCACTTCTGAACCGAAAGACATGAGCTCACTCATGAGATATTGGGATCGATAAATTCCATGCATGGCCGTCTCACTTATGAATCTTGACAGAATTTAGAGGTATGATATATGTTTTTGGAAAGCATATGACCGATACCAAATCCCAATGATCAAATGAGAATCTTAATGATAAAACCCTGAAGGTGACAGTCTAAAAGAGATGTATAACTTCGGGTTTATTCAAGGTCTTCAAGTATGTAGGTGTACAGGTATTGGGAATACCTAAGGTTGATGTGATCATAAACAATTGTATAACCATGACGTTTCCATTTCAAGGGAGTGATGAAACAGGTCTGGATTTTAGTGACTCCTCTCAATAGAGAAGTAACTTGATCTTAGTCCAAGTGTTGGACATTGATCTGAATGAGATTCAGATGCAATGAGAAGATTAAGTTTACAGACTTGATTTAATCAATCATCTATGGGAGGTCCGTAAAATCTGGATTTGAGATATGATCTCAATGTCCAAGTCACTATACGTGGAACAATACAATCGCCTTGTCCTTATCTCCAAGTATCTGTGGAGAAAGCACACTATTCTTGAAAGAGTTCAAGAATAATTCCTTTGATGAGTTATGTATCCAAGCAACAAGATATTGATAATTAAATAAGATTTAATTATCAAGAATAATATGAATGAGATTCATAATATGAGAATGATTATCCAAGATAATTAAATGAGATTTAATTATCAGGTAAATGCATAATGTGGATAGTACTATCCATGATATCCATAATTTCAATGTATATTATAAATATGATTTATAATATATTGGAGAGAGCACATTTGTAAATAATATTTACTAATTGATTGTTAATGTGAATTGGATTCACATTAACTAATTAATTGGAAATGTAATTTACATTTTTGTTTGGGTTGTGAATGTGATTCACATTTTTTCAAGGGTATGATTGAAGTATTTGCTAATTAATTTGGAATTAATTTAGTGAATATATTTGCAATAAATGTTGTTGCAAATAATTAAAAGATAATGGGATTTTATCTCATAAAATAAAGAAGATAAAAATCCGCCTATTAAAGAGGTGGCATCACCCATGAATCATTCAAGGGTGACGCCCCACCTTTTTAGGAGGAGGTTTTTATCCTCTTTATTATCTTGTTTTAATTAATTTTATTAAGTTAAATTATGTTGATAATAATGCAACATATATTTAATTTAATATAAATTAATAAGTTGTTGTTTTATTAAACAACAATGATCGTGGCCATTTATTAAAAACACAAATTATTCTAACCGTTGATTTTGTGTATCCCATGGATTGTGATCCATGGACTCCCAAACTACTATATAAGAGAGGGAACCTTAGCCCTTAAAGTACACATCTAATATCTCTCTCTCTATCCTCATTCTCACACCCCATCTCTCTCTCTCTCTCTAAGTGTGGCCGTCCACCTTGAGACTTGAGAGAATTGCAGTCGTCGCTACTCCATCGTGTTGTCACCTCGATTGCACGTGGATCTCCGTCTTCCTTGGTGCTTCTAGCACAAGTAGAAGACGTTAGATTTTGTTGGACGAAATGAGGATATTCATCGCTTGGATCTTCATCTTGGATTGCGGGAAGCACGCGTCTCATCATCGCACCCGCAAAGTGCCTTCTTCGTGGATCGGACTTGAGTCAGGAAGATCTCTTACTTTAGAGATCACGTGATCGCAACCATACTTCAAGAGGTATTTCTAATACTTTGTGGTTATATGAAACGATCTAAGAAATGTTCTTGGATCATGTGGTTTCATCATATGATTTAAAAAAATAAATTCCGTTGCACCGACAACTAGTACAATTAGTCGCTCCGATCGCATTAGATGCGATCATCACGCTTTCGTGATGCGCTTAAGGATTTCCCATATCCTTCAAGGTTGGGTGATATTTATTGGTGAGTCATCATCAATTTTTGCATGGGTAAAGATAATGTCTTTGATTTCACATTCAACCCTAGGCAATCGCTTAACTCTGTGGCTCTTGGTCTTTCTCCCCATAACCAAGGAGGTGGCCATAGACACTATGTGTCTCTCAATCCTTGTCCTCTTATTGTCCGACCTCTTAGGCATCAATTTTCTTCTCATAAATCGTTTGAGATCGGGGAAGTGATCTATGGCCTTTATTAAGGAAGGTTAAAAATCAATTCTTCATCGAGTGCTTCCCTTAGGCAGGATCCAATTTTTTTAGATCATTTTCATTTCCAATTTTTGTATGACTTTTTTGTTTTTTCAATTTTTCAATTTTTTTAGGATTTTCAGTTTTTTTATGTTTTCGATATGTGAAGGAGAGGAGGGAGAAAATGCAGACTCAAGATTGGAGGGCAAGTGATTAGTAGAAGAGGAAGGTAGAATAGACTCTAGTTGTATGGAGTGTGTAGGATCCCTAATGTCCGCTCGATTTTCAACATCAAATCCACTTATTTCCTTTTCCACTTTCATACCAAGTCTGGCAGAAATTGAGTGCAATATTTGAGTGACATCTCTTAACTTGTTACCAAATGATTCATTTTTCTCAATAAGTCTAGAAATGTGATCCTCCAGAATGTTCTCAACTTAAATCATGAGAGAAGTCTGTTCAATTGAAGGATACTATTGAGAACTCGGGGTCTCATACTCAACATACCTAGACTCAGGCATGTAATTCCGATTCGAGTATAGACCATCCAAATTACAGATATTGGTCGAAGCCTCATGTGGATTAGATATATAAGGGGCTTGTAGACTTTTCTCATGAGTCCAATCCCTAATAGATGTAGGCTCTCTGAATGAGTGGTGTGAGGGTTGGTTAATATGTACTTGATCGCTAAGGTCAGTCATGTCCGGAAAATCATATGGTGAAGTCCTCTCTGTTCGATGTGTTTAGTCGACCATATGATACCCTAAGGTCCAGTCAGGATGTATATTTGCAATTTGTGGACATGTCCCAACAATCATATGAGAGTCAAATAAGGGGTGTGGGGTGGGTAATTCTACTAGTCATCTGTCTATGGTTTGCTCTTCGAATGGTTCGTTGATTCCAGCAAGCTCTCGAGAATAAAAACAGTCAGCCCAAGATGGAAGCAGGTCTGGGATGTGAGAATGCGGGGTAGGAGAGAAATACGAAGAATTGGGGAAGTCAGTCGAAGTTCTGACTTCAAGGTCTAGATGGGGGTATGAGAAGAAATAAAAAGATGAAGATCATCAGATTATGGTCGAGAGGAGTGACCTGCATATGATGGCCAATATCCTAACATCTTGAAGAGCAAATGGATGAATGTAAGTGGATCGAGGTGGAAATCATGCAAGTACACATGATAACGCACACAGACAGACACAAAACTAATGCAAGAACAAACCCTAATTTCACCAACTCAACACAGTGAAGGACTCGAAATTGGGTCCGATTAATCTGGTTGATTTTAAGTGTGATTTTCAAGCAAAGTTAGAAAAAATTACGTGATGGCCTATAGGGAAGTCAGCTCAATGTCGGTTGTGTCTCCCCTGTTAACTTGTTGCCTAAGATACCAACGCCATTCCTCTCTTAGCTCCTATCACCAGCTTACTCGATTAATATCGATTGAAGTTCAGGGACCTGCCCCTATCTACCTACCGAAATAGGAGGAGGCTGACATGGCTTTTTACTTCACCTCGAGGGGGAGGGGGTGGTTACTAGAAACTTGTTGCGCCACACCGCTCCTTCACCCCTATCTACATGCTGAAGCAAGCAGAGGCTACTTGGTGTTGGTCAGTTGCACTTCGAATACTTCAGCCTGTGATATTCACTAAGAGTGGGGTACATTGATATGGAAGGTGGGGACTTGGTCTCTATCTTAGTGTATGTGCACACTTTCCGTACCCTCACTCGGCCTGAAATCAAGGTCGGGTTTACTCTCCCGCAAACAGAATTTTCAGTTTTAAGTTGATTTTTTTATAAATTCGTTTACAATCCCGATTTTAATTTATATGTCCACTTGATTAGTCCAACATACAAGGCATGCTTATTATCCAATCCCAATTTTCTTTAATCCTAAGTTATAAAACCAAGGGGGAGGGAGTCGAGAAAAGATGATGCAATGAAAAATTAATGATGCATGCCCAGTTTAGAAGACTTACAGTGGTCCTTGCACTCTACATGAGAGATGCAATAAAGAATTGAAATTTTTATGCTATATAAAATGCAAACGATAAAATCGCTCGTAGACAGTCAATTATATTAGCGAGTGATAAATAAATTGATTTTGACTAATATCTTTGCGGCCTAAGTGTGTCTCATTAAGAGTGGTGTGGTCCTAGATATTACGAGTACAAATAGACCTAGGAAGCTCTAAGAGATGCGAGTGCAGGATCTATTCAATGGCAAGCAACCACACAATATAGAGAGTATTTTTAGTTCAGTTACACATGCAAGATTCCAAACGAAATCCATTGTAAATATGCAATTATTATAAAAATATCTCTTTAGATATCTTCTCAACAGCCGACTCGATCCACGAATCGTCGACCTCTGATGCTCTTCGAGATGCATCGACTTCAAGAAAGCCGCTCCAAGTCCACCGGGCCCTCGCACAAACAGATGGAAATTCTATGTCAGAGAGAGATATCAAAATATATACAAAAATGAGCAGAGAAATAATTGAGAGAAAAATGGATTAATTACAAGGTGGCTCGCGGGTCAGACTACCCGAGTGAATGGAAAAACTAAATCTAGTTTTCTAAAATGATCTTAAGATGTTTGTCTCCCAAGCAATGGTGCCATTTCATTGTTCTGAAAATTACCCTTTGAAAAAAACATGTGGAATTTATGTTGTAGTCCGGCAATCAGGATCGATCAAAATTTAACCATACAAATTGAATAATCAATGAAATAATTAACATGTGATTTTATGTATTTTTAACTTGGGGAAGCCCCACGGAAAACTCAATGAGGCAAATAAACAACTTCGAATCAACTTAAAGGAATTTTCTCGCGATTTTCCAAACGTATATTTTTGGTAATTTTTTATGCAATAAAAATGCAATGTGACTGAACTAGGTTATTACAAAATCCAGCAACTTAGCTAATTTAATTTTAATATGAAATTATATCAATCTAGCTAAGTTATATTTGTCTTGTAAACCTAACCCAATGATGATGCGAAATGTATTTTTTGGGGATTTTTTGTGTTAAAAAGAAACAATGAAAAATGCAATTTTTTTAAGGGTTTTTATGCAGTTTTCATGCAAAAAAATGCAAAAAAATATGAAAATTATATTGGAAGTGAAATGTGACGAAATGATGCTACACAGATTTTTGGATTTTTTTTACAATTTATGACTTTTTTATGATTTTTTACTGAAAATAGAGTGACAGCGAGTATTTAGTTTCCAATAAATCCACGGAATTAATATATCCAGATAAAGAATTATCTCAAATAGATATTTTAACGCAAAATTCAGGAGACTTGAAATTTCACAAAAATGATACGCGTGAATTTAATTAAAAATCAATTACATAAATCACTTAAATATATATTATATACACAACATACCTCCATTTTTGTTGAAATTTGGACAATAATAAAAGAATAGCTAGAGGCATCATCTTTAATTTTCAAATAATTTTTAGAGCAAGGAATAACTACACGCAAATTTCAAAGAATAAATGAGTAAAATATCACTGAGTTTCAAACTCTGATTTTTATTAAATTATCCAACGCTCAAGAAAATCCAAATAAATAAACACGTGATAGAGAATTAAGTGATCTTCAATATGCTCT
Organism: Ottelia alismoides; assembly: GCA_037367405.1. Taxonomy (NCBI): domain Eukaryota; kingdom Viridiplantae; phylum Streptophyta; class Magnoliopsida; order Alismatales; family Hydrocharitaceae; genus Ottelia; species Ottelia alismoides. Next base: position 476,715 of record JAZKJV010001707.1, read on the forward strand.
TTTTATTAAATAAAGTGATGCAAAAATGATATCCAAATTAAGCACAAAGTCAGGGTTTTCTTTGCAATATAAAATTTAAAACTTAATTGAAAAAATTACGCTTAAGGGAACTTTTGGAATTACGAAAACATGAAAGGCGCAACATGCAGTTTTGCCAACAAATAAAAAAATAAAAATGGACCTTCGTGGTGAATGTGGGTTAAGAACCCTAGGGCATTATGAGCGCGGGACAGCTAAGGTTGCAGTCGCTGGTGGCGCGAGCGTGCAAGCAGCATCGACTGGAGGAGTGCCACACGTGCACGGCGAAGGCAGGTGGCGTGAGCTAGCGGCTCTACAATGGGAGCTACGGGTCGGCGTCGACTAGAGGAGGAAGGCCATGGGCTCAGTGACGTTGGAGCACGGTTGTGCAGCGGTCGCAGGTGCTTAATTGGTTGGATGATGTCGACTACTGGAGGGAGTGGAAGTGCACCAATGAGGTTTGCGGCAACCTGCAGGGGCGTACGTGGGGGCAATGCCGCCGCTGGAAGTCACGGGGTGCGGAGGTGGCCGGCGAGCCTCCGCAGTGCGGCGACTGGAAGGTTACTGTGACCTGGAGGAGGGCATGGGGTTGTGCGCGCTAGAGACGAGGGCGTAGAAGGGCAGTCAACGCGCGGAGGGGCACGACACTAGGGCGATGGGTGGTTGGAGGGGCACTCCTGTGCGAGTGGTGGAGTAGGTTGGTGCATGGCACGTGGTTGTACGGGCGCAGGTGGCTGTGGTGATGGAAGAAGGCCCGCAACTGGAGGACAACAGACTTGTGGTTGGAGGAGGAGGGGGAAAGGGTTGGCGGTTGCTTCCCATCTCTCCCTCTCTCTTTTACTTTTTTTGTAATTTTTTTGTAATTTTTTAACAGGAACTAAAAATATAGAAATGAAAAAGTTATGATGATTATGATTGTAATGGTGGTGGTGTTTATGAAATCATTCTAATGATGAAAAATAAGGAGAAAATTTTACGTAAAATAAAAAATTGAGGAAAAGAAAAAGGATATTTATCCGAGATTTCGCCGAGGGTACGGAGCAGCTATGCTGGACTCCTGTCGTCGTCTCGATCAACTCCAGGCATAATTAGAGTAGAGAAGCAGGACGAGCTTCGAAGAAACTCGTGACGGTGGTGCGGACCACGGGATCTCACCTTCGGCTCGTCGTCGCTCGACATTGAAGGAGCTGTTACCTTGCGGCTTCGACGGTGCTAGAACCTCTCTCAGTCGTAGAATGGCAGATGATGAGAAATGAAGAGGAGAAAGATATAAAAAGGAGTATAGGGAAGTTAGAAAAAATGGAGAAAGTGGGGAGAATAGAAAGTTGGTGACTTGGAGTGGGGAACAAGTTGGAGTAGAGAAGAAGTAAAAGGGAAATAAAAGAAATAAAAAAATAAAGTAATACAAGTATGCTACTAAAAATAATGAAGAGAAAATAAAGGTAGAAAAAATATTAAAAAATGAAATAAATAAATAAATGTAAATAAATATTTAATTAAAATAAATACTAAAATAATAATAAAATAAATAAATTACTGAAATAATAAAAATGGGGGATACGTTGCGGCTCCAGGAGCCACCACGTGTCGCTGCCAGAAAATTCAAAAATTAAATGTAAATAAAATAAAAAAGAAATAACAAATAGATCATATCAAAAAGTAGTCAACATGAAAGTTTCTCGACTTGATTAGATATACAACTTTTGTGAAGGATCAAAAATCAAAAGAAGTAATATGTACAAAACTTATTTTGGGGACTACCTTATAGATATAAAATACCGCATTTTTATCTTTTGTATATTTTTTGTTATTTTAAAATAAGATAAAAATTAAAACAAATTAAGAGAAAATATGAAAGGAATATTTACGATTTAATATATTTTTTGTATTTTTAATAATTAAGAAAATAAAAGGATAAAATAAAAGGGTATTTTGGTCAATATGTACAATGTACAATAGGGGCCCACAACCCGAGTTTCACATACAAACTCCGATTTTTATGAAATTTGTCTTGTTTTGAAGGTCTTTGAATGTATATTACTTTAAATGTAAGTACACATTTTAAGTCTCTTAGTCTCAAACTTGGATTTGGGTTTTATTGGTCAATTTTACAAGTTAGTATTTTTTCGATATTTTTCTTTTATTAGTGTTAGTAGTATATACACTATAGAGTTAATCTTATTAGATTTGGAGTTAGTATAAAATATATACAAATAGGTGATTTTTTCTAATATATAGGTGAATATGCACACATGAATTTGGCTTCTTACTTAATGCAAATATGAATGATGAAATGCAGATATTATTTGTGCATGCATAAATACTAATAATGCACAATAGATGGAATATATGCATCTAATTACTCAGGAACAAAGCTTTATTTTCGACTTTTAGAGTGATGAATCACAAATTCATCAACCCCCTATACTTAAACCTTGCTCGTCCCTGGGCAACGAAAATAGAATGCAAAAGTGAAATGATTTCGGGTTCCATACCAAGGTCATGAACAAAAGTTGAAAATGGAGCTTGACTCGACCTTTTGGATTAATAATGTGGCGGATCCTTATTGGGAATTGAATTTAAGACCTAACAACCTTTAAGATCCACAAGTCTTCTATTCAAGATGCCTCAACAGTCAGGTAAGAACAGATCCTCATATACAAATTCAGATGACTATGAATCTTACTTGCACTGTATAAGTGAAATATAGCTCTCCACATCAAAAATGGCAATGAAACAACCTCCTCTAACAATATAACTCTAATTCCCCGGTCCAGTAACTATTTCCTCGAGGAGCGAGGTATTCCCTTCAAAGTTCAAGTGCAATCGGCTCAAGAAGAGCGGGTGGAGAGAAGAATGGATGGTAGCCAGTGTAGTTACCTATACTAGCATGCTTGATAGTGTAGCCAAGTCATCCAACTGCAATCTTTGAAGCTCTTCTTATTTTTCTATACTTGTATATACACTCTGACAGGCATTTTAGTTTTCAATTAGGCCTGTCCACTTTTGGAGATTCTGCATTTTTTCTTTTTTTAACATATATACAAGATGCAACATGTACATAAGGAGTTTTTCTTATTGGTACAGTAGACTATCCCTCTTTTGAAGCTTTATTGCAACCCACAGTACACTGTCATTAGACATCAACACCACTAGACTAGATTGAGATGGACTACCCTCCATAGAGGAGGACAGATGTTTCCACCTATGTGCTACTCCAAGCCAAAGGATTCTACCTCCTCACCACCTCATCAATGAAGAGCTATGTGCATGGTGTTTGTCCAAGTCAGATCACTATTTAAAAGAATCGTGTGTGTGCATGAAATATTCTACTTATACCAATCAAGATGAAATGTGAACATAGACTTGCAGACTCAAAGATTTAAGTCACTCGACCAGAAAAATCTTAACTCTGGTTCCTATGAGGTTCCTCTGAAATTAGGTAGATTAAGGTCAAATCAAATGTATCTTCAACATCTATTCATAACTTAGTTCAGAACCCACTAACTCTCCACTTTGCATATGCAAAATATGCATATGAGATGCATATGACATGTTATAGAGATGATATGCAAGAGTAAATAAGAAGCCTTTATTTTTTCATTTTTTATTTTCTAATTTACCCCTATTTTACAACAATTTTTACAAGAATATTATCTACAATAATTTTACAACTTTTTACACAAGTATTATACAGATTATACTATATACATATATACAAGTATACATGTATTTTACAAAAATATCAAATTTTTTCAATTTTTTCAATTTTTACCCACCCTGTAATTATTGCATACTATACACAAAAATATGTGAAAGTATGAGCTATGAGTAAAGTATATATGTAATGTATATACACCCCCCTATATTTAGTGTGTGCTATGTTCTCGGAGATCGAGAAGCGAGGAAAAACATAGCTCGTGGTAAGCGTAGGAGAGCTAAAATAACAAAAGTATAGAAGTCGACTTGCCCCCTATACTTAGGCTCTGGAAGCCTAAGTGTAGAAGAAGATAAAAAACGAGGCATGCGAGGTTAAGAGGGGAATGGATGAGTATATATACATGATGGGCATCAATCCCCCCTCTACTTAGGCTCTGATTAGCCTAAGTGTAGGATAGAAGTAAGTGTGAGCACCGATGAGATCTGGAGAATATACGTAGAATGGTTAAGAGACTCGAGTCACTCTCCCCCCTATACTTAGGATATGGTCATCCTAAGTATATCCATAAAATGAAATGACCTGGAGCCAGGAAAAGTGATTCGAATCACTAGGACGGAGGGAAAGAAAATATATACAAGGAGTGAGAATATACAAGGATCAAGAAGGTTTGTGATGAACCTTCTGCGGGTGCGAGGAGGTGGGTAATATACATATGTGTCGTTGTCGGAATCGTCCTCAGATGAATAATAGTGAGGTAAGGGATCATCCAATGAGGGTTGACACACAACTGCCTGTTCAGATATGGTTTAAGAACAACCGAACTGAGCTCACTCATATAAATCACCTCATTCGGATCCGATGTGGATTCCTTTGAAAATTCCTTCTTCGGTATGTTGAAGGAAACATTCTTAGACAGTTTTCTAGTACCAGAATAATTGAGAGGGAGAGGAGAGTGATGCCCCTTGAGGGGTTCGGGGGAACACCTTGAGGAATCAATTCTCGACTTCCTCTCACTAGATAACCGACTAGAGGGAGGAGCAACCATATTTTTGAGTGGGGTCAATTCAGTCTTGGTTGTCTGCTTTGAAGGTTCGGGATGTGGTGCTATGCTGACCATGGGTTCCTCATCAGATGAGTCACCATATAGATTGTAATATTCGTGAAGGGTCAGCATGTGTCTCGGGAAGGTACTAGTGATGTCAGTTGGGTTGGCATTATTAGTCACGGATGACGGATCATCGAAATGATTAAGACAATCAGTAAAAGTCGTGTCCGACTCAATGACAACTTCGGGTTGTGTGTCTTTTATCAAAGCTGACATAGTGGTGGTGATGCAAGCAGTGGGGATCATGGATATGTGGGGAGTCTCATATCCAATGGTTAGCTCGACAACCGGTATCTCATGTGTAACAAAGAGGTGGGATCCATCTACCTCTCGTTGGTCTCAATTGTCAACAGCTTTGTGGGTCATCTTAGAGTAAAGTGTGTAAAGAATGGGTGAGGTTCAACTTCTCCTAATGCTGTAAAGTCGATTTCTCGAGTCTCACAATCTATAGTCGCCTTAGACAAGTCTAAGAACAGCTTCCCGAGAATAATAGGAGACTGGGTAAACTCTCCTCGGTTCTCAATGTCAAAGATCGTGAAGTCTACCTGGAGTAGAACAACTTGGAAAGTAATAATGACTAAAAAGGTTCCTCTCGACCGTTTGATAGATCGATCAGCCAGCTGAACGATCTCTCTTGACTTTCTGATTGGCATGAGTTTGAGCTTGTCAAATAAAGTCAGGAGAATATTTATTGGTGAGTCATCATCGATTCTTGCATGGGTAAAGGTAGTGTCTTTGATTTCACATTCAACCCTAGGCAATCGCTTTACTCTGTGGCTCTTGGTCTTTCTCCCCATAACCAAGGAGGTGGTCATAGACGCTATGTGTCTCGCAGTCCTTGTCCTCTTATTACCCGAGCTCTTAGGCATCATCTCACAAATCGTTTGAGGTCGGGGAAGTGATCTATGGCCTTTATTAAGGGAAGGTTAAAAATCAATTCTTCATCGAGTGCTTCCCTTAGGGCAGGATCTGATTTTTTTAGATCATTTTCATTTCCAATTTTTATGTCATTTTTTGGGTTTTTTATTTTTTTATTAGGATTTTCAATTTTTTTGATGTTTTCGATATGTAAAGGAGGTGAGGGAGAAAATACAGACTCGAGATTGGAGAGCAAGTGGTTAGTAGAAGAGGAAGGTATAATAGACTCCAGTTGTACATAGTGTATAGGTTCTCTAATGTTCGCTTGATTTTCAACATCAAATCCACTTATTTCATTTTCCACTTTCATACCCAGGCTGGCAGAAATTGAGTGCAATATTTGAATGACATCTCTTAACTTGTTACCAAACGATTCAATTTTCTCAATACGTCTAGAAATGTCATCCACCAAAATCTTTTCATGACAAATCATGGGAGAAGTCTGTTCAGTTGGAGGATACTGCTGAGAACTCGGGGTCTCATACTCAACATACCTAGACTCAGGCATGTAATTCCAATTCAAGTATAGACCATCCGAATTGCATATGTTGGTCGAAGCCTCATGTGGATTAGATATATAAGGGTCTTGTAGATTTTGCTCATGAGTCCAATCCCTTATATGTGCCCTTATAGGTGTAGGCTTTCTGAATGAATGGTGTGAGGGCTGGTTAATGCATACTTGATCACTAAGGTCAATCAAGTCTGAAAAATCATAAGGTGCAGTCCTCTCCATTCGGTGTGTTTGGTCGACCAAATGATACCCTAAGGTCCAGTGAGGATGTATATTTGTAATTTATGGACCTATACCCATAGTATTTCAGAGTCAAATGAGGGGTGTGGGGGTAGGTAATTCTACCAGTCTTTTGTCTCAGCTTTGGCTTACTCTTCGAATTGTTCGTTGATTCCAGCAAGCTCTCGAGAATAAGAACAGTCGGCCCATGATGGAAGTGTGAGGTGTAAAGATGTGGGGTAGGAGAGAAATACAAAGAATTGGGGAAGTCAGTCGAAGTTCTGACTTCATGGTCTGGATGGGGGTATAAGGAGTAATAAGAAGATGAAGATGATCAGATTATGGCCGAAGAGGAGTGACCTGGATGTGATGACCAATATCCTGACATCTTGAGGAGAAAATGGATGAATGTAAGCTGATCGAGGAGGAAAACATGCAAGTACATTGGATAACGCACACATACAGACACAAAACAAACGCAAGAGCATACCCCAATTTCACCAACTCAACACACTGAAGGACCCAAAGTTGGGTCTGATTAATCTGGTTGATTTTAAGTGTGATTTTCAAGCAAAGTTAGCAAGGATTGCGTGATGTCCTATAGGGAAGTCGACTCAATACTAGTTATGTCTCCCCTGTTTAGCCTGTTGCCTAAGATACCAACGCCCTTCCTCTCTTAGCTCCTATCACTAGCTTACTCAGTTAATATCGATTGAAGTTCAGGGACCTGCCCCTATCTACCTACTGAAGTAGGAGGAGACTGATAAGGTTTATTACTTCTCCCTGAGGGGGTGGTTACTAGTAGCTTGTCGCGTCGCTCCGCTGCTTTACCCCTATCTACTTGCTGAAGCAAGCAGTGGATACTTGATGCTGGTCAGTTGAACTTCGAATACTTCTACCTGTGATATTCACTAAGAGCAAGGTACGTTGATATGGAAGGTGGGGATTTGGGCTCTATCTTAGTGTGTGTGTGTGTGTACACTTTCCGTACCCTCACTCAACCTAAAATAAAGGCCGGGGTTACCCTCCCCCAAACAGAATTTCTAGTTTTAAATTGATTTTTTAGTTAATTTGTTTAGCAAGCCCGATTTTAATTTAAATGACCACTTGATTAGTCCAACACACAAAACACGCTTATCGTCCAATCCCAATTTCCTTTAATCCTAATTTGTAAAACAAAAGGGAGGGAGTTGAGAAAAGCCAATGCAATGAAAAATCACTGATGCATGCCCAGTTCAGAAGATTTATAGTGGTCCTCGTGCTCTACGTGTGGGATGCAAGATAGAATTGAAATTTTTATGTTATATGAAATGCAAACGAAAAAACCGCTCCTAGACAGACAATTCTATTAGCGAGTGATGGACAAATTGATTTTGACTAATAGATCTGCGGTCTAAGTGCATCTCGTTAAGAGTGATGTGTAATCCAAGATATTACAAGCACAAACAAACTTATGAAGCTCTAAGAGCCGTGAGTGCATGATCTATTATACAGCAAGCAACCACATAACACAGAGGGTCTTTTTAGTTTGGTTACACATGCGAGATTCCAAATGAAATCTGCTGTAAATATGAAATCATTACAAATTAATTAAAAATCTCTCTTCAAAAATCTTCTTGGCTCTCAACAAGCGACTTGATCCATAAATCGTCGGCCTTCGATGCTCTTCGACATGCGTCGACTTCAAGAAAGCCGCCCCAAGTCCATCGAGCCCTCACACAAAAAGATGGAAATTCTTTGTCAGAGAGAGATATCAAAATATACACAAAAAAGAGGAGAGAAGTAATTGAGAGAAATGGATTAATTACAAGGTGGCTCGGGGGTCATACTACTCGAGTGAATGGAAAATCTAAATCTAATTTTCTAAAATGATCTTAAGTTGTTTGCCTCCCTAGCAACGATGCATTTGATTGTTTCGAAAATTACCCTTTAAAAAAACTTGTCGAATTTATGTTGTAGTTGGGAAATCAAGATCCATCAAAATTTAACCACACGAATCGAATAATTAACGAAATAATTAACATGTGGTGTTATGTATTTTTAACCCGAGCAAGTCCTAAGATCGACTCAAGGAGACAAAGGAACAACATCGGATCAATTTAGAGGAATAAGCTCATGGTTTTCCAAGCGTATATTTTTTGTCATCCTTATGAAATAAAAATGCAATGTGACTAAACTAGGTTATTAAGAAATCAAGCAACTTAGCTAAATTAATTTTAATGTGAAATTAAGTCAATCTATCCAAATTATATTTTTCCTATAAACCTAATCTAATGATGATGCAAAATGTATTTTTTTGAAATTTTTGGGGTTAAAATGCAATAATGAAAATGGAAACTTTTTAGGGGTTTTTGTGCAATTTATTATGCAAACAAAATGAAAAATTATGAAAATTATACTAGAAGTGAAATATGATGAAATGATGCTACACTGATGTTTTTGGTTTTTTTGACGATTTATGCATATTGTTATGAATTTTTTATTGAAAATAGAAAGATCGTGAGTATTTAATTTCTAATAAATCTACAGAATTAATATATCCAGATAAGAAAATTATCTCAAAGAGATATTTTAATGGAAATCCAGGAGACTTGAAATTCTTCAAAAATGATAATCGTGGATTTAATTAAAAATCAATTACAGAAATAACTCAACTATTTATTGTATACGCAAGACACCTCCATTTTGATGAAATGTATACATTAATTAAAGAATACTTAGAGTCATCATCTCTAATTTTTACATAATTTTTAGACCAAGGAATAGCTACATGTAAATTTCAGAGCATAAATGAGTAAAATATCACTGAATTTCAGACTCTGATTATTAGTAAATTATCCAATGCTCAAAAATTCCAAATAAGTAGACACTTGATAGAGAATTAAGTGATCTTCAATATACTATTTTTATTCAATATAATGATGCAAAAATTATATCCAAATTAATGCGCAAAGTCAGGAGTGTCTTTGCAATACAAAAATAAAAACTTAACTGAACAAATTGTGCTTAAGGACACTTTTGGAATTATGAAAAATGAAAGGGGCAATATACAATTTTGCCAAAAAGTAAAAATGGACCTTTTTGGAGAATGCAGAGTAAGAAATCTAGAGCATTAGGAGCACGGGGCAGCTAGCGTTGCAGCCGCTTGTGGCGAGAGCGCACGGGCGACATCGATTGGAGGAGTGTTGCACGCGCACGATGATGGCAGGCAACACGGGATGACGATGCTTCACTAGGAGCTGCGAGTCAGCATTGACTAGAGGAGGAAGGTCGCGAGGTCGGCGGCACTGGAGCGTGGATGTGCAGCGGCCACAGGTGCGTGGCTGGTCGGATGGTGTCGACGGCTGGAGGGAGTGGAAGTGTGTCGGTGAGGTCTGCAGCGACGCACATGGGGGCACATGGGGGCGGCGCTGCTGCTGGAAGTCGCGGGTGCTGAGGTGGCTGGCAGGCCTCCGTAGGACGGTGGCTGGAGGGTTCTTGCAACATGGAGGAGGGCGCGGGGTTGTGCACGCTGGAGACGAGGGCGCATCAGGGAGGTCAGTGCACAGAGGGGCACGACACAGGGGCAACGGGCGGTTGGAGGGGCATGCCTGTACAGGCAGTGGAGCAGGTTGGTGAGTGGCGCGGGGCTGGACGGGCGTTGGTGCCTACGGTGATGGAAGAAGGCCCATAGGTGGAGGTGGACGGCGGACCTGTGGTTGGAGGAGGAGGGAGAAAGGGGTAGACTTTGTAGCTGCTTCCCCTCTTTCTCTCTCTCTCTCTTTAATTTTTTGTAATTTTTTGCAATTTTTTTAACATGAACTAAAAATATATAAATGAAAAGGTTATGATGATGATGATTGTGATGGTGGTGGTGTTTATGAAAATATTCTATTGATGAAAAATAAGGGGAAAATGTTAGGTAAAATAAAAAAATTTGAGGAAAAGAAAAAGGACACTTACCTGAGATTTCACCGAGGGTGCGGAGCAGCTTTTCTAGACTCCTATCATTGCCTCGATCATCTTCGGGCGGTATCAGAGTAGAGAAGCTAGACAAGCTTCGAAGAAACTCGTGAAGGTGGTGTGAACGATTGGATCTTGCTGTTGGCTCTTCATTGCTCGACGTCGAAGAAGGAGATGTCACCTCGCGGCTTCGATGGGGCTAATACCTCTCTCACTCGTAGAATGGCGAATGATGAGAAATGAAGAGGAGAAGGGAATAAAAATGAGGAGAGGGAAGTTAGAAAAGATGTGGAGAAAATAGGGAGAATGGAGAGTTGGTGATTTGGACTGGGGAACAAGTTGGAGTAGAGAAGAAGTAAAACGGGAATATAATAAATAAATAAAGTAATATAAGTAGGCTACTAAAAACAATGAAGAGAAAATAAAGGTAGAAAAAATATTAAAAAGTGAAAATAAATAAATGTAAATAAACAATTAATTAAAATAATTAATTAAAATAATTAATTAAAATAATAAATAAATAAATAAAATTCCTAAAATAATAAAATATGGGGTAACACGTGGCGGCTCCAGGAGTTGCCACGTGTCACTCCCAGGAAATTCAAAATTTAAATGTAAAGAAAATAAAAAATAACAAAAGAGGTCAAATAAAAAAGTAGTCAACATGAAAGTTGCTCGTCTCGATGAGATCTACGATTTTCGTGAAGTACTGAAAATCAAAAGAAGTCATCTGTACAGAATGTATTTTTGGGGTACCTTATAGATATAAAATACCATATGGCGAGCAAGTCAATCCAGTAGAAAAAAAGAATGAGAATTGAGTCTTGAAAATACACATTTTTATCTTTTGTAATTTTTTTATTAATTTAAATAAGTAAAAAAATTAAAATAAAGTTAGAGAAAATATGAAAAGAATATTTACAATTTAATATATTTTTTTTTGGATTTTTAATAATTAAGAAAATAAAAGGATAACATAAAGGGTATTTTGGTCAATCTGTACAATATGCAATATGGGCCCAAAATCCAAGTTTCACATACGAACTCTGATTTTTACGAAATTAGTCTTGTTTTGAAGGTATCTGAATATATATTACTTTAAATGTGAGTAAACCTAAATTAGACATTGTATGAGAGAGATATTCACATTTTATGACTCAGTCTCAAGCTTGGATTTGGATTTTATTGGTCAATTTTATAAGTTAGTATTTTTTTGATAATTTTCTTTTATTAGTGTTATTACTATATACACTATAGTGTTATTTTTATTAGATTTGGAGTTAGTATAAAAGATATACAAATAGGTGATTTTTGCTAATATACAGGTGGATATGTACACATGAATTTGGCTTCTTACTTAATGCAAATATGAATGATAAAATGCAGATCTTATTTATGCATGCATAAATGTTAATAATGCACAATAGATGGAAATACACATCTAACAAAGATCTATTTTTTACTTTTAGAGTGATGAATCACAGATTCATCACTTCTCACTCCACGGTGATTCTTTTGATGATTGTATTTCTCACATTGGTTGAGTCCTCACTAAATGTAGAGAGGTGGATCTGATGCTCTTCTAGGAAAAGAGTTAATTCATGGTGATAGAGGGAATTGTGTTGGGGCATGTCATATTCAAAAAAGGGATGGAGATTGCTCCTACCAAGGTAGGCGTGATCAAGAAGCTTGAACCACCAACCAATATTAGACATTTACATGCATTTTAGGGCATGTTGGATTTTATCGCAAACTCATTGGGGATTTTTTAAAGATTTCCTGCTAACTGAGCTCCAAAGCAAAAATACATAGTTCATTATCGATCACATGTGTCTTGAGGCTTTTCGAGCTATTGAAAAGAAATATTATGGATGCTCCCATCCTACAGGCCCCCTAATGGTCTATCCCCTTTGAGGTCATGATAGATGCTTTCCAGCTTTGCGATTGGGGTCGTGCTAGGACATATGATAGAATGGAAACCATTTGTTGTACACTGCACAAGCCAATTACTAGATGCCACACAGAGGAATTACACAATCACTGAGAAGGAAATGCTTACGGTGGTGTTTGTCTTGGATAAGTACATGTCACATCTTCTTGGATCCAAGGTGATTGTCTTCATAGACCATTCAACCATCAAGTATTTAACAGAAAAGAATGACGTAAAGGCATGCCTTCTTAGGTGGATCTTACTTCTCCAAGAGTTTGACTTGCATATTAAGGATAATCCTGGAGTGAAGAGTGCGTTGGCTGATCATTTATTCCAAATTGAGCAGCAACATAGTACCACTGAGCATATTAGAGAGGCCTTCACGGACAAATTGGTCCTTACCGTCAATTTACTCCCATGGTATGCCAACATGGTGAATTACCTTGTCTCCAAGCAAGTTCCCTAGGCTTGTATCAAGAGAAGTATTAATCAACTAATTAAGTCGAATTCATGGAACTACCATTGGGAGGATCCATTCCTTTTCTTTGAAGGACCATGTTACATTTAGAGGAGATGTATTCCTCAAGAGGAATACAAGAGTGTCCTTGAGCATTGACATACTTTGGAGGCAGGAGGACACCATTCCGGGAAGATGATCACATCGAAAGTGCTTCAATGTGGATTTTTTCGGCTGACCTTGTTCAAACAATGCATGTTCTTTTATTAAATCATGTCCACTCTTTAGAGCATGGGAGGAACTGTAGGTTCCAAAGATGAAATGCCCATACAATCCGTTATAATCTGTGATGTGTTTTATGCATGGGCATATATATCATGGGCCCATTCCGTAGTAGCCATGATTATGAACATATTCTCCTGGCAAGAAATTACCTTTCTTGGTGGGTGGATGTTATCTCCACCCGAGTTACTGATAGTAGGATTATTCGTAAATTTGCAAAGGATCACATAATTTCTAGGTTCGAGCTCCCCCAAAGTCATCATTTCTGATGGGGGTAGCCATTTTGTGAATGGGGTCATGAAGAATCTGATCAAGGAATATGGAATCGACCATCGAGTCACCAGTCCCTACCACCCACAATCCAATGTCATGGCATAAGTGTCAAATAGGGAGGTAAAGGGCATTTTGCAAAAACTAGTCCACTCTGACAGGAAGAACTGGTACTAGCTCTTGGACCAAGTTCTATAGGCCTATAGGACTGCTTATAAGACCTCGCTTGAAACCTCCCTATTTCGAATGGTATTTGGGAAGCCACGCCATTCGCCTACCGAGTTAGTGCACAAATATGAATGAACAATACAAAAGGTAAATCGGAACATTCACCAAGGGCAGAAGTACAGAGAGTTGGATTGAATGAACTGATTGAGATGTAAATATATCCCATGTAAATAACCAAACTCGCCTGATTTTTAATAAATTCATATTAACTTCTTTTAACTTAATTATTCTTCTACCTTGTACATACGAATGTATGTAAGTACAAAAATACAAAATAATTCCCACCTTGGATAAATGTCAACATATCTTGAACTTAAAAAATGTAAAGTCAGACTTCCCAGCTGAATCCCTGCTTCATATGAACTCCAAATTGATCAAACACATTTTCAAAGTTCAAGTTATTAAATTTTCTATAAAAATAAAGCGGTTTCATTAAAATCAGAGTTCATTTGCAAAAATGTTAGTTTTGAGACCTAATTGTACTATGTAATTATCACTAACTTTGATCTGTCATTTGATATACATAATTATCTCCTTCTCTTTTATTTTTTTTCATTTATTTTTCATTTTATTTTTTATAAAATAGCATTAAAATTAAAGCTAAAAAAATCTAAAACTGTAGAAATTGATGTGTTATGATCTTGTATATATTATTAATACAATGTAATTCTTGATTTTTACTTCTCTTTTCCTTAATTATTAAAAATTCAAAAAGTTAGACTTATTACAATTATGTATCTAGTATTTTAACTTGTTTTCTTTTGTATATATTTTTATATTAAAAACCAGAGAAAAATGCAACATTTCAAAAAAAAGGATGTTTTAATTTATTAAAAAACCCATAAAACTCATATCATGTATATACTTCTTATTTTGATTTGGAGTCTTTAACGAAAGTTTTAGTTCTTGTTTAGATATCAAACTTCTATTTTACATATGGTGGAGGAAGTAGCCTAGGATTGAGCTCCTGAGGACCTCGATTCTCTGCTTAACATATCCATAATGATATTAAGCTCAAACAACCATGATCATGGTTATGTACATAGCCCATCGGCCATGGATCAATACTGGAGGGTGGCTCCATCTTGGCCCCTCGATCCGGCTTCTCGTTGTCATTGGAGGAGGAGAGGGGCTACGGTAGACCCTTATGTAAAGGTGGATAAAGTGACAATTGGTTGGAGAGGGGGATTTTGTTTACCCTCCAGGTAGTTGAAGGGTGTAGTTTCAACTACCTCTTAGCCACTGTGCTTAGGTGGTTGATAGACACAAAGATGTTGGTATGGAAGAGGGTTTGAGGTGAGCCATGACGTACTCGATTAAAACTAAAGCCATATGGATTGGTCGGAGATAATGGGCGAAGATGGTCGAAGAACAGTCACAACCCTTCACAAGGGTAATGACTGGAGATTGATAACACAACAGAGCTGTTGGATCTTGAGATCCAACGACCCTGCTTAGGGTACGTTTGGATGGATGAGGACTATTTGATTATTTTGATCAAATGGTCTCTGCTAAGGCATGGATGAACTGACTGGTCCAAGATGCGCGCGGGGACTATTAAGGAGTCAAACACGTGGCTCCATCAAAATGAGTCATGCAACCCAATGAAAATAAACAAATCTAGAATAAATATTGTAAAATCAAAATAAAATAGTAAGTGGAGTTAAATGAAAATGTGTTCAGCATGAAAGTTGTGTATATTTTCAAGATCTACAACTTTCATGTAGAATTCAAAGTCAAAGTACATCATATTTACATACTCATTTTTTTAAGTATTTTAATAAATAAAACACTATATTATTTATTTTATTATCTTTGGTATTTTTATATAATGAATAATATAAAATATATTATATACAATATTAAATTATTTATTTATTTAATATTAATAAGAAACATAGAAAATAAATGGTATCATAATCACAAAAATATGTACTTATTTATATACATCAATTAACTTTATTTATTTACAAGAGGTTAGATGTTATATATAATTAATTAATTATTAAATAAATAAATTAGTTTAATACATGGGAATAATTAATAGAAAAGAATGATGAATATGAGTTTCATCGGACCTAGAGTTATGACTCACTTATCCACATGAGTTCTATTTGGTTATTTCTGTAAAGATTACAATCACCTCGTGCCTTAGATCAAAGAATTGGTGAATCAAGTAAACATAATGACAATGAATACGTGGGTTAGGGTTGTTGCTTTCAATGTCCAAGAAGGATTTATCTCACTAATATTTAGGAAGTTAAAATGTTTACAATCACAAATCTTTTCTCTGAGGGCTTTGATTTTACTTGCGAGATAGAGGGGTCAAAGTTGCTTTTGATTTTATTCCATGAATAAGAGATCATGGATGTATTATCAATTGTAAATATCAACAACTTTCATACTTAAATCAAATACCTTCGGAAAATATGCATAATGAATGAGTAATGATGGATTGCGATTAGAATGATTTCTTGTCAATCATTTGAGAACCAAAATAAAGTCATCAAAATGGTTGGATAGAATTACAATCTTATCAGGCTGCCCTAAAAAAGGTGGGGGTGTATAGCCAATTTAAATGAATATCATAACTGATAAGGGAAATTAAGAAGTTGGAGTGTTTGATGAAGTCGTTACAACCGCTGACCAATCTGTGTTCCATTAGTGAGTAAACATGACTCAATACGGTAAATATAAGCTAGCGGTGACTCCATATTGATAAATATAAGCTCAAGCTTGGACCTTAGTGAATCTAAAGATCTTCAATGATATTTAATTCATGGCTAAATTTGGGCATTGATAATTGCTAATATTAATCAACAATACATGAATTAGTGTGCACTATTCTGATAGTTGGAAATATGACAACAATGTATGCCTCGTTAACAGTCCAAGACTCCAAACATGTCCCGTAAGAACAGGGTCCTCTCCGCAAATTACTACATGCGATATAAAAATGGGATAATGTCCGTTATCTCTTATAAAGCAAAAGTGATAATATCTGTTCCCTCCACTTCCGGCAACCCGAGCTCCACAGACTGCGGCGGCAAATGGCGGCTGCGCGTTGCGTCTCGCTCGCCTCCTCCTCCACTCCTTCGCCGCCTCAACTGCCTCTGAAGGCGGTGGAGACCCCCCGGAGGTCCCTCGCTTTCGCCCGGAGTTCCGCCGAGCGACAGCTCCTCTTCAACCGCATCGCACCCATCTACGATCGCGTAAGGGTTCTCGTCTTACTCTTTTTTTGGGTAAATTTGATTCCTTTTCGAGATCGGACTTGAGTAGTCGTGATGTGATTTGGATGAATAACTTCGCAAACTTTGTTAGAAATCTCCGCGAGGGTTTGGTTTAGTTCGAGTAGCGATCGATCGGTATGAAACGATTAGTGCAATTTTGCGAAAAATTAGAACTCTGCCACTAGAGATTATCTATTGTCCATTACGGATGAAATAGTGTTAAAAATTGATTCCGTCTCTCTTTCCTCCTTCAAGTGATTTGTGCGCGAGAAGTTCACGGTTTGTGCGAGCTTTATTCGTTATTTACACAGATACACATCAATCTATAACTCAGGTTGTGATTTGGATTTGATTGGGCTTAAGATTTCTTGTCGTGACGTGGATTTGATACTTTTTGATGCAGCGTGATCTCGAATTATAGGGCCAAATTTATTTAATTAATTAGTGGTCAATTTTGTTTACGTTTTTAAGTTGTCGTAAATGTCTAATTAAATAATTGAGTTCGCATGTGATCTCAACGTTTATTTCGTAGATTTTAATTTGAAATTGGGTCAATTAATTAGTTAGAGTCAGTTTAGGCAAGTTGTTTGTCAATTTTAATTAGTTACTATTTTTGTAATCCCATCTCCTATATAAAGAGATGGTAGCCCATTGTTTTTAATCAGTCAAGTATTATGGAAAATTGAGTTATCTCATTATCTCTCTCTTCTCTCTCTTCCTCCACGCGATCTCCGCGGTTCTCCTCCTTCAACCTCTCGTTACCGACGAGTTCTTCTTCTCAACCCTTCCAATTTCTTCTTCTCAACCCATCTCTTTCTTCTACCAAAAAAATCCACCATACAAAAAAATATTATTATCGACGACGCCGATTTTCAATCCGCATCATTTGGCATCAGAGCATGGCAACCGAATCGTTCCTACGATTCAACGATCCTGTCGAGTATTGGCGTTTGCAACTCAATCTGAGCCGCCTATCTCATGGCTCGCAGGCTCGTTCGCATCAACGAAAGTTCAAGCAACGCCTTATATCAAGCTTCAAGGTTCAATCATGGCTAAACATGCTAATCGGTGAAGATTCGCCCGTCAACAAAAAAAATCAGATCGTCGCAGCTGCTGTCCAACCCGATTTTCGTTCGGAAAATGAAGATATTTTTAGTTCCGAAGAATATTTTATTGACGCAACTCCTGTGCAACAAAACTATGAAGATACAAGGCCGATCTTTGATGAAAGTGTGGATGAAGACTACGAAATTATCGATTTCTGTGAGGCTGAAGTTGCTGTCCAGGAACAAAATAATGAAAAAAATAAAATTCTGGGGCCAATATTGGATGAAGATCAAAGCCGACACCTATACCCTCCGTTGGTACTATTCCAGGGACCATTTTGGCCGCTGCCGTACCCGACAGGGAAAGAAACCCTAGCCGTGATTGACAATCTCGGCTATCCTTCCCACCATCGGCGCCGCCCCAGGCCTACCTTCCCAGGTCAACGCCGTTGCTCCCTGGACATCAGAGACTGCCCTTACACGGCCCCATGTCCCCTTCTTCGTCATCTCAGCGCTGCCGCCTCGGACAGCCACCGCGAACGACTTTGCACGCCGCATGCGCCCTTCCTCCGTTACCTGCAGTGCTGCCTCCAAGGAGGTCATTGCCGTCGAATGCATCGAGTGATAGAAACCCTAGTGCAAGGGGTGTTCTCTGGAAAGGGAAGCAAATCCCTTGAATTGGGAAAATATATTCCAGACGTATTCCCTGAAGTAGGACAAAAGGGATTTAATGGGGTAAATTTCAGGGAAGCTTCTACTCACAAGAATTTTTATATAAGGGGCCAATTGGAGGGTAAGTTATATATTTTAAGTGAAGGGGTAGAACATTTGCAGCCATACCCCTCAGTGGAAAGAAACTACAAACGTAACATGGAAAAGGATCAAAATTGGGGTTATTTGCTCAACTAATCTAGACGAAACTCTCCACCGACGGACGAAGAACGAGCAATTCGTCAGGAGACGAATTTTTAAAGCGGAGGAGAGTTGATGCAGCGCGAACCCGAAAGATTGGCCGAATATTTATCTAAATTTATCGGTCAATTTTATTTACGTTTAGTTAAATTGCCGTGTCCTTAATTAAATAAATGAGATCGCCTGTGATCTCAATAAATCAGTTAGAGATTTTTGAATTTCAAATTAGGCAGTTAGTCGGTTAATTAGTTAGGGTCATTTTAGGATAATTGGTTGTCAAGGGATGAGGGTCCAATGTTTTTAGGCAGTTCAAGTTAATGAAAAATTGAGATTTTATCTCCCTCTCGTTGTTTCTCTCTCCCCCCTTACGTGATCTACACGATTCTCCTCTCGATCCCCTCGTGTTCCCGACGAGCCCTCTCTTCTCAACCACTCTATTTCTTCTACCGAATATTTCCACCGTTAAAGTTATTTTTCTTCGTCGACGCCGATTTTCAATCCGCATCACTTTTAAGTTACAAACTTTGAGAGTTATCTGCACGAGGGCTTTGATTATTTCGATGGAAGATTAATCAGTAGGAAGTGATAAGCGCACTTAAAAAATGAAAACTTTACCTCTAGAAGTTGATAAGTCGATTTTTCATGTTGGTTTGTCTCAGTTATCTGTTGTCCGATACCGATGATGAAGTGGTTTTAAAGATTGATTACTATATATTGTAGAGATAGTTGTGCGTTGTTTATGTTATGTGTTATTTCTGTTTCTTTATGTACCTCTCATGTAATTTACCCAAGGGCTCTCTCTCTATATAAGAGACCCGAGGGCTCTATGGAATAAACAACGAAGTATTCTAACATGGTATCAGAGCCATGACCCTAACCTAGGGTTTCCACCGCCGCCGCCCCCCCCCCCCCCTCTCTCCAACGCCGCCGGGTTTCGCCTCCCTCCCTTCCCTCTAGGGTTTCGCCGGCCTCAACTCTTCTCTCCAACGCCGCCGGGGGTCTCTCACGCCCATCGGGGCCCCCCTCCCACCGCCGCCGACAGCCCCTGCTGGGCGCTCCATCGCCGAATCTGGTCCTCCACCGCCGCCGACAGCCCCTGTAGGGCATCCTCTATCTCGCCGACCTCCTGCACTTGCTGTCCAGCCCTTCACCGACCCCTCTCGGTCGCTATTTTGGCAAGGTAGAGGCTCCCACAGCCTCTACTTGCTGCCGAGTTCTTTCTAGGGCTCGGACTTATGTTTGATTCAAGTGAATAATCGTCTACCTATGCACTTGGATTCTACAAAGTTCCGGTAGACAGTATATCCTTGGTCATCATTAGTCGCTCTTCTCCGGCATCATGTCAGATCACAAGTTAGATATGCCCGCCATAGGTGCCTTCAAAGGTTCGGCACCAATTGTCAAGATGGACGGGACGAACTACGAGCTGTGGGCGATGCAGTTCCTCAGCCTCATGAAGTCGTGTGGTAAGAAACATATTCTTACCGAGGATGAACCGCCGGAGAAGACAGGGATTTATGCCTCATGGGAGGCTGATGATGCGTACGCCAAGGTATGGCTCTCAGGTACGCTCACTATGGAGATAGCGAATGACGTCCTTCACCAGCCCACCGCTAAGGCGATGTGGGATATTTTGGCTATGACGTACTCTCAGGTCCGCAATGAGACGAAGATGCTCCAGCTACAGCATGATATCTTTACCACGAAGCAGAACGGGAAGCCCCTTCATTCCTTGTATACGTCGCTTCGTGGCATGTTCGAGAAACTCTACAGCACCATTCCTCTTACAGCCACGCCGGAACAGCAGAAGACGTTCCGCAACGCCACTATGGTTGGCGTGTTACTTGCTGCCCTAGATCCGGAGTACGAGGCAGCACGTGCTCAGATACTGGCAGATTCCACGATTCCACCAATAGAAGAGGTATACAGGCGGCTCAGTCGTGTACCCGTTCCATCCAATATAGCGACTGCTACTCCGTCAGCAATGGCAGTCTCCAGGGGACGTGGTAGTTCATCCTCGTTTCGTGGTAGAGGAAGTGGTGGACGTGGTCGTGGAGGCCGCATACGCTCCACGTGCTCCTACTGTCGCCGCACTGGTCATTCGGAGGATACATGCTACTCCAAGCATGGTTTTCCTCCATCTGCACGAGTAGCTGATCATGTTCAGGGTCCACCTGCGTCTACTTCAGATCACAGGTTCGAGGAGTTGGTGGCACGACTTCGGGATATCATGCCACAATCTTCTCCATCAGAGGGTGCAGATGTTGCAGATATAGCGGCTTCGGCGTCAGCCAGTACATCGGCCTCAGCCAGTGCCTCAGGTAGCCCTTCAGCCTCATTTCATAATCATGATCTCACAGGATGGATTGTCGACTCTGGAGCTACCCATCATCTCTGCCGTGAGAGAGATATTTTGCAGTCATACAGGGCGGTTCAGCCAGGTCGCTCTGTACTCATTGCGGATGGGACTCAGTCCCCTATCATCGGTCAGGGGGAGACAGCTTTGCTACCCTCTTTGCATCTACAGAACGTGCTACATGCTCCAGAATTCTCGATGAACCTTTTATCTATTAGTCAGATTACACGTGATTTGCACTGTCGTGCTATTTTTGACCCATCGTCTGTTATTTTTCAGGACATACTGACGGGCAGGGTGATTGGCTGTGGTTCTGAGCACAATGGCCTTTATCGTCTCGTTCGGAGCTCCTACGCTGGTGTCTCTTTGCATACCCAGGCCTCTGTTTCTCCATACACCTGGCATCTTCGGTTTGGTCATCTACCTCTGCAGAAGATGCGTCACCTCCTGCCTCAGATATCTCCGAGTTCTTCTTTTCGATGTGAAGCATGTCAGTTGGGGAAGCACCATCGGTCTAGCTTCCCCGGTCGTCAGAGTCGGAGCAGTAGCTCCCCGTTCGAATTATTTCATATAGATATTTGGGGTCCAAGTCGTGTCCCTGATCACCAAGGGCACAGGTTCTACCTAGTTGTAGTTGATGATTTCTCCAGAGTGTCGTGGACATTTCTTCTCAAGAATAAATCTGAAGCGGGCAATGTTATTCAAAACTTAATTAATGAAGTTCTGAATATTTTTTCATCTACTGTTAAATATGTGCGTACTGACAATGCATTGGAGTTCTGCACTCGATCTCTTGCTAGTTTTCTTTCATCTAAAGGCATTATCCACCAAACCACATGTCCTTACACTTCTCAACAAAATGGAATTGCCGAACGAAAACATCGACATTTCCTTGACATTGCTCGGACTTTACTTATTCAGAGTTGTGCTCCATTAAGCTTTTGGGGTGACGCTATTCTTACTGCGTGTTATTTGGTCAATCGTATGCCTACAACTGTCCTTGGGGAAAAATCTCCAATCTCTGTTCTCTTTCCAGACAGAGACTTGTTTACATTGACTCCTAGGGTTTTTGGCACTGTTGCTTTTGTTCACCGGTTATCTCCGGGACTTGATAAGCTATCCCCTAGAGCTATCAAGTGTGTTTTCGTGGGCTACTCTAGGACACAGAAGGGGTACCGCTGCTATGATCCTATCCATAACAAATACTATGTGAGTGCAGATGTTACATTCTTCGAACCTGTCATGTACTTCTCTCCTGCAGGTGACAGATTGGTCTCCTCCACATTATCAGATTCCCAAGTCTATGTTCCACCACCTCCAAGCCTGGGTCCGTCTTCTACTCCAGCGTCTCCAATAACACAACCACCACCAAACCCGCCACCACCACCACCACTACCCCCAGTTGTCCCATTTCCTAAGTTCTACACGAGACGCAAGGGCCCTGCTCAAGCCACATCTCAACCATCCAGCACGCCTCAGGTATTTTCTGACATTAGTGATGGGTTAAATAATGCACATGTGCAGGAGCTTGTACAACAGGAGGAGGATCAACCGGTCAGCACTGTTTTGGATGACTTGAACCGGCCTATTGCTCATAGGAAACAGCGACGACAGTGTGTCTCATATCCCCTAGCTTCTCATGTTTCCTTTCATCGTCTCACTGGGGATTTCCAGAAGTTTGCTGCTGCGGTATCATCAGTTGAGATACCACGGACATATCAGGATGCTATGAAGACTGAATGCTGGCGTTTGGCAATGGAAGAGGAGATGCGTGCCTTACAGTCCCGAGGGACTTGGTCTCTAGTCCCTATTCCTCCAGGTGCGTCTGTGGTGAGTTGCAAGTGGGTGTTTACTGTCAAATACCATGCAGATGGTCGTCTTGACAGATACAAAGCAAGGCTTGTTGCACGAGGGTTTACACAGACATATGGGGTAGATTATCTGGACACGTTTTCACCTGTGGCGCGACATTCTACCCTTCGCATTCTTCTATCAGTTGCTGTGGTACGTGGCTGGCCTATATTCCAGCTTGATGTTAAGAATGCGTTTTTGTATGGTGATCTACAAGAGGAAGTCTACATGCAGCAGCCACCAGGGTTTACTGCTGAGGGGGAGACTCATAAGGTATGTAGACTTCATAAGGCTATTTATGGCCTTAAGCAGAGTCCTCGTGCATGGTTCCAAAAGCTCTCCCAGATTATTGAACAACAAGGGTTCAGGAGATCAAATGCGGATCACTCACTGTTCGTCCGGAAGACTTCTAGAGGTACCATTGTTGTTATGGTATATGTTGATGACATCTTGGTTACTGGAGATGATGCACAAGGGGTTGAGATAACCAAGTCTATGCTGGGCAGTCAGTTTATCACAAAGGATCTAGGCACTATACGGTATTTTCTGGGGATAGAATTCGCACGAAATGCACAAGGAATGGTGATGACTCAAAGAAAATATGTCACAGATTTGCTGGCTGAAACAGGAATGATGAAATGCAGACCTTCGAGTACACCGATGGATCCGAGTATGAAGTTGTACGATGATGACACTGAGGAGGTGGACAAGAGAAGGTACAGAGAAATGGTGGGCAAGCTATTATACATCACTATAACTCGACCGGATATTGCACTTGCAGTAAACCGGGTGAGTCAATTTGTGGAGCAGCCGAGGCAAGTACATATGGATGCATTGTACATGATATTGAGATATCTGAAGTCTTCACCAGGCACAGGGTTGCTGTTCAAGAAAGACACGGATTTGGCTATTTCAGCTTGTGCGGATGCGGATTATGCAGGATGTCCAAGGGATCGGAAGTCTACTTCTGGGTTTGCCATCTTCATAGGAAGCTCCTTAGTCTCCTGGAAAAGCAAAAAGCAGACTGTTGTGGCAAGATCCAGTGCTGAATCCGAGTACAGGGCCATGGCTCAAGCAAGCAGTGAAATGATGTGGGTGAAAGCAGTCCTGGAAGATCTGAATGTTGAAGTTCCGTTGCCTATGAACCTGCAATGCGACAATCAAGCTGCGTTGTTCATTGCCAACAATCCAGCCTTCCATGAGAGAACAAAACACATAGAGGTGGATTGCCATTACACTAGAGACATGATCCAGAAGGGCTTCATCTCCACGTCTCACGTCAGCTCCGAGGACCAGACAGCAGATATATTCACAAAGCCGTTGCTCAGAGGACACTTTCAGAGATGTTCTTCCAAGCTGAGCATGATAGATATCTATGCTCCATCTTGAGGGGGAGTGTAGAGATAGTTGTGCGTTGTTTATGTTATGTGTTATTTCTGTTTCTTTATGTACCTCTCATGTAATTTACCCAAGGGCTCTCTCTCTATATAAGAGACCCGAGGGCTCTATGGAATAAACAACGAAGTATTCTAACATATATTACCTAGACACTTACGCGTCATCAATAAATGCATTTACGCGTCATCTATGAATGCATATATGAATTGAAAGATGTTGTTCATCAATAAGTCATTATCCATTGGATGTTGAAGCAGGTGTGTTGGGGACGGATCCGATCAAGCACCACACGACTAGAACCACAATCGAAGAAGAAAGCACGTACAATCGCACAAGACAAGGATTTATAGTGGTTCGACAATGTGCCTACTCCACTGGCTCACACCAGACTCTCTCTACTATTTCTTGAATGAAGTTGGGATACACTATGTAGTGCCACAAGACTCCTTTTACACTACAACAAAAGAATACCAAGCATTCAGCAATCCCCACCATCAGCTCTCAACCAATCAGGATGCAAGATATGGATTAAGCATCTCAGCAATCCAACCCAACACCTCTCAGCCAATCAGAATGCAGGAGGTGGATCAGACACCTCAGCAATCCGGCCCAAGAGCTCTCAGCCAATCAGAAGGCAGGAGGGAGATCGGCCACATTAGCAATGTTTTCAACTTGTATTCAACCAATCTGTCTTCACAGGATAAATCTCAACAATCTCCCACTTGAAGACTGATTTGTAGTACACACCACTTCTTCAATAGTCCTGGTGTGAGCTTTTCCTTGTCTTCTATGCTTGAAGACCAATAGAAGCTGAACATGTCTTCAGCTTCTCTACTGTTACAGACTTTGTGAACATATCAACAGGATTTTCTAGTGTGTAGATCTTCTTCAACTTAAATTGACCATCTTCTAGCTGCGTCCGAATGAAGTGGTATTTCAGATCAATGTACTTAGTCCTTGAGTGAAAGATGGAATTCTTTGCAAGATGAATTGCACTTTGACTGTCGCTGGATAATTGACAATCTTCACATTCTTTATTCAGTTCTTTCATCAGACCTTTCAACCATATCATTTCCTTACAAGCTTCTGTTGCCGCCACATATTCTGCTTCCGTGGTCGAGATGGTCACTATCTTTTGGAGCTTAGAGATCCAGCTAATGGCTCCACTCCCCAGGGTAAAGACATACCTTGTTGTGCTTTTCCTGCCATCGATATCTCCTGCAAAATCTGAGTCAACAAAACCTCGAATGGAAATGTTAGTGTTTGCATAACACAATGACACTTAGAGGTACCTCTCAAATAACGTAAAATCCACTTCACAACCTCCCAATGTTCTTTGCCAGGATTCGCCATGAATCTGCTCACAACTCCCACTACGTAGGAGATGTCTGGTCTTGTGCAAACCATTGCGTACATCAAACTACCAACAGCAGACTGGTAGGATACCTTTGACATGTACTCATGCTCTTCCTTCGTAGCAGGTTATTTCTCCTTTGAAAGTTTGAAGTGGCTTCCTAAAGGTGTTAGAGTAGATTTTGCATTTTTCATATTAAATTTCTCTAGTACATTCTCGATGTAATCTGATTGAGATAATCTCAGCTTCTTGTTCTTCATTTCTTTGCTAATCTGCATTCCAAGGATTTTCTTTGCAAGACATAGGTCCTTCATTTCAAACTCCTTAGACAACATTGCCTTCAGATTTGCTATTTCTTCTTTGCATGAGCCTGCAACAAGCATATCGTCTACGTATAACAATAAAATGATATAAGACATACCAAGCTTCTTGAAGTAGTAACAATGGTCAGCATGACATTTGCGGAATCCAGTATTTCTCATGAAATCATCAAACCTTTTGTACCATTATCTCAGTGCCTGCTTCAAGTCATAAAGGCTTTTTCTGAGCTTGCATACCATATCTTCCTTTCCAGTAGCTACATAGCCATCTGGTTGTTGCATGTAGATGTCCTCCTCAAGATCTCCATGGAGAAATGCTGTCTTAACATACAACTGCTCCAAATGTAGGTTCTCAGCTGCAACAATGCTCAATACTACTCTTATGGTTCAGACCTTTACAACAGGTGTAAAGATCTCTGTGAAATCAACTCCTGCTTTCTGTTGAAAGCCCTTCGCCACTAGCCGAGCCTTGTATCTAATGGAACCATCAGCTTCCTCCTTCATCCTGTACACCCACTTGTTGTGCAGAGCCTTCTTTCCCTTCAGTAGTGGGACTAAGTCCCACGTTTTGCTTCTTGAGAGGGAGTTCATCTCCTTATCCATGGCTATCTCCCACTGATTCCTTGTCTCACCTTGTATAGCTTCATCAAAGCATTCAGGCTCACCATTATCAGTCAGGAATAAATAATTCAAAGAAGGTGAATACCTTGCAGTGGGTTTGCTGATTCTGGATTATTTCCGTAGTACCGGAGTTTGCGGATTATTCTGTGGGATGGGTTGAGCATTCTCATCACTTGGCTGTGATGTGCTTTGTTCAGGAGTTTCATCAAACTCAACAAAGTCCGGCTCTTCCGTTGTCTTTCCTTTTATCAATTCATCCTTGTATAAGGAAGACTCATTGAATGCGACATCAATGCTTCTAACTGTCTTCTTGTTCTCCAAATCCCACAATCTATATCCATAGTTATCTGTACCATAGCCGACAAAGATACACTTCCTTGCTTTGGGATCAAGCTTTCCTCTGTTTTCCTGCTCAATGTGAACATAAGCTATGCATCGAAAGACACGTAAATGAAAAAGTGTTACCTCCTTTCCTGTCCACGTTTGTTCTGAAAGATCCCCATCTAAAGCAGCAGACAGACCTCGATTGATTAAGTATACAGCTGTATTCACTGCATCAACCCAATGTCGCTTTGGTAGACCTGTATGTAACCTCATGTTTCTCGCACGCTCTAGAAGAGTCCTGTTTATGCGTTCAGCAACACCATTCTGTCTGGGCTTTCTTGGGACTGTCTTCAATCTCTTGATCCCGTTCTTGGCACAATATGATTCAAACTCCTCACTGCAGTATTCTCCCCCATTGTCTGACTTGAGACATCTCAACTTTAAACCTGTCTCAGTCTCAACTAAGGCCTTCCACATTTTGAAGGTCTCAAATACATTGGATTTATGCTTGATAAAATAAACGCACAGTTTTCTAGTTGCATCACCAATGAAAGTAATGAAATAATGAGATCCGCCAAGGGAAGGTACCTGAGATGGACCCCATACGTCTGTATGAACTAGCTCTAGTCTTTCAGTTTTTCGTACTCTTGCAGTCTTTGTAAAACTGACTTTCTTCTGTTTTCCCAAGATACAATCTTCATAGAAGTCCAGATCAACGGTCTGCAATCCCATCAACTTTCCCTTCTTCTGCATGATCCTCATTCCTTTTTCGCTCATGTGACCAAGCCGTCTATGCCAAGCGTTAGCATCACACCAAGATGATGCAACATTTATCCTGTCATATGAACCTGATGCAACATGCAGGGTTCCTTCTTTCTTACCTCGAGTAAGGATCAATGACCCCTTTGACATTTTCCACGAATCGGAATCGAATGATGTCACCACGCCGTTTTCTGATAGCTGTCCGACAGATATGAGATTTCTTTTAGACTGGGTACATGTCTAACATTCTTCAATATCAAGAAGCTACCATTGGGTTGAGATATGTCAATGTCTCCTTTTCCAATTATGTTGCAACATTCATCATCTCTCAGATATAGCTTTCCAAAATCACCTTTCACATAATTTTGGAGGATATCCTTTTATGGAGTGGTATGAAATGAAGCGTCCGAGTCCACAATCCATGACTCACTTCTAGCATCTGCAACACATATAAAGGCATCGCTATCATCATCATCAGTAAGATTTACGGTATTCTTACCTTTGTCATTTTCTCCTTTCTGCTTTCTTGAGGCTTTGCATTCTGTCTTGTAATGCCCCTTTTGATTGCAATTGCAGCAGATCACGGATTTTGGATCTCTGGATTTGGATCTTCCTCTTACTGACTTTCTCCTGGAATGCTTTTGATTCATGAATCTCTTCCTGCTTCTTCCTTCTATATTCAAGGCAGAACCTGACGAGTATTCTTCCTCAGACGTTTTCCGTCATGCCTCTTCTCCAAGAAGAAGACCAGCAACTTCCTCCAACTTCAACTTTGCAAAATCAGAGGAGTTGCTAACCGCTACAACTAAAGCATTCCAACTATCTGGTAAACTAGAAAGGAGTAAAAGATTTTTTACCTCATTATCAAACACGATCTTCACAGACTCCAACTAGTTGATGATACTGTTGAGATCATTCAAGTGTGAAGTCATCACGGAGTTCTCACTCATCTTTAAATTGAAAAGCTTCTTCACTAAATACACCTTATTTGATGCAGATGGCTTTTCGTACATCTTTTCAAGAGCGTTGAAAAGATTCGCCATCGTTGTCTCCTTTGCGATATTTGAAGCCACCGATGATGAAAGGCTGAGCCTTAGCGTTCCTAGAGCCTTTCGTTTTAGGATCTTTCACTCATCATCTTTCATGACTTTAGGCTTCTTCCCTTCGATCGAAAGATAGAGATCCTTCTGATATAGAACATCTTCAATCTGCATCTTCCAGAACGCGAAGTTCGATCCATTGAACTTCTCGATCTTGACCTTCGATTCTTCCGCTATCTATGTAGAGGTTGATCTCCGAACCTTGCTCTGATACCAGTTATTGGGGACGGATCCGATCAAGCACCACACGAGTAGAACCACAATCGAAGAAGAAAGCACGCATAATCGCACAAGACAAAGATTTATAGTGGTTCGGCAATGTGCCTACTCTACTGGCTCACACCAGACTCTCTCTACTATTTCTTGAATGAAGTTGGGATATAATATGTGGTGCCACAAGGCTCCTTTTATACTACAATAAAAGAATACCAAGCATTCAACAATCCCCACAATCAGCTCTCAGCCAATCAGGATGTAGGATGTGGATTAAGCATCTCAGCAATCCAACCCAACACCTCTCAGCCAATCAGAATGCAGGAGGTGGATCAGACACCTCAGCAATTCGGCCCAAGAGCTCTCAGCCAATCAGAAGGCAGGAGGGAGATCAGCCACATCAGTAATGCTTTCAACTTGTATTCAACCAATCTGTCTTCACAGGATAAATCTCAACAATCTCCCACTTGAAGACTGATTTGTAGTACACACCACTTCTTCAATAGTCCTGGTGTGAGCTTTTCCTTGTCTTCTATGCTTGAAGACCAATAGAAGCTGAACATGTCTTCAGCTTCTCCACTGTTACAGACTTTGTGAACATATCATCCGGATTTTCTAGTGTGTGGATCTTCTCCAACTTAAATTGACCATCTTCTAGTTGCGTCCGAATGAAGTGGCATTTCACATCAATGTGCTTAGTCCTTGAGTGAAAGACGAAATTCTTTGTAAGATGAATTGTACTTTGACTGTCGTTGGATAATTGACAATCTTCACATTCTTTATTCAGTTCTTTCATCAGACCTTTCAACCATATCATTTCCTTGCAAGCTTCTGTTGCCGTCACGTATTCTGCTTCCGTGGTCGAGATGGTCATTATCTTCTGAAGCTTAGAGATGTTAGTGCTTTTCCTCCCCAGGGTAAAGACATACCCTGTTGTGCTTTTCCTGCCATCGATATCTCTTGCAAAATCTGAGTCCACAAAAGCTCGAATGGAAATGTTAGTGTTTCCATAACACAATGACACGTTCGAGGTACCTATCAAATAACGTAAAATCCACTTCACAACCTCCCAACGTTCTTTGCCAGGATTCGCCATGAATCTGCTCACAACTCCCACTGCATAGGAGATGTCTGGTCTTGTGCAAACCATTGCGTATATCAAACTACGAACAGAAGACTGGTAGGTACCTTTGACATGTACTCATGCTCTTCCTTCGTAGCAGGTTCTTTCTCCTTTAAAAGTTTGAAGTGGCTTCCTAAAGGTGTTAGAGTAGATTTTACATTTTTCATACTAAATCTCTCTAGTACCTTCTTGATGTAATCTAATTGAGACAATCTCAGCTTCTTGTTCTTCATTTCTCTGCTAATCTGCATTCCAAGGATTTTCTTTGCAGGACCTAGGTCCTTCATTTCAAACTCCTTAGACAACATTGCCTTCAGATTTACTATTTCTTCCTTGCATGAACCTGCAACAAGTATATCGTCTACGTACAACAATAAAATGATATAAGACATACCAAGCTTCTTGAAGTAGCAACAATGGCCAGCATGACATTTGCGGAATCCAGTATTTCTCATGAAATCATCAAACCTTTTGTACCATTATCTCGGTGCCTGCTTCAAGCAATAAAGGCTTTTTCTGAGTTTGCATACCATATCTTCCTTTACAGTAGCTACATAGCCCTCTGTTTGTTGCATGTAGATGTCCTTCAAGATCTCCATGGAGAAATGCTGTCTTAACATCCAACTGCACCAAATGTAGGTTCTCAGCTGCAACAATGCTCAATACTGCTCTTATGGTTGAGATATTTACAACAGGTGCAAAGATCTCTGTGAAATCAACTCCTGCTTTTTGTTGAAAGCCCTTCGCCACTAGTCGAGCCTTGTATCTAATGGAACCATCAACTTCCTCTTTCATCCTGTACACCCACTTATTGTGCAGAGCCTTCTTTCCCTTCGGTAGTGGGACTAAGTCCCACAGTATGCTTTTTGAGAGGGAGTTCATCTCCTCATCCATGGCTATCTCCCACTGATTCCTTGTCTCACCTTGTATAGCTTCATCAAAGCATTCATGCTCACCATTATCAGTTAGGAATAAATAATTCAAAGAAGGTGAATACCTTGCAG
Organism: Ottelia alismoides; assembly: GCA_037367405.1. NCBI lineage: Eukaryota > Viridiplantae > Streptophyta > Magnoliopsida > Alismatales > Hydrocharitaceae > Ottelia > Ottelia alismoides. The sequence continues at coordinate 507,870 of JAZKJV010001707.1, forward strand.
TAGGTTTGCTAATACTGGATGATTTCCGTAGTACCGGAGTTTGCGGATTATTCTGTGGGATGGGTTGAGCATTCTCATCACTTGGCTGTGATGTGCTTTGTTCAGGAGTTTCATCAAACTCAACAAAGTCTGGCTTTTCCGTTGTCTTTCCTTTTATCAATTCATCCTTCTATAAGGAAGACTCATTGAATGTGACATCAATGCTTCTACCTGTCTTCTTATTCTCCAAATCACACAATCTATATCCATTGTTATCTATATCATAGCCGACAAAGATACACTTCCTTGCTTTGGGATCAAGCTTTCCTCTGTTTTCCTGCTTAATGTGAACATAAGTTATGCATCCAAAGACACGTAAATGAGAAAGTGTTACCTCCTTTCCTGTCCACGTTTCTTCTGAAAAATCCCCATCTAAAGCAACAGACGGACCTCAGTTGATTAAGTATACAGCTGTATTCACTGAATCAACCCAATGTCGCTTTGGTAGACCTGCATGTAACCTCATACTTCTCGCACGCTCTAGAAGAGTCCTGTTCATGCGTTCAGCAACACCATTCCGTCTGGGCTTTCTTGCGACTGTCTTCAATCTCTTGATCCCGTTCTTGGCACAATATGATTCAAACTCCTCACTGCAGTATTCTCCCCCATTGTCTGACTTGAGACATTTCAATTTTAAACCTGTCTCAGTCTCAACTAAGGCCTTCCACATTTTGAAGGTCTCAAATACATTGGATTTATGCTTGATAAAATAAACTCACTGTTTTCTAGTTGCATCACCAATGAAAGTAATGAAATAATGAGATCCGCCAAGGGAAGGTACCTGAGATGGACCCCATACGTCTGTATGAACCAGCTCCAGTCTTTCAGTTTTTCGTACTCTTGCAGTCTTTGTAAAACTGACTTTCTTCTGTTTTCCCAAGATACATTCTTCACAGAAGTCCAGATCAACGGTCTGCAATCCCATCAACTTTCCCTTCTTCTGCATGATCTTCATTCCTTTTTCGCTCATGCGACCAAGCCGTCTATGCCAAGCGTTAGCATCACACCCAGATGATGCAACATTTATCCTGTCATATGAACCTGATGCAACATGCAGGGTTCCTTCTTTCTTACCTCGAGCAAGGATCAACGATCCCTTTGACATCTTCAACGAATCATAATCGAATGATGTCACCACGCCGCTTTCTGATAGCTGTCTGACAGATATGAGATTTCTTGTTAGATTGGGTATATGTCTAACATTCTTCAATCTCAAGAAGCCACAATTGGGCTGGGATATGTCAATGTCTCCCTTTACAATTATGTTGTAACATTCATCATCTCTCAGATATACCTTTCCAAAATCACCTTTCACATAACTTTGGAGGATATCCTTTTGTGGAGTGGTATGTAATGAAGCGCCCGAGTGCACAATCCATGACTCACTTCTAGCATCCGCAACACATACTTAGGCATCACTATCATCATCATCAGTAAGATTTACAGTGTTCTTACCTTTGTTATTTTCTCCTTTCTGCTTTCTTGGGGCATTGTATTCTGTCTTGTAATGCCCCCTTTGATTGCAATTCCAGCAGACCACAGATTTCGGATCTCTGGATTTGGATCTTCCTCTTACTGACTTTCCCCTGGAATGCTTTTGGTTCCTGAATCTCTTCCTGCTTTTTCCTTCTGTATTCAAGGCAGAACCTGACGAGTGTTCTTCCCCAGACGTCTTCCGTCATGCCTCTTCTCTAAAAAGAAAACCAGCAACATCCTCCAACTTCAACTTTGCAGAACCAGAGGAGTTGCTAACCCCTACAACTAAAGCATTGCAACTATCAGGTAAACTAGAAAGAAGTAAAAGAGCTTTTATCTCATCATCGAAAACGATCTTCATAGACTCCAACTAGTTGATGATACTGTTCAGATCATTCAAGTCTGAAGCCACCACGGAGTTCTCACTCATCTTTAAATTGAAAAGCTTCTTCATCAAATACACCTTATTTGATGCAGATGGCTTCTCGTACATCTTTTCAAGAGCTTTGAAAAGATTCGTTGTCGTTGTCTCCTTTGCGATATTTGAAGCCACCGATGGAGCAAGGCTGAGCCTTACCGTTCCTAGAGCCTTTCGGTTTAGGACCTTTCACTCATCATCTTTCATGACTTCGGGCTTCTTCCCTTCGATCGAAAGATAGAGATCCTTCTGATATATAACATCTTCAATCTGCATCTTCCAGAACGCGAAGTTCGATCCATTGAACTTCTCGATCTTGACCTTCGATTCTTCCGCTATCTATGTAGAGGTTGATCTTCGAACCTTGCTCTAATACTAGTTGTTGGGGACAGATCCGATCAAGCACCACACGACTAGAACCACAATCGAAGAAGAAAGCACGTACAATCGCACAAGACAAGGATTTATAGTGGTTCGGCAATGTGCCTACTCCACTGGCTCACACCAGACTCTCTCTACTATTTCTTGAATGAAGTTGGGATACAATATGTGGTGCCACAAGGCTCCTTTTTTACTATAACAAAAGAATACCAAGCATTCAACAATCCCCACCATTAGCTCTCAGCTAATCAGGATGCAGGGTGTGGATTAAGCATCTCAGCAATCCAACCCAACACCTCTCAGCCAATCAGAATGCAGGAGGTGGATCAGACACCTCAGCAATCCAGCCCAAGAGCTCTCAACCAATCAGAAGGCAGGAGGGAGATCAACCACATCAGCAATGCTTTCAACTTGTATTCAACCAATCTGTCTTCACAGGATAAATCTCAACAAGGTGTGCCTTAGATAGTCAATGAGTTTCTGAAAAAAATGGCCGGGTTCAGAACAATGTGCTTAATCACCAAAAGACAAAGCCCTTTCCCTCGGAGATATGGTGGGGAAAGTTGTAGCACCTTCTTCGGGAGATGTTGGCTACTCGAGGTCCATAATCATTCTTTTTTTAGTAAAAAATATATCGAAGTACTAGAATATAAACTAAAATACCAGTCCTCAAAATGTTTGTGGATGTACTCACACGTCACAATAAAATTGTAGTTGACTGTGTTTTCTGCATTTTTTGCATATACTTTATCAAAATAGAGCCGGATGCAGTCCAAAATTTGCAAGGATTCTCGTATGATGGAAACATGCGAGTAAAGAAGGTAGTCAGAAAGAGGTTGCAAAGGAAGTTACATATAGGTAGTTGGAATATTGGCGCTTTGACTGACAAATCGATGGGGATTGTTTATACGATGGAAAGAAGTAAGATTCCTATACTACGTCTGCAAGAAATAAAATGGATTGGAAAGAAAGCAAGGGAGATCGATAATGCATGCTTTAAACGTTGGCATTCATGTAAATAGGGCTGTCAGGAAAGCTCGAGCTCGATGAGCTCAACTCGGGCTCGGTTCGTTAAGAGCTCGCGAGCCGGACTCGAAACCTTAACGAGCCCGAGCCCGAGCCCGAGCTCGAGTTAGGTTTTATGACTCGTTAGCTTATCGAGTCGAGTCCGAGTTGGGCATTGTTCAACTCGGAAACTCGACTCGATAACTCATTTTCTCTCTTAATAAAAAATTAAAAATATATATACCGAAACTTCCACATTGACTTTGATATAAAATAGAGGTTAACATTTTTCTTGCCCAAAAAGCTACAGAAAAGAGTATAAAAAATCAAAATTACAAATGTCATTTGCATAATTTAATGTATAAAATGGAACAATGACTCATTAAGAGGTTCATGACCCTGCTCATTTTGAGGCCCACGAGCCGGCTCAGAAAATCATGACTCGATAAGAGGCTCGTGAGCCAGCTCATTTTGAGGCTCGTGAGCCAGCTCAGAAACGCGTGGCTCGATATGAGGCTCGTAAGTCAGCTCGAACTCGACGAGTTCGAGTTCGAGTTGGTGATCCAATGCTCGATCCTTATCGAGCTTGAGTTCGAGCTTAAGTTTCTTATCGAGTTTGAGTCCGAGTTGAGGCCAACTCGGCTCGTTGAACTCGATATACACCCCTACATGTAAAGATAAGGGTAGAAATGATGTTGGAGTGTTTGTTCATAAGGATTTGAAGAATTGTCTGGTTGAGATGCAAAGATTCAGGGATCGGATTATTTTTCTAAAATTGATGCTCGAAGAAGAAATTTTGAATATCATCTCAGTTTATGCACCGTAAATTGGTTTAGATGAAATGATTACACCAATGTTTTGGAGGACTTGGATAAGATTATGCAAGGAATCTCACAAAGAGAGATGATAATGGACATGCGGGAAAGGATGCTTCAGTGTATGCTAGCGTCCATGGAGGCTATGACTTCGGGGATAGAAATGAAGATGGAAAAATTATTCTGGATGTAGTAACGGCTTATGGTCTTTGCATAGCAAACACTCTCTTCAAGAAGAGGGAGGATCATTTAATTACTTATAAGAGTGACCCAACTAGAACACATATAGATTACTTTGCGTTGATGAGAAGAGATCGATTGTGTTGTAAAGACTGCAAAATACTCTTAAGAGAGAGTTTGATAACCCAACATCACTTGTTATTTATGGATGTGCAAATAAAAGAGCTGGTAATGAAAAGGAGGGTTTCCAAGATCACTAAAACTAGATGGTGGAATCTTCAATTGAAGTAATCAAGCCTCGGGGAGAAGGTTTTAGAAGACTTATGTTGGGATTGTAATGGAAATGCAAACGAGATGTGGGAGGCGGTGGCATCTTGTATCTGAAGGGTAGCCAAAAAGATGCTAGGTGAGTCAAAGGGAGGAGCTCCATGCCAAAAGGAGGCTTGGTGGTGGAGTGGATGGGTGCAAGAGAAACTCAAAATTAAAAGAGTACGCTTTAAAGTTATGTCTAAGGATAAAATAAAAGAAACCATCACAAACTACAAAATAGTGAAGAAGGAAGCAAAGGAGGCTGTAAACGAAGTTAAGTCAATAGCATATGAAGTTTTGTACAAAAATCTCAATTCCAAGGAGGGTCAGAAGGATATATTCAGGTTGGCCAAAGCAGGAGAAAAAAGACCAAAGACCTTTCTCAAGTGAGATGCTTAAGGATGAGGAAGGTCACGTGCTTGTTACTTAAAAGGATATAGAGACTAGATGGAAGCAGTATTTCCATAAACTTTTCATTGGGGAAGGAAAAAGAGAGGTCGCTTTGGGAGATCTAGCTAGTAGTAAAAGTTACTTGAAACATGTAGCTATAGACGAATACAAAGGAAGGAAGTAGATGGGGCTTTTTTTTTGACGCTCAAAAGAGGGGGACACACTCAGCGGTGTTCGCCCCAATTTATTAAAAGTAAAGAAGAGATTACTTATAAGGTCATTGAAAAAAAGAGACAGCTAGTGGTAGTAGGTATCCAGAAAAGAGATACCCCCCAAACACCCGAAACAACGCTACGCAGAAGACCAATCTTGACAAAAGCGAGACGCCGAGATATAAATGTTTTCCTTGTAGAACCGCTGATGAGCAAAAATGGCTTCGTTTCTTCCCAGCCAAATGCTCCAAAGACGCGCAATCGGGATCAGCAAATCCGCCCTTGAACGATTCCTGGCGCTTATCAAACTGTCGCAAAAAGCATCAAAACTGGAAATATTCAGCCACCCCATATCCTCCCATATGGCACGAACACGGGCACAATGGAAGAAGAGATGTCCGCTGGATTCCACCTCCAAACCGCATAGCCCACACAATTGCGAGACATTAGGAAACATCATAGCACATCGGTCGCGAGTAAGCAACCGACCACGCCTAAGGAGCCAAAGAAAAATGCCAATCCTTTCCGGCAATTTGAGACTCCAGATGAAGTTGCAATGATTCAGCAGGGACGCCTCAACCCCAGCGTCGCTGGGAAGAAGAGCAAAGTAAGCCTTCCTCGAAGAGAAAGAATCGTCCTTCCAGGCGAAATGATCCCACCCCCCAGAGGGAGTGGATGCATCAGAAAGGAAAGACAGCAAGGACGTGAAGTCGAGCAACCGTTGATCCGAGAAATTGGCAATGAAAGGAGGGCACCAGCAACCATCGGCCCAGCAAGAGGCCACGGTAGCTAGTTTGTCGGCCGCCATCGCAAAAAGTCGAGGAAAAACATATTGCAACGGTCCTCGCCCGGACCAATCATCGGTCCAAAAGCGGAAAGAACGCCCATCACCCAGCATAGGTTTGAATAAAGATCGGTTGCGAACAAAAGCGGATACAACACCGCGCCAAAAAGGGGAGAAGTGTCCCTCTGGACGCCCCCGCGAGATGGAAATTAAGTCAAACCCCGCCGCCTCCCTAAGGCACCTCAGCATGAAGTTATCAACCCTGCCCCACACCTTCGCCGCCCACTTTAGAAGCAGAGCCTCCTGCACCACCTCCAGCCGCCTCACTCCCAACCCCCCAGCGAGCTTCGGCCGCGATACAGCCTCCCAGCCAACCAAATGAACCCCCCTTCGCCCATCGCCCTTCTTACCCCAAAGAAAGCCGCGCATACACTTCTCCAAGCGCTCCCGAACCCCCTTCGGCATGCCACGCACCGATAAGAAACAAATAGGTATAGAGGAGAGCACTGATTTAAGAAGCACCAACCGACCCCCCTTTGAGAGAAGCGCCGCGCGCCAACCGGCCAAACGAGTCTCCATCTTCTCCACCACCTTCCGGCAATCACGCATCCGGGCACGACCAACCGAGAGAGGCAAACCAAGATACTCCAGGGGGAGGCCGCGCGGAGAAGAGCCCAAAGCACGGGCACAATCCTCAGCCTCCATCTGCGACATAGCAAACGGAACGACTTTTGATTTGTTTCCATTGATGAGGAGACCCGACATCTCACAGAAAAGTTGGAGCGCAGTAGCCATCCCCAAGGCATTAGCCCGACCGCCCTCGATAAAGCATAAAGTGTCGTCAGCGAACTGTAGAATCGGCACATGACACGCACCCAAAGAACAACCACGGGTAAAACCGGCCGCGCAAGCCCCATCAATCATCCGCGGCAAGACATCCACAGCCAAAACAAAGAGGAGGGGAGCGAGGGGGCACTCTTGGCGAACCCCCCTGCGAGGTTGAAACATCCCTCCAGCCGGCCGCCCATTAAGAGATACGGAAAAAGAGACGGTGGTCACACACCGCCGAACCCAAGAAATCCAAAGCGGGGGAAATCCCCGCCGCTTTAAAACCGACCATAAGAAGCGCCAATCCAGAGAATCATATGCCTTAGCGAAGTCAATTTTCCACAGCAGCCCCTTCGTCGCATTGCGGTGCCAAACATCGACAATCTCGGAGGCGACCACATAGCATTCAGAAATTTGCCTCCCTAGAACGAAGGCAACTTGAGAAGGCGAGATGAGCGATACGAGGAGTGGCGCAAGCCGGCGAGCGAGAGCCTTAGCAATGATTAAGTAGATGCCATTCGAAATAGAAATAGGCCGGAAATCCTCAATACGGTTGGCCGAAGGGGTCTTGGGAATAAGAACAATATTTGCCTTGTTAATAGTGTTAAAGCCCCTATTTCCTTCGCAAAATTCCAGGGCAACGTCCAAGACGTCATTTGCAAGCACATCCCAAAAATCACGATAGAAAGAAATAGGGAATCCATCAGGCCCAGGGGCAGCATCGACATTAAGGTCCCAGGCCGCTCCTTTGAGCTCCTCCAACGAAAGTGGCCGAGAAATCGCTGCCGCCTCCGAGGGCGCAAGGGTGGAGGCCCCACGCCCCGTCCACCGCCACGACCGAATAGGCTGACGATCAAAGTAGATGGGGCTTTGAAGGTTATGACATGGGAAAAGTGTATGACATGATGGCATTCTTATAGAAGTATGGGGAGTTTTATGTGAGCGTGGTTTGATTTGGCTTACAAATTTATTCAACGTTATTTGGCGAAGCACTTAAATGGTTTGGTGGTAGTGTAGCGTGCATACCACCCAAAAGCCCAGGGTTCAAATCCTTCCTTATGGGGGTTGCATTAGGCAGTTGACTGTCAGTGTAAAAAATAGTCGAATCTTTCAACATGGATTTGAGCAAGAATCCATGTAGTAGACCCTACTTATAGCGGGAGAAGGCTTCACCATTTTTTTAATTTGGTGAAGTAATAAATTGCTTGAAGATTGAAGGAGAACATCGTGACACCTCTTTATAAGAACAAAAGAGACATCAATATTGTTCAAAATACAAAGATATCCAGATGATGAGTCACACTATGAAAATTTGGGAACATGTGATTGAAAGAAGGTTGAGCAAATTTCCAAAGTACAAAAAAATCAATTCGGATTCATGCCAGGTCACTCAACTATTGAAGCCATCCACTTGCTGTGGAGAACGATGGAGATTTATAGAGCTAAAAGGAAGAATCTTTATATGTTTTTTTTATTTGGAAAAGGCTTATGATTCCGACTCATGGGAGATATTGTGGAGAGTTTTGGAGAAGAGACATTGTCCTTTGCATTAAGCTCATAAAGATTATTCAAAAAATATTAACCTCATAAAGGATATTTATGATAGGGTTTCATCTTGTGTAAGGATTCATTCTGGGAAGACTGATTACTTTGATATCAATACTGGTCTGCATCAAGGTTCATCTTTGAATCCATTCATTTTTACTTTGATTATGGACGAGTTGACAAGTCACATTCAGGATGAGATACCTTGGTGTATGCTATTTGTTGGAATAAACTTTATTCTCATTATGAAAAGAGATCCCAAGGCTCTCTTATATAGGAGAGGAGCCAAGGGTTAATTACATAAGTGGTATTCTAAGAAAACATAAAACATAAATATAGTACAGAGATAAATAAACATCTCAACACTCCCCCTTAAGCTGGAGCAAAGATATCAATCATGCTCAGCTTGGAACAACATCTCTGAAATGAACCTCTGACCAGTGCCTTTGTGAAGATATCTGCAGTTTGATATCCTGTGGAGACATGTGAGGTGGATATAAGACCTTTCTGGATCATGTCTCTAGTGTAGTGACAGTCCACCTCGATATGCTTTGTCCGCTCATAAAACGTAGGGTTATTGGCTATAAATAGCGCTGCCTGATTATTACATAAAAGCTTCATAGGAAGGGGAACCTCAATCGTAAGGTCGGTCAATAGTGATCCGACCCACATCATTTCTGTACATCCTTGTGCCATAGCCCTGTATTCAGACTCAACACTAGATCTGGCCACCACAGTCTGCTTCTTGCTTTTCCATGAGACAAGTGAACTGCCTACGAAAATAGCAAAACCAGAAGTCGACTTTCTGTCCCTGGGACAACCAAAATAGTGTGCATCTGCACATCCTGTCACCTCAAGTGATGCGTCCCTACTAAACAGAAGGCCAGAGCCAGGTGACACCTTCAAGTACTCAAGATCATGTGAACGACATCCATATGTACCTTCCTGGGTTGCTCCACGAACTGACTGACTTTGCTAACTGCAAAAGCAATATCGGGCCTGGTAATAGTGGCGTATAGGAGCTTCCCAACAAGCTCTCTATATCTCCTGTCAATTTCTTCAGTGTCGTCATCATATAATCTCATGCTCACATCCATAGGAGTGGAAGCAGACTTGCACCATGTTATGCCTGTCTCTGAAAGGAGGTTGTTGGGAAAAGTGAATGAGATGATCTATTCCATAAGCCCTAAGCTCTCTTATATAGGAGAGTAGCCTATGGGTAAATTACATAAAGAGAACAACAGAAAGATAAAATAACGAAGAGGTACAGTTATTCTATATGCGTCAACACTCCCCCTCAAGATGGAGCATAGATATCAATCATGCTCAGCTTGGACGCACACTTCTGGAATGGGCCTCGAAGTAATGCCTTGGTGAAAATATCAGCAGTCTGATTCTCTGATGTGACGTGAGATGTAGCAATGAACCCCTTCTGAACCATGTCACGTATGTAGTGACAGTCAACCTCAATATGTTTGGTCCTCTCATGAAAGGCTGGGTTATTTGCAATGAACAAGGCGGCCTGATTGTCACATTCCAACATCATAGGAAGAGGTATATCAAGACATAGATCTGCAAGTAAAGATTTCACCCACATCATTTCTTTGCTAGCCTGGGCCATAGCCCTGTATTCGGATTCAGCACTGGATCTAGCTACTACTGTCTGTTTCTTGCTCTTCCACGAAACTAGAGCATCTCCAACATAGACTGCAAATCCTGATGTGGACTTCCTGTCCTTGGGGCATCCTGCATAGTCTGCATCCGCACATGCCGTGATAGAGATCTCCTTTCCTTTCTTAAATAGCAAGCCTGCACCTGGAAGATGATTTTAAATATCTCAGAATCATGTGTATTGCATCCATATGGGCCTGACGTGGTTGCTCCATGAACTGGCTCACACGACTCACTGCAAATGATATATCAGGTCTAGTGATCGTGACATACAGTAGTTTGCCTACCAGTTCTCTGTACCTTCTCTTGTCCACCTCTTCTGTGTCATCATCATAAAGCTTCATGCTAGGATCCATTGGTGTCGTAGCAGGTCGACACCCTAGCATACCTGTCTCACTCAATAGATCTGTAACATACTTCCTCTGTGACATTACTAATCCATATGGATTTCTAGCAAACTCCAGCCCCAGAAAATATCTAAGGACTCCCAAGTCCTTGGTGACAAACTCGGTCCCCAGCCTTTCCTTTGCCTGCTTAATGCCCTGCTCATCATCACCTGTAATCAAGATATCATCAACATAAACCATTATTACAATGATACCTCTAGCCGTCTTCTGTACAAACAAGGAATGATCAGCATTAGAGCGTTTATATCCTTGTTTCTCAAAAAGATCTGAAAGCTTCTGAAACCATGCTCTGGGGATCTGCTTAAGGCCATAGATGGCCTTATGTAATCTGCATACCTTGGAACACTCCCCCTCAACAGCAAAACCAGGTGGCTGTTGCATATAGACTTCCTCCTGCAAGTCGCCATACAGAAATGCATTCTTCACGTCCAGTTGATAAAGCGGCCAGTCTCTAGCAACTGCAACTGATAACAGGATCTGTAGAGTGGAATGATGCGCCACAGGGGAGAATGTGTTAAGGTAATCTACCCCGTATGTCTGTGTGAAGCCACGTGCAACAAGGCGTGCGTTGTACCTGTCAATGGAACCATCTGCATTGTGCTTCACTGTAAACACCCATTTGCAACTCACTGGGCTGACATCTGGAGGTATTGGAACCAAGGTCCAGGTTCCTCTGGATTGAAGTGCCGCCATTTCTTCTTCCATTGCTAGCCGCCATCTAGCATCCTGCAAAGCATCATGATGATCCCGTGGAATGTCTGTAGCTGAAAGTGCCAATGCAAACGTCCTGAAATCTCCAGATAGCCTCTCAAAAGATACAGCTGCTGCTAATGGATATTTGGCACAGCTTCTCTTCGGCTTGCGTAGAGCAATTGGAACATCCAAATCATTTGTATTCTCACCATGCTCCTGCACTACATCCTGCTGTAAAATGTCGTTAGATCCATCAGCATTAATATTTTCATTACATACCATAGGCGAGCTAGTTGACGGGTCAGGACCATGAGCTGGAGGAGGCCTGCAGGTGTAATGGAATGGCAATGGAGAGACTAGCGGTGGCGCTGGTGGTGACGGTGGTGGTGGTGGTGGCGGTGGTGTTGTTTGAGGTGGTGGCGGTGGTGCCATTAATATGGCATCAGGAGGTATAGGTGGTAGCTGCATGTCTCCAGATGCTGAAAAATACATAACAGATTCAAAAAATGTAACATCTGCACTGATCATATACCGCCGACGCACTGGATCAAAACACTTGTACCCCTTTTGAGTTCTGGAGTACCCCACAAAGACACACTTGACAGCCCTAGGAGAGAGCTTGTCAGTACCAGGCGACAACTGATGGACGAATGCGATTGACCCAAACACACGAGGAGTAAGAGCGAACAAATCCTTGTCTGGATAAATGATTGAAAAAGGAATCTGTTCATTCAAGACAGACGAGGGCATACGGTTGATTTGGTAACATGCAGTAAGAACTGCATCACCCCAGTAGGAGTAGGGAGCATGACTCTGTATAAGAAGAGACCTTGTGACATCAAGAAGGTGACGGTGTTTTATTTCAGCAATCCCATTCTGTTGAGATGTATGAGCACAAGAGGTTTGGTGAATAATCCCTTTTGAGGAGTAGTAATTGGCCTAAGTGTGGGTGCATAACTCTAAAGCATTATCACTTCTCACAAGTTTGACAGATGTGGAGAAAACATTCTGAATTTCATTTAGAAAATGGATAATAATATTTCCTGCTTCAGATTTATTTTTGATAAGAAACACCCATGACACTATCGAGAAATCATCCACAAATACAATATAAAACCTGTGTCCCTGATGATCGGGAACACAACTCGGACCCCAGACATCTATATGAAACAACTCAAATTTGGAGTTACTACTCCGACCTGGACGACTGGGAAAGGACGACCTGTGATGCTTTCCCAACTGACATGCCTCACACTGGATAGGTGTGTGAGAGAGACTATAGGGTAGAACTCGACACAACTTCTGAAGCGGTAAATGACCAAAACACAGATGCCACAGGAGAGGAGATACTTGTCCAGCAGGAGAGGATGTGGTTCCAGCAAATGGGGTCTGGTTCAGACGGTAAAGGCCTCCTTGCTCATAGCCATGACCAATCACGTTGCCCGTACGGATGTCCTGAAAAATCAAAGAAGATGCATCAAAAATAGCTCGACAATGGAGATCCTTCGTAATCTTACTAATTGACAACAGATTCATAGAAAAATGTGGTGCATGTAGGACATTCTTAAGCTGCATAGAAGGTGTCAATCTAATCTCCCCCTGACCAGTGATAGGGGAATGCGTGCCATTAGCAATCACTACTGTCCGTCCTGGAGGGATCTGAGTGTATCCTGTAAGTAGACTCTGGTCGCCACATAGATGATGTGTAGCGCCCGAGTCCATGATCCATGGCAGTGTATCAGATCTACTACTGTGGAGTGCAAGTGTACTACCTGAAGTACTAGTAGATGCAAAGGCAGAAGCAGCAGTATCAGTATGACTCTCTGTAACCGGTGCTGGACCAGATGGTGGGATGATGCCCCTGAGGCGGGCAACTAGATCATCAAATCGTTGATCCAAGGTAGCAGCAGATGGGGGCTCTATCTGCTCAGCGGCTCGTGCAGATGCAGGGAATCCATGCTTCGAATAGCATGTGTCTTCATTATGTCCGACTCGGTGACAATATGTGCATGTTGGCCTAGTGCGGCCACCCCTTCCACGAGGTCCACGTCCACGACCCTGGTGATGAAAACCGCGGCCTCTGTTTGCCGCCATAGCTGAGGAATTCTGACTCGCAGCTGCTGAAGGCACTGTGATCCTACTCAATCTGTGAAAAGTTTCCTCCATGGGAGGAATAGTCGAGTCCGCTAAAATCTGAGACCGTGCTGCCTCATACTCTGGATCAAGTGCAGCGAGAAACACACCCACCATCGTCGCATTCCTGTATGTCTTTTGTTGTTCTGGCGTGGCAGTAAGAGGCATGAAGCTATAGAGCTTCTCGAACATCCCTCTCAGTGATGTGTAGAGAGAATGTAAAGGACGGCCGTTCTGCTTTATTGTGAATATATCATGTTGTAGTTGCAAGATCTTCGTTTCGTTCTTCGCCTGAGAATATGTCGCTGCTAGGATATCCCACATGTCTTTGGCTGTGGGTTGATGTAGAATGTCATTGGCAATTTCAATAGCCAATGTGCCAGATAGCCACACCTTGGCATATGCATCATCGGCCTCCCATGAGGCATGGACTCCAGTCTTCTCCGCAGGCTCAGGTTCGGTAAGAATGTGCTTCTTACCTGTAGACTTCATCATACTCATGAACTGCATTTCCCACAGTTCATAGTTCGTACCATCCATCTTGACAATGGGCGCTGGACCACGAAATGCGTCAATAGACGGGATATCTGCCTTGCTTTCTGACATACTGGAGACAGAAGACTGGAGCGAATGACAGAAGATAATCTTTGTCTACAATGACATAGACGGGATTAGTTGCATGTGTAGACCTCAAGCAACTATCCCCATGAATGCGCGCGTGCTACGGTCTGCACACGCACAGGAATGACGAAGATGCACGCGGTATGCGCACAACGGTCTGCGCACTGTCTGGTACCCTTCACGCGTGCTGGTGGCCTTCACGCGCAGGTGCGCAATCGCGCACTGGAGATGGTGCGCAAGCGCGCTGGAGGATCGCGCAGGCGCACTGGAGATGGTGCGCAGGCGCACTGGAGGATCACGCGCTGGAGGATTGCGCGCTGGAGATGATGCGCGCGTGGCGTAGGCGCAGGTGCGCGCACTCGTGCGCAGGAGCACCGACGCGCGAAGGAGGAGAGGTGGTGGCGTTGGAGGCGCGCCGATCGAGAGAGAGAGAAGGAGAGAGATAGGGCCGGCGGGTGGGGTGGGTTAGGTTTAGGGTTTCGAGAACTCCGGTCTAGGACCGTCGCTCTGATACCATGTTGGGAAAAGTGAATGAGATGATCTATTCCATAAGCCTAGGCTCTCTTATATAGGAGAGTAGCCTATGGGTAAATTACATAAAGAGAACAACAGAAAAATAAAATAACGAAGAGGTATAGTTATTCTATATGTGTCAACAGAGGTCCATAACAAAATTTCCTTTGTTTCATCACGAGTCCACATTGATTTCTAGCGAATTCTAGTCCAAGAAAGTAGCGAAGGTTTCCAAGGTCATTAGTCACGAACTGCTGACTAAGGGACTCCTTGACAGTAAGAATACCCTGCTCATCATCTCCTGTTATTACAATATCATCCACATAAACAAGGATAGCCACAGTACCTCTAGATGTCCTCTGTACAAATAGTGAGTGGTTCGAAGTAAACCGCACGAACCCCTTTTGCTCTATCAACTCCGATGGCTTTTTATACCAAGTTCTTGGACTTTGCTTCAGGCCATAAATCGCCTTATGAAGGCAACACACCTTCTGAGTCTCCCCTTCAGTAGCAAACCCTGGTGGCTGTTGCATATAAACTTCAACCTGGAGATCCCCATAGAGAAAGGCATTCTTGACATCAAGCTGATACAACGACCAGTTTTTGGAAACGGCAACAGAAAGCAGAATGCTTAGTATCGAATGTCTTGCTACTGGAGAGAAGGTATCTTGATAATCCACCCATATGTTTGGGTGAACCCTCGAGCCACAAGCCTTGCTTTGAATCGATCAACACTGCCATCAGCCCTTTGCTTGATCGTGAATATCCATTTGCAGCTTACAATAGATGCTCCTGGTGGAGGTGAAACAATGTTCTATGTGCCACGTGATCATAGGGCCGTCATCTCTTCTTCCATTGCAAGTCGCCACCTAGTGTCCTGGAGCACCACCTGATATGTACGTGGGATAGTAACAGTAGAAAGTCCCACTATAAACTTCTTGTAGGCATCTGACAGATGATCCAAGGAAGCATGTGCAACCATTGGGTAAGTAGCACATTGGCGACACGGTTTTCTTAGAGCAATTGGTACCTCCAGGTCATCAGCCTCATCCTCTTCTGGAATTAACTCCTCCTGTTCATTAATAAAATCTCCAATGCCATCAGTAGATATAATATGTTCCTGACATACCTGAGGCAGGATGGATGATGTCGTAGGCGCATGAACAGAGGGTCGAGTAGAAGACCTGCGAGTATAAACATGGGGTAAGAATGTACTCTGGATGAGGAGGTGGAAGTGGAGGTAGAGGTGGAGGTGATGGGGGAGATGGAGGTGGAGGAACCACAACATCCTCTCTGGATCCATTTTCGGATAGCCTATCACCTGTAGGAGGGAAATACATAATAGATTCGAAAAAAGTAACATCAGCACTGACATAGTATTTCCCAAGGAAGGAAATATCGATATCGTTTCGATACAATGTTGATACCGATATATCGTCGATATATCAGTGATATATCGACGCATATCGCCAAAACCCGGTATCCATTAGGCATTTTCTCCTGTCGATACCCGATATCGTCCATATCGGCGATATATCGGTGACCTGTCGATACCGATATATCGCCGATATATCGACGATATATCGCGATATGGCGATCCCTGGTATTTCCTCCCAACATGATTAAAACATCTATACCCTTTTTGGGTACGAGAATAACCAACAAAGACACATTTGATAGCTCTAGGTGAGAGCTTGTCATGACCAGGAGTAAAGTCACTACCGATCCAAAAACACGAGGTGTAAGTGTGAAGAGTTCCTTTTCAGGAAACGCAATCGAGAAGGGATTCTTTTCTCCAAGAATAGTGGAAGGCATACGATTTACCAAATAACAGACGGTGAGGACTGCATCCCCCAGAAGGAATGAGGTGTATGACTATGAATCAACAAGGCCCTCGTGATGTCTAAGAGGTGACGATGTTTACGTTTTGCAACCCCATTTTGCTGTGATGTATACGCGCAGGAAGTCTGATGAACAATACCCATAGACTGGAGAAATTCTGCCAAACGAAAAGTAGAAAATTCCAAAGCATTGTCGGTGCGAATATGTTTGGTTTTAGAAGAAAAAATGTTGTTGATCTCAATAAGAAAAGTCTTCATTATAGCACCTGCTTCAGATTTATGTTTAAGTAAGAAAATCCAAGACAATCTAGAATAATCATCAACTGCAACCATGTAAAATCTATGCCCCTGATGATCAGGAACACGACTAGGACCCCAAATGTTAAAATGCAACAACTCAAAGGATCGACTACTACTATGACTTGGACGACTAGGAAAGGAGTGACGGTGGTGTTTGCCATGCTGACAAGCTTCACAGTCCAGAGTAGTACGAATAAATAGTTGCGGGAGAACACACATCATCTTTTGGAGAGGAAGGTGGCCAAAGCGAAGGTGCCACAAAAATGGAGAAACAGATCCGGAGGGAATAGAGGCCACACCAACACATGAAGGAACATCAAGTTTGTATAATCCTCTCTGCTCACGACCATGAATAATCATCCTGCCAGTTAGTATGTCCTGAAACATAAGAGAAGTTGTGTCAAATATTGCACGACAGTGTAAATCTTTTGTAATCTGACTAACAGACAAAAGATTCATTTGAAAATCTGGAGCATGTAAAACATTCTGAAGTGGTATAGAAGGGGCTAAAACAATCTCCCCCTGACCCACGATGGGTAGCCGAACTCCATTGGCTATGATCACAGAATGCCCGGGAGGAATAGTCCTGTATGAAGAAAACTGTGTCCGATCTCCACACATGTGATGGGATGCTCCAGAATCAATAATCCAATCTGTCACATCAGAACCATTGCTACTGGAACTGGTAAGCACATATGAAATACCTGAAGAACTAGGTAGAGCTCTGGCGGTGGCCGTTGTATCTGATGGCCCTGCAGGCTGTGTCACAGGAGTGGTCACCATTTCTCGGAGTCTCGAGACAAGATCATCAAAACGTGCATCACTAGTGGGTGCAGGTGGAGAGTCAGACTGCTCAGCAACCCGTGCAGACACCGGAAAGCCATGCTTGTGAAAGCATGTCTCCTCTGAGTGGCCAGGACGACGACAATAAGAACAAGGACCACGCTGACGACCGCCACCTCTACCACGAGATCACGACCACGGAACTGGGAAGTACTACCTCGTCCACAAGAAGCAGCCATAGCTGAGGAAGTCGACTGCGGCGTGGATGCAGGTGTGGTAGTAATCCTGCTTAGCCGCTTGTATACCTCCTCCATTGGAGGTATGTTTTCGCCAGTCAGTAGTTGAGTGCGAGCGACATCGTACTCCGGGTCAAGAGAGGACAGAAAAACTCTAGTCATAGTGGCATTCCGATATGCCTGCTGTTTTTTCACACTAGCAATGATAGGCATGAAGATGTGGAGTCGCTCAAACATACCTCTCAGATGTGAGAAATGTGCATGTAAAGGTCGACTATTCTGTTTGGTCGAGAAAATGTCGAACTGAAGTTGTAGTATTTTTGCTTTCATTTTTCGCTTGTCCATAGGTAGCAGCCAATATGTCCCACATGGCCTTCGCGGTTGGCTGCTTGACAATATCATTAGCAATCTCTGTGCTGAGTGTCCCAGAGAGCCATATACGGGCATAGGCATCATCCTGTTTCCATGATGCTTTGACCCCAGTCTTGTCCGCTGGCTCGGAATCCGTCAGAATATGCTCCTTGTTGTGGCATTGCATCGGGGTGCAAAACTGCATGGACCATAACTCGTAGTTGGTCCCGTCCATCTTTACGATAGGTGCCGGTCCTTTGAAGGCACCGGAAGAGGAGAAAACATCACCCTTGTTTTCTGACATTCTTTAATACGCCCCAAATGCGGAACAAGCGGGGAATATCACGCTAAAGTCTTGTCGACAACATCAAAAGAGGGATGAGATGTATCTGTAGACTTATACACTCATCCCTAATGCAATGTTTGTGGTCGAGAGCCTCAAATGAAGGGAGAAATCATACTACATCACCCTTCGCAGAGCAGTCCAGACCTTGATGCACGTGAACAGGGGTTGCCAGACCCCTTTCTGATCAAACCACCACATTTTCAAAGGCAAACGAACCTCACTGGGTTGCTGGAAGGCAACAGCAACTGCTGGACAGGGGGTGGCGGCGACGCTGGGTGCACCAGAGGGAGGTAGCGGCGGTGCTGTGGGCTACGGCGGCGGCCTGGGATGGTTGACGGCAGCGCTGGGGTGGCTGCGGCGGCGCAGGGGGCTGCTGCAGGCCGCCCGGTGGCGCATGGTGACGTGTGATGGCACGCGGAGGCGCGCTGAGAGGCTGGCGGGTGGGGCTAGGGTTAGGGTTTTGGTTTGAGAACCCCGGTCTAGGACCGTTGCTCTGATACCATGTTGGAATAAACTTTAATCTCAATATGAAAGAAATCCCACGGCTCTCTTATATAGGAGAGGAGCTAAGGATTAATTACATAAGTGGTACTCTAAGAAAACATAAAACATAAATATAGTACGGAGATAAATAAACATCTCAACACTATTCACTGATGATATTGTGTTGATTGATGAGACTAGAGATGGAGTAAATGAGAAGCTTGAGGTCTGGAGATATGCATTAGAGATTAAAGGATTTCGTATAAGTAAGGCTAATACTGAATATATGGAGTGCACTTTTGATGGAAGCAGTGATGAAGGAATCAATGTGAAGATTGGTGACAATGATATTCAGAAGAGAGATTCTTTTAGATACTTGGGATCTATTTTGCAACATGATGGGGAAATTGATGGATATGTTACTAATAGAATAAATGTTGGTTGACTAAAGTAGAGAGGAGCCTTTATTGTTATCTGCGATAAGAAAATTCATTTGAAAATTATTGGAATAGTTGTTCCTCTTCGGTGTTATTTCTTATTTTATTTTTCTTTATGTACCTCTCTTGCAATTTACCCAAGGCTTTTCTCCTATATAAGAGAGACCTGGGGTCTCATGAATAAACAAGTTATTCATTTTTCCTCCAACATGGCATCGGAGCAACGATCATAGATCGGGGTTCCCGTTTCCCACCAACCCTAACCCTACACGCCCCTAGTCGTCGCGTCGTCAGCCTGCATGTCGCCCCTTCCCCCTTTGGTGGCAACACCCCGTGTGGCAGCCCACACCCCCCGTGACACGCTCCTGCATGTCTGTGCCCCTGTGCCCCAGTGCCCCCTCACACCTACGCCCCCACACCTACGCCCCGCCACCCTCGTGCACCTGCACCCCGACGCATCTGCACCCACGCGCAACTGCGCCCTTGCACATCTACAGTCGGCAGTTTTGGCCGTGTATGCAGGGAGATACGGTTAGATTTTTGTTCGATTTTTCATGATTTTCAACATATAAATCACGTCTTCCGACTCTAGCCTACTACAACAAGAGATGCGGATAGTTGTATGAGTCTACATATACGACCGATCCTCTATATGATTGTGTAGACTCTTTCAAAGTAGTCTACTCCTCAGTTTTGTTCCAGATATCGACGTTCTTGTTACCATGTCAACAAACTAGAGTGATGTTTTTTTATCTTCCGATGCCTTCAAGAGCCTGGCTTCCATCGTGAAGATGAATGGGACCTATCACGAGTTGTGGTCCATGCAGTTTCGCACCCTGATGCTGTGCCATAACAGGGAGCACATTCTGACGGATTCAGAGCTGGGGGACAAAACTGTGGTTAATGCTTCTTGAAAGCAAGATGATGCTTATGCTCGTATTTGGCTCTCTGGGACGCTCACCACGGAGATTGCCAATGATGTTGTCAATCAACCCACGACAAAAGGCTACGTGGGACATCTTAGCAGATACTTATGGGCAGATAAAGAATGAGAGCAAAATTCTATAGTTGCAGTTTGATATTTTTTCGACCTAAGCAGAATGGTCTACCTCTTCATGCATACTTCTCGCATCTTAGAGGCATATTTGAGCATCTACATAGCTTCATGCCTATTACTTCCAGCATCGAGCAACAACAGGCATATCGGAATGCCTCTATGACAAGAGTCTTTCTGTCATCTCTTAACTATGAGTACGATGCATCACGTATTCAACTACTTATTGGAGAGACGATACCTCAAATGGAGGATGACTACAAGAGGCTGAGCAGAATCACTACTTCATCTAGTCCTGTGGCTCAGATTCCCTCTACTATGGCAGCCTCTCATGGCAGAGGGGGTACTTCACAGTTTTGCGATCGAGGACCACACAGTTGAGGAGGAGGATGTCAGCGTGGCCATGCTCACATTGCCACTGTCCTGGTCATTCTTAGGAGACATGCTATCTGAAGCATGGGTATCATGCGTCTGCCCGAGTTGCTGAGCAGACCGAGCTTACTCCTACTCCTTCTCTGGCTCATGATACACATTTTGATGATATTGTTTCTAGACTGAGAGAGATGATGACTATTCCTACCACTTCGACTGCAGAATCTTCGGATGTCGCACACACTGCTAGTGCCTCTTCGAGTTCGTCAGGTATTGCTTATGTACTTACCATGAGTAAGAACTCAGAGTTGTCTGATTGAATCATTGACTCTGGAGCATCTCATCATATGTATGGCGATCGAGCACAATTTACTTCTTACAAGTCTATCCCTCCCAGTAGATCAATAGTTATTGCCAATTGGATTCATCTATCCATTGTTGGACATGTGGAGATTGTTCTAGCTCTCTGATGCGTCTGCAGAATGTCTTACATGCTCCAGCTTTTCGGATGAGCCTTTTGTCTATTACCCAGATTACAAAAGATTTACATTGTCGTGCCATATTCGATCCTTCTTCTCTTGTGTTTCAGGATATACTCACGGGCAGGATGATTGGATGTGGCCGTGAGCAGAGAGGACTTTACAAACTTGTCCAGCCTTCGTGTACCGGTGCTGCTACTATCCCTTCTGGATTTGTCACTCCTTTCATGTGCCATTTTCGCTTTGGACACCTTCATCTGCAAAAGACGTGTCATGTACTCCCGAAGATATCTACCCGTATTACCTTGGAGTGTGAGGCATGCCAACTTGGAAGCACCATCATTCCTCTTCTCCGAGTCGTCAGAGTTGTCACAGTAGTTAGCTGTTTGAGTTGGTTCACTTTGATATCTAGGGTCCTAGTCGTGTTCCTTATTATCAAGGACATTGGTTCTATATGGTTGTTGTGGATGATTTTTCTATATTATCTAAGGTCTTCCTGTTAAAGAATAAGTCTGAAGCTGGTCCTGTTATTAAATCTTTTCTTATTGAGATTAAGAACATTTTTTCTGCTAATGTGAAGTTTATTCTCAACAATGCCTGGAGTTTTTTACTTTACAGTTTACAGTTGTGTGACTTTCTCAGATCTATTGGTGTTGTTCATCAGACTTCGTGTGCTTACATTTCGCAGTAGAATAGTATTGCTGAACACAAACACCGTCATCTTTTGAATGTCACGAGTACTCTTTTGATTCAGAATCGAGCTCCTCATTCATTCTAGGGTGATGCGGTTCTCACTGCATGTTACTTGGTGAATAACACGCCGTCTACTATCCTTGGAGAAAAGTTCTTTTCTTGATTGTGTTTCCCGAGAAGGACTTATTCTCCCTTACCTTAAAGTTTTTGGATCTGTGGATTTTGTCCACAATTTTACTCCTGGTCATGACAAGCTCTCTCCTAGAGCTGTCAAATGTGTGTTCGTTGGTTATTCTCGTACCCAAAAAGGGTATACATGTTTTGATCCTGTTGGGAGAAAATATTATGTGAGTGTTGATGTCACATTTTTTGAGTCTATTATGTATTTTTCTCCTATAGGTGATATGTTGTCTAATACTGACTCTGGTGAGGATATCTTTGTTCCACCACGTTCGCTATCTCCACCAACAAGTCCTCATGTTGGGTCTCTATCACCTCCACCTCCTCCTCTTCCACCACCTCCGCCTCCGTCTACTCGGACTTAATTCCTACCCCGGTTTTACATTCGCAGGTCCTCTACTCGCCCCTCTACTCCCACGCCTTCCCCGTCATCAGCAATCCCCAGGTATGTAGTGAAGACATTGTTTCTATTGATGGCACTGGTGGTATGCTTGATCCACAAGATACTGTACATGAGGAGCTGATACCATAGAACCGAAAGGCTGATGACCTCGATGTACCCATTGCCTTGAGGACGACACGTCACAACTGTGCTACGTATCCTCTAGTTGTGCATGTTTCCTTGGACCATCTGAGGAGTATATGAGGTTTGTTATGGGCCTCTCAGCTATTACTATCCCATTAACATATCAGGAGGCCATACATGATAACAGTTGGTGACTTGCCATGGAGGAGGAGATGGTCGCTTTGCAGTCTTGTGATACATGAAGTGTTATTCTGCCCCTCTAGGTGCATTTGTTGTGAGGTGCAAATGAGTCTTTATAGTGAAGCAACTGGCATATGACAGTTTGGATCGCTACAAGGCAAGGCTTGTAACACGTGTCTTCACTCGACTTATGGGGTGTATTATCACTCTAAAAATATGGGGTGGATTATCGAGATATCTTCTCTCCAATGGCTAGATACTTGACATTACACATTCTTCTATCAGTTGCTGTTTTAGGGGACTGACCTCTTTACTAATTTGATGTGAAGAATGCCTTTCTTTATGGAGATCTATAGGAGGAGGTTTACATGCAACAACCATCAGGGTTTGCTGTTGAGGGGGAGTCTCAGAAGGTGTGTAAGATCCACAAGGCGATTTACGGCTTGAAGCAGAGTCCGAGAGCTTGGTACCGGAAGCTTTCAGAGTTGATAGAGCATTATGGGGTTGCTCGGTCTATTACGGCTCACTCACTTTTTGTTCAGAGGACACAGAGAGGTATTGTTGCTATTCTCATCTATTTTGATGATATTATTGGCACAAATGATGATGAGCATGGCATTCAGGTGGGCAAGGAGTTTTTAGGTTAGTAGTTTGTGACCAAGAATCTTTGCAATCTACGATACTTCCTTGGATTAGAGTTCGCCATGAACCAGCGTGGTCTTGTGATGATCCAGAGGAAGTTTGTTACTGATCTTCTACTGGAGACATGCATGATAGGGTGCAAGCTTGTTACTACTCCTATGGATGCAAGTATGAGATTATATGATGATGACACTGAGGAGATAGATAAGAGGAGATATATGGAGTTGTTTGGGAAGCTCGTATATGCTACCATCACCATGCCAGATATCTGTGAGCAAGGTGAACTAGTTCATGAAGCAGCCCAAGAAGGTTCATATGGATGTGGTCTATATGATTTTGAGATATTTGAAGTCTTCACTAGGTATTGGTCTTATATTCATCAGAGACACTTCTCTTGATGTGACAACGTGCGCATATGCAGATTATGCAGGATGCCCTAGGGACTGGAAGTCTACTTCTGATTTCGCTATTTTTGTCGACAACTCATTTGTGTCATGGAAAAGTAAGAAGTAGACAATGGTTGCTAGATCTAGCGTAGAGTCCGAATACATGGCCATGGCTCAGGGAAGTATATACATGATGTGGGTAAGATCGGTTTTGACTGATCTTGCAGTTGATATACCTCTTCCTATGCAGCTTCTTTGTGACAATCATGCAACACTTTTGTTGCAAATAATCCTGCATTCCATGAACGTACAAAACATATAGAGGTGGATTGCCACTATACCAGAGACATGATCCAGAAGGGTTCATATCTACCTCTCATGTTTCTACTGGAGATCAAACTGCTGATATATTCACCAAAGCTCTTATTAGTGGTCCTTTCCAAAGATGTTGTTCCAAGCTGAGCATGATAGATATGTATGCCTTAACTTGAGGGGGAGTGTTGAGATAGTTGTACCTCTTTGGTGTTATTTCTCATTTTATTTTCTTTATGTTCCTCTCTTGCATTTACCCAGGGCTTTTCTCCTATATAAGAGAGCCTTGGGGTCTCATGAATAAACAAGTCATTCATTTTTCCTCCAACAAAAATCAAAGGAAAGTTTTATAAAGCAGTCGTGAGACCTGGTATGCTATATGGATCTGAATGTTGGCCTCTGAACCATAGACATGTGCAGAGAATGTTAGTAGCAGAAATGAAAATGCTTAGGTGGATGCGTAGACACACACGTAAAGATCAATTTCAGAATGATGCAATTAGAAAGAAAGTTGATGTAGCTCCGATCGAGGATAAGATGCGAGAAAATTGCTTAAGGTGATTTGATCATTTGCAAAGAAGGTCAGTTGACGCACCAATTAGGAGATGCGAGTTTTGAGATGTTGAGCTGGATAAGAGAAGGGCGAGAATACCCAAGAAGTGTTGAAAAGGGCTATACGAAGGGATCTTAGTTTTTTGGATCTAAGTTCGAGATTGACTCAAGATAAATCTGAATGGAGGCAACGAATCCATATAGCCGACCCTACTTAAGGTGGGAAAATGCTTTGTTGTTGTATTTTACTATATCGAAATAGAGCCATTTCTATATAACTATGTATTCAATTATGTGCACTTGTTATTCTTACTATTGTAATTGTCACAGGGTCAAAATTCCGTTACCGATTTCGACTTGTGCGACATTAGATAACCCGTAGCTAACCAGCTTACTCGAGTAGAACGGTCACGGATGCACTCCAACTCTTCTCGAACTCCTGCATACTAGCGTACCGACGCGTCCAACACAAGCACGGGTACGAACTTCGGATCGCTCAGGAACACTCTCAAGAACATGCTCAAGAACGCCCAAGAACTCACACAAGTAATCACACAAGCACATGCACAAAGCTATTCTCTTTATTAGAGGGGGAACTCGCTCTGGAGTGAGGGTGTGTACAAATGAGCCACTGCCTCTCCTTTTATACCAGACTCATGGCAACCCAAGGGACACTCATTATGACATTTACAATAATGACACATAAAGACACAAGAGACCCTTCGAGTTCTTTGGCAACCCTTCACGTTCCGTAAAAACTCTTTGTCTTTTCGTCTCTTCAAGTCCCTCATTGTCCTTTCATCTTCCGTGTGGTTGACGCCATATCAACCATCCAGCCATCAACACACTCGCGATCCAACGCTTGCTGATCAGTTTGCCGTAATTCACCGAGTGCCACTGAACACTCTGTCTTGTGACAAAGGGAATCCGCGGCCTCTACACCTTCGTGTGGTAAACCCTTCCTTAGCATTCTGCGTGCTAAGGGAAGCCCTCAAGAACTTCTCTATTATTATCTCCAGACCAATCTTGTATGCGTACTGCCAAGCATGCTCGACAATGCTCGTACTCAGTACCTGCAACGCTCCACGCCTTTGTGGATCGCCACACATCGATACCGATGCCGTGCGCCTTCGTGCGTATACCTATGTGATCGTACCACATTGCTCCTCAATGCATACTGCTTCACTGCATACCAACCTTCTGCGCTCGCGTACGCATCCGATGCGTGCATTCACCGTCATGTCCTGCTCTGCTGTCTGTACTTGCTGTGCTTGCACTGCTATAAGCTCCATGACACTCTGCTATTGAGCTAGTGTCCTGTGTGATGCTTCTCCCTTGTCACGTACGGTTGAGCATCCAGACTCTCGTGGATAACCTCCGTAATACCCACGTATTTTTAGACTCCTTCGGATGTCCAACTCCATCTATCATTCTCGAGCATCCAACTACTGTGTCTGCACAATCATTCTTGATCACAGAATTTGGGGGTGTGACAAGCCTCCCCTACCTGAAGATTGGTGACAATAACGTTCAAATCACCCTTAGCTTCTCCTCAATCAACTTGAAATCAGTAGTTATTCAATGATCTGAAATTAGACTCCAATTATATGTCAATCACCCCCAAATCTTTCTTATTTTAACATGAAAATAGTGTTTAATTTGTGATTTGAAATTGGTTCTTAATTGGTATTAATTTGTATACAAAACATTTCAAAATTCTCATCAAATCCAGCATGAAAAATGTAGCTATTATAGTCCTGATTTTAGACTCAAATCATGCCATTTTATCCTCTGATTTCTCTCAATTTTAAGGCATGAACAGTGACTCATTAATGAACTTTAATTTGATATTAATGTCATGTTAATCACTCCAAGTCTTTCACATTTTTAACCCAAAATTGTGAATAACAGTGATCTGATTTCAGGTCTAAATACATGTAATGTACCCCTTAATTTTCACATCGTTCATCATGAGATTAATGTATAAATAGTGGACTGTTTATAGCTCAAGAATGTAGGTCATTCTCGCTCAAATTTCTATCTTTTAAGCATGAGAATTGTAGCAATATATATCTGAATTTATACTTGGTTTTATGCTCAACACCATTTTTTTCTCAAAAACTTAGGAATTTGGAGCATAGATAATGGATATAAATTTTTTGATGATTCCATGTAAAATGTCATATTCTCTTATGGTTTAAGAGACAAATTAATAGATTGAAACATGCATGGAAGGCATCAAGAGGAGAGGGAAGATTGTACCTTTGATCCTCTAAGTTTGGAGGGTATTTGTGGCTTCATTTAGCATGCAACAACTGCTAAAATATCTGTTGGACAACAACATAAAAAGGGGAAAAATTGGATTAGAGGCTCCAAGATTGGCATTAATGAGAGCAAAGAGGAGAGGGATATGCTTTAAACTTTGGTATTTAGGTAAATATAAGAGTAGAAACAGTGTTGGAGTGGTTCATAAGGATTTGAAGGATTGTGTGGTTGAGGTGCAAAGATTCATGGATTGGATTATTTTGCTAAAATTGGTGCTTGAAGAGGAAATTCTAAATATCATCTCAGTTTATGCACCGCAAATTGGTTTGGATGAAAGGACTAAACAAGCTTTTTGGGAGGATTTGGATAACATTTTACAAGGAATCCCACAAAGAGAGATGATTTGCATAGGCATGGATCTTAATGAACATGTGGGAAAAGATGCTTCAGGGTATAATAGTGTTCATGGAGGACATGGTTTTGGGGATAGAAATGAAGAGAGAAAAGTTATTTTGGATTTTGTAACGACATATGATCTTTTCATAGCAAACACTTTCTTTAAGAAGGGGAGGAGCATTTAATTACATTTAAGAGTGACCTAACTAGAACACAGATAGATTACTTTGCATTGAGGAGAAGAGATCGGCTGTGTTGTAAAGACTGCAAAGTAATCCCTGGAGAGAGTTTGACAACCCAACATCGCTTGTTAGTCTTTGATGTGCTAATAAAAGGGCTGGTAAAGAAAAAGAGGGTTCCTAAGATTACTAGAACGAGATAGTGGGATCTTCCACCGAAGCAATCGAGCTTCAAGGAGAAGGTTCTAGAAGACTTATCTTGGGCTTGTAACGGATGTGCAAACAAGATGTAAGAGGCAGTAGCATCTTGTATCTGAATGGTAGCCAAAGTAATGCTAGGAGAGTCAAAGGGAAGAGCTCCAGGTCAAAAGGAGGCTTAGTGGTGGAGTGAAGGGGTGCAAGAGAAGCTAAAAATTAAAAGAGCATGCTTTAAAGCTATGTCTAAGGATAGAACAAAGGAAACTGCCACAGACTACAAAATAGCGAAGAAGGAAGCAAAGAAGGCTGTAAGCGAGTCTAAGTCAAAAGCTTATGAGGTTTTGTATAAAATTCTCGGCTCTAAGGAGGGCCAGAAGGATATATTCAGGTTTTCCAAAGGAAGAGAAAGAAAGACCAAAGATATTTCTCAAGTGAGATGCATTAAGGACGAGGAAGGTCACGTGCTTGTTACTCAGAAGAATATGGAGACTAGATGGGAGCAGTACTTCTATAAACTTTTCATTGGGGAAGGAAATAGAGAGATCACTTTGGGTGATCTAGTTAGCAGTGAAAGTTACTTGAATCGTGCAAGCTATAGACAAATACAAAGAAAGGAAGTAGAGGAGGCTTTGAAGGTTATGAGACCTGGGAAAGGTGTAGGATCAGATGACATCCCTATAGAAATATGGAGAGTTTTAGGTGAACGTGTTTGACTTGGCTTACGAATCTATTCAATGTTATTTGGCGACGCAAGAAAATGCCTAAAGATTGGAGGAGTATCTTGGTGCCTCTTTATAAGAATAAAGGAGGCATTCAAAATTGTTCAAATTGTAGAGGTATCAAGCTGTTGAATCACACTATGAAAATTTGGGAACGTGTGATCGAAAGAAGGTTGAGACAAGTTTCCAAAGTAAAAGGAAATCAATTTAGATTCATGCTAGGTCACTCAACTATTGAAGCCATCCATTTGCTGAGGAGAACAATGGAGATTTATAGAGCTAAAAGGAAGAACCTCTATATGATCTTTATTGATTTGGAGAAGGCTTATGATTCTGTCCCACGAGAGATATTGTGGAGAGTTTTGGAGAAGAGAAAAGTACATGTCCTATACATTAACCTCTTAAAAGATATGTATGATAGGGCTTTATCTAGTGTAAGGACACCATCTGGGAAGACTGACTATTTTGACATCAACGTTAGCTTACATTAAGGTTCAACTTTGAGTCCATTTCTTTTTACTTTGATTATGGATGGGTTGACAATTCACATTCGGGATGAGTTACCTCGATGTATGTTATTTGCTGATGATATTGTGTTGATTGTCAAGATTAGAGATGGCGTAAATGAGAAGCTTGAGGTATGGAGACATGCATTGGAGACTAAAGGATTTCGTAATTCGTATAAGTAGGGCTAAAACATAATATATGGAGTGCACCTTTGATGGAAGCAATGGTGAAGGAATCAAGGTGAAGATTGGTGACGATAAAGTTCGGAAGAGAGATTCTTTTAGATATCTGGAATCTATTTTGCAACATGATGGAGAAACTGATAGAGATGTTACTAATAGAATAAATGTAGCTTGACTAAAGTGGAGAGAAGCCTCTGCTGTTCTCTGTGATAAGAAAATTCCTTTAAAAATTGAAGGAAAGTTCTACAAAGCAGCCGTGAGACCTGCTGTGCTTTATGGATCTGAATGTTGGCCTGTGAACCATAGATATGCGCAGAGAATAACTGTAGTAGAAATGAAAATGCGAAGGTGGATGTGTGGACACACACACACACACACAGTAAATATCAGATTTGGAATGATGCAATCAGAAAGAAAGTTGGTGTAGCTCCTATCGAGGATAAGATGTGAGAAAACCACTTAAGATGGTTTGGTCATTTGCAAAGAATATCAGCTGATGCACCAGTTAGGATATGCGAATATTGGGATATTGAGCCGACTAAGAGAGGGCGAGGATGTCCCAAGAAGTGCTGGAAAGAGAATATACGAAGGGATCTTAGTTTTTTAGATATAAGCACGAGATTGACCCAAGATAGATCTGAATGGAGGCAAAGAATCCATGTAACCTCCCTACTTAATTGTGGGAAAAGGCTTTGTTGTTGTTGTGTCAGGTGTTGCCTATCTTATTATTATTATTTTGTACATGTATGGCTCTGTTGACCGTTTTTATTTTCCCTCTTTTTGTTCGGCTCTACCATCTTTAAATTCTTGCTTGTGTACGGCTCTGTCGATTATTTTATGTCTTTATTTGCAAGTAAAGGTCTTGATGCCTCTTATTTCCCAGCTTTGTTTTGAAAAAAATCATCTTGCATTGTTATTTTATTTTGTGTTCTAGCTTTGCATTGCAAAAAAAGAAAAAATCATCATGCGTCTTTGTTTCTTTGTTTTGTATTGTTCTATGTATTAATTTTATCTTGTAAAACAATTCAATCTTGCATTTTTGTGTTCTTACATCCTTGTGTCGTAGGAAACTGATTGTTAATGTCTTGTCAACCTAGCCTTCATTCTATGGCACGTCTAGAAGCCATGATAACAAGCATTGGTAGTGAGATCCGTCATACTAGTACATGGTTAGGAAATATAGAGAGAACAATGGCTAAGGATACCCAACAATTGGAAGCCATGATATTAAACATGATAGAGGGATATAAACATGATCACAACTTAAGGGTTTCTAAGCAATCATCAAAAATTAGAGATCTTATTTCCCAATTACTGTCGATGTCACCTACAAGATCACGTGGTAGCTGATCCCAAGTCAAAGTGTTGCACACAATCCCCAAATTGGGAATCACCATACACCTCCGACGGCAAAAATGAAATACATCGAGATGCCTACAAGCAACGAGAGGCTAAGAGACCTAGAAAAAGAGAACACATGCCTCGGAGTCGACAACGTGATCCATTACATGTCTCTAAATGGGATCACGATATTTAGATTAACGTGGGTAATTTTGATGGACAACATGACCCTGACCTCTTCTTAGACTGGATGGATCAATTAGACCATTTCTTTGTTAAGAGAGATTTGTCGAGTGATCATTGAGTCCACATTGCCAACCTAAAGTTAAAAGGA
This sequence comes from Ottelia alismoides, assembly GCA_037367405.1. Classification (NCBI taxonomy): domain Eukaryota; kingdom Viridiplantae; phylum Streptophyta; class Magnoliopsida; order Alismatales; family Hydrocharitaceae; genus Ottelia; species Ottelia alismoides. The sequence continues at coordinate 538,564 of JAZKJV010001707.1, forward strand.
TATGCATTGATTGGTGGAAACATCTTCAGGAGGAGCGCCACCACCATGGTAAGGAACACGTTCGTTCTTGGACCAAAATGCAACAGAAGCTTCGGGAAAAATTCCTACCAGAGGAATACCATCATAACCTCTCCAACTGGCTTCAAAACCTTCGCCAAGAGACACGAATCATCAAAGGGTACAACGGAGAGCCCCAGGTCTTGGTGAACCTGAATAATCTATAGGAAAATGACTCCCAACTTGTCATCCAATACACACGTGGATTGCAAACTGATATCCAAACTAGACCATACATATGTGACTGCCATACGAAGGACATGACCCGTGATAGAGTTGTATAGGTTCAGGCCAAGTTACCTAGAAACACCAGCCAACTCGCAACAATCACAATCACTTTTAATGTCCAAACCACCACACCGAACACCTCCATTGGACTAATTAAGATTGACTCACAGCCCGTTGTCAAATCACTTGCCTTTGGATCTAGTGCGGTAGGGTAAGCCATATCGCGATATATTGACGATGTACCAATATCGACAGGTGATCGATATATCGCTGATATGGTTGATGCTTCCTCTTCTAGGGCCAATTCTTTCACAAAATCGGCCTAATTTGAGCGATATGACATCGATATATTGACAATATACCGCATCGACAAGTAGCCGATATCGATATTACCTACCTTGCTCGCGTCACTCTTGGAGATACAATCGATCACTCCTAATCCTTTTATGATGGATATGGAATCCTCGATGTTCAACCCATCGTGGAAGCATATTTCTGCTGCAGATGCCTACGAAAGAGTCCTAATCCTCCCATAGCAAGCACACCCTTAGTGTACGATGAGCCGAGTGATGAGACCACCCCCGACGGTGATGTTGGACCAAAATGATAGATGCCAATGAAGTTCATGAGAGTAACAAAATGATGCTAATGGACCTTTCCTCTTGAGTGAACATAATGACTTTGATGGAAAAGATAGTGCACCGACAGAAGTGTAACAATTCATGATAGCACACAAAGTTGAGAGTGGCAAGGCTTGGATACAAAAGAGCATCTTTTGCATCCCATATGCCCTCAGTGATCGTTGGTGCTCTCTAATCATCAATGAGGAAGCATATAGGATATTTCACTGCCCAAGAGTTAGTTAACAAGTAAGGGGCAAAAATAGAACCTTGATCGACCTTATGCTATGACACAGTTTAAGAGAGGGTATCAAATGTCAAGTCAATGCCAGCGCCTCATTAAATTTTCCCTTACCCTGACTTATGAAGATGATGTATGTTGTTACATTGGGCCTACGGAGGTGCATCACCTATTGATGGGATACTCTTGGCAGTTTGGCCAAGGTACAAACCATAAAGGGATGATGGATGCTGACATGATGTATAAGACACAAATCACCCTTCAATATTGACTATATGCTCATAATCCCATGCAAATGACAGTTGACCAATGTAAATGTCCCCAAATCGATCATCAAAACTTTATGATGATCGAGTAACCTCATTACGCATGTATGCCACCTGAGATTCTTGGTGCCTTTACTTTCCAACTTCATCCTTGAGAGTCACTGGTTATTTTTGTTCTTACTAGTAAAGAGATCGGGTACGATGCTCTAAACTTAGGTCAAGAAGACCACGAAGATGCCCTAACCCTAGAAGAATATGTGGATGTCAGGCCCAAGAAACCCCCACATCTACGAGACAAACCACCCCACATGAATGCTATCCTAGCAGCTGGCCTATCCCATATGGCATCGAAGAGGCAAACATAGAATTCAGATCCTAACTCTCCTCGGTCAATTCCTATACATCATCAAGAGGATATCCCTATGGACTATGTAATCATGCTTAGTGTTGTAAAAACTGTCCGACTGACCCGATTAATAGGTCCGACTAGTCTAGTTAGTGGGGTGGCCGATCGAGTACTGATTGATTCAGACTAGGCACACTAGTCGATCGA